>CAUJRU010001130.1:0-199876 GCA_963277665.1 Viscum album
CAAGAAAACTACCACCCAACATCACAAAGACTCCCTAACCAAATACACAAGCTTTTAATTTTGAATTCTCTACATAAAATAATCCTAAATAGAGTCATTAATGTTTCTGAGGTTCTGGATACCCATACCCCTAGCTATACAAGGTCTATAATAAATCTTCAAAGGAAAATTTACCATTTTACCTTAAGGATACTTCCACTCTAGAAAAAAATTCTTGATGATACCACTAATGATTTTAATCAGATCATTAGGCCATTTATAGGCCATAAAAGAGTAATAAAATTTATACAATATCACTAGTTTAGTAAGGAAAATTATACCAGACGTAAATAATTATTTTTCTTACAAATATGAAAGATGGGTTTTCACTTGGAAGGATATTTAAGAGAATTGATAGACCCTAGGCCTCTCCAAAATAAGGGAACTCCAAGGAATACAAAAGTAATATCACCCTCTATGATTCATATATTGTTATCCCAATTAGGTTAAGTACCCTGAGAGGGGGATGAATTAGGGTATGAAATATTAAAATAACTGCCCCTTTAGATCTTTTTACGTTGTAAAAAAACACTCATCTCTATTATTATCATAGAAATATATGAACATAAATGAAATCCTGCATGATACACAATGTTTTTTACTTGGTTCATCCTCATTGGGATACATCCAAGGAGTATACAACAGTAATGTTCTAATTATACCAAATACACTAAGGATCAATTCTATATTACAAGGTTCGTGATAGATTACTTCTATACCTAGGCTCACTGCTTTTACAAGATTTAGGGTTTGCTCACCGAATTCCCAAGGGTCACTCCCTATGTCTCTTTCTCTTGCTCACTTCCAGTGTAAAGGATCACTGTCTTCCTCTTCCTTCGCTCACTGATCTTGGAAGGGATCCACTCATAGTTCATGGAATTATAGGTCTCTTCATTTGAATTAAATCACACATCCTAAACTATAGATAAATTCTATATTGAAGTTGTTTTTTCACCCATAGATGAAATACACTTTTTCGCATACTGTTAGTTACCATAAATTGCTTTTGCAAACTATTTAACTCCCTTTGAAAACTTCCTCGCTTACTCCAAGAACTCAGCTGCACCGTATGGAACAAGTGCTTCATGGATCATCTCTTATAAAAACTACCCCTAATCCATGTAATATCTTTGATTCCACATATCGCCTTCATGTACCACCTCTTTGTACCGCCTCTATGAATTGCATTCACATACTGCCTCTGCCTATGCAGAATTCTTTCTTCTATGGATTTCTTCTTCTACAAATTGCTTCTTCCCCACAGACCACTTCTCCTCCATGGACCAATTTCCTTTGTGAGCTTTAAATACCTACAAAATATTTTCATTGACTATTCTGGTGAACTACTTAACCCTTCATGGAATCCTCCCTCATGAACTACTTTCATACTTCACCGAATTCTTCCCAAAGCAATGATATTCACTAATGAAAAACCAATATTTGTAATACTGGGATTAGATGTCATTATATAGGAAAATATATCCAAAAAATATGATAATTAATTTTACTTAAGTTTTCAATGTGGTATAGCTTTCATCTTATATTGATCTTGTTACGTGAACCGTTTTCCCTTCGCGGTCCACGTACTATCTTCGTTACTTCGTAGCGGATGATCTTTTCTGCGAAAAAATACCTTCAAGGATCCAAAAATCACCACCTTATTTTCATGAATGAATATCCATCCTGTGTACCGCAATCCTTCCATTAAATTTTTGCCTCCCATGAACCACAATCCTTTTTACAAACCATTTTACCTACGCGGTCTGCGTACCTCACGTCGCAGTCCCTATAGCACTGCTATGAAAAAACATTCCTTTATTGATCTCCCAAAGTCATTCTGCGTAACACATTTTTCTGTATATGAACTGTCTTTCATGGTATGAAAAATATTCATTCATACATGGAAAATATTCCTTTTCCAAAAACAAACCCTCTATTTTGAGGCCCAAAAATTTTGTAAACACTGGGAAACTGTGACACCTTTACAAATGCTTTGGAAAAATAAATCATACTCATTCACAATCATCTGTATTTATAAAAAAAACAAAATCACACCCAAAAACACATAGAGTATTCCTTGATGGATTTTTTCCCAACATAGTTCGTTAAAATTCATGATCTTATGGTAGTACAAACGTTTTTTCCAAAGTAGGTGAAGGATTTCCCCAACTGATCTTCTAGTATGATACACTCTCATAGAGGGAGATGGAGATTTTTATTGACTAATTTAATATTATTTTTGTCCTCTTGAATGGAAACAATGATACAATCAATATAAAAGAGTTGGGTGGGGGTTATAAGGACTCTAATAGCTTTCAGGGCCTTATGTTTACCTTGATCTATCTATTGTGTAAGAGCATTCTTAAATAGTCCTTGGATATGGAGAAAATGATGATAAAGAGAGGATCAAATTTCTTGAATCCCCTTAAATAGGGAAATAACCCCTCAAGTGATCCAATAATAGGTACTTCAAAGTGATTTGAACCAAAAAAAGTCTTCACCCAACTAATAAAATCATTATTGAAGCCAATTTTTTTAATACATTAAATATGAATCCCCAATCCATAACAACAAAATATTTTTTAACATCAATATTCAAGGTGATGATGCATCCCATAGTGGTTTCTTTATGTACTTTAACACATTCAGAAGTTATATATAGGAATTCCTATTTGGATCTCCCCTAAACAAATCCAAATTGGTTATAGGATATAATTTTATTAGTGATGGTATCTAGTAGGTTAGATAATATCACAACCCGTCCCTCGGGGCCTGTGCCACGACTACCCCAAGCCCGCCTCCCAAAGGCCAGGTGATTAGTCACTTAAAGTGGCTAATATTCATTGTTAAGTTCTTAATATTAATGTGTTTAAAAGTTTATAAACATCAATTTTAGTCCAATTCAGAAATTGAACTTCATTTCCCATCATTGTGCAATTCATGCTTAAAATGTCAATTTGGGCCCACTCAATAATTTGCTTGTGGAAATTACAATATTCATCATTTTAATTTTAAATTTTGGGATATGATTGATCACTTTGTTTGGAACATTTTATCTTTTAGGTCCGATGGATGAATCCCAAAGGAAGATGGAGAATTTTGCGCCTGAAGGCAGAAACTTGCTGGAAAAAGCATAATGGGCCTAAGGCCCATCAAACAAATGTGGGGCCCAGAAACCAAGCCCAATGAAGATGAAATTTATACAGTAGAAATATAAAAATATGAGGATCATTTTATTCAACTGTGGCCGGAGCTAATTCTGATGTTTTCATGATGATAAAGGGATATGAAGTTAAGATTTAAATGGTGGACTCGTCATTAATGCTCAAAAATCCGTCCCACCATTTCGACTATAACTTCCAAACGGCTGGGCGAAGTTTCCTGAAATTTTTACAGCTCATAGAGGACAGATGGATAAAAACATTTCTCTTCTATAGACCCTCCGGATTCTGCCTTCTTCAATATCGAATTCACACGTCAATGTGGTGGACGAATCTGGACAGTTTTCCGGGTCAAATTCGAAACATCAATTTTCTTTTGATTATTCACCCTCCACTTGACTCTATTAATTGTTGGGGGGTGAATTAATTGTTGGGGGATGTACCTAAGGCTCCTAATATGCCTATATAAGGAGATAGAGGTGAAGGGAAGGGGGGTGAAAAATTTTCTTATCATCTTGGATGCTTTGTTTTCATTGTAATGTTTTGCTGTCCATTTGATGTTGTAATCGTTCTTCATTCTCATGTAAGTTATTTGAATCACATTAGTTCTCAATAAAAGTTCTTCATTTCATATTTTTCTTTTTTTTTCTTCTTATCACTTTGATACCGTTGCTTTAAGGTGTGAATTTATTCACACCAGCACTTGTGAATTTATTCACACAACGGTGGAGTGATCGTTTCATTGTTTTATTTTTCTTCTCCAATTCTGCTTCTTTAAGTCGACTTCCCGCTTCCATTTATTTAATAGAATAAATGGAGGGCTAAACCCTTATGGGTTGGTCCTAGGGAGTTGCATGGGGAAGATTGGATGTTATTTTATGATCTAAAATTCTTTAATCATTTCATTAATTTAAGATTTCCATTTGATGATTAATTTCTTCTTCATCTTCGCCAACTTTAACAATAACACATTTTGAGTGCTAGTACGATCCAATTCCTTGGAGTGATCATTAAATTGATCCTCTAAGTGCATTGGTGATTAGCCTTGGAATTGTGAGGGATTAAATTGGTGAATGATGTTGAGGAATTATATCATTTTGTGGACACGTCTTGAATTAGTGAAACGAACGTTATAAGATAATAAATACATCCAATCTAACCCTAGTAACAACTTAGGATCAACTCATCTCCATTAATTGTTTTAGACTAAGTAAGTGTATGTTTTAATTTATTTTCTTTAAATTAATTCAGTAGTTATTCAAATAAAATCAATCCAAATAGTTGACCACTCCATAGCCAAATCCTTCCAAAATCAGAGTGTCTCTCGGTTTCTTCTTCGGTCCCTGTGGATTCGATCCCTTCTTGTACTTCAACGACCGCTTTTACCAGTAGGGTAAATTTGGGCGCAACCAAATTTTGGCGCCATTGCCGGGGACCCAAGTAAGTACCTTAGACCCAAATCTCCTTTTCTCACCCCAAATTCTCTATTCTCACCCTAATTTCTCTTCTCTTTTCCCCTTTCTATTTCTGTGTGTCCAAAAAAACCCCAAAACCAATTTTCAATCAATTCCAATGGATTATCCTCCAAAATACCCATTCATAAATCAATGCTGTAATCAAGTTGGAAATCAATATTGGGAAACACCTCACAGAGGGAATTTCATTGACCAATCCTTATTTGAATACACCACACCAGATAACTTGTACAATCAATGGGATGCTGATTGTTTAAAGGATCAATTTCCATACCTCTCAAGGATGATTGAAGAGATAAAACTTAATGAAGTTCATGAGGTCCAAACATCTATCAATCCTAATTCTGAAAAAATTATTGAACATTTGTGTGAAAAAATGGATAAAATGAATTCAGAAGTTTCAACACTGAGAGTAGAACTACAAAGCATTGAATCATTTTTGGAACCCACTCCAACTCAGGTTATCCCTTCCACATCACTTATAGAAGAATCTTGTTACCCACATAACTTATTTGAATTTAGTGATGAACCCACTTTAGAATCTTGGAAAACAGAGTTGGATAATGAAGTGAATTGGTCAGGTAATTTTGAAAGTCAAGCTAATGAACATGAGGGAATTGTTAACAAGTGTTTAAATCAGGATGAAATTGATTTCATGAATTCAAAAGAAGGAAATTTTTCTTCAGAGATTGAATGTTCGGAATATTTCTACAATGATGATTTTTCAGATACACCAATCACTGAACCATTAGGAGAAATCACAAACATCAAACCCATACCCATTTATGAAACTCATCTAGAAAATTTTGGGGTTGAATCTTCAATTCAAAGGGAACCAATTGTGTTTGGAAATTTTGCAAATGAAATTGATATTGATTCTAATTCCTTATCTATTTTTGAATGTCCTATCCAACCTGAACTTAAAATCAATGTCCTTACTTCCCCACTCAGGCATCCCATCATAGGGTACAAACAAGACCTCTCAGTTATCATTCATCCATCTCATGAAACCAATAATGTAGGAATGAACCTTGAAATCTTAGGAAATACTCCAGATAAAACACGATCAACCATTTTAGATATTCCTTGGATTTTACCAATCATTGTAGAAAATAGGATTTCACATGAATCAAATTATAAAAAAATCAATATGAATAAAGTTGAAGTGGACAAAAATGGGGTCTTAAAAATGATGAAAGTTGGAATTGGATAAGTTGGGGGGTTAAAGTCGAGCTAATGACGTTAAACAAAAGCGCTGCATGGGAGGCAACCCATGGTTTTCATGTTTCTAATCATTTTGAATCATTTTTTTCATATAATAAATTACCATAAACTGTTGACCTGTTCTTCTTTTATGAGTAAGGATGGGTATGAAAGGGGAGCGCCATATTCATCCGTGTCACGTGGTGTAATCTCTGAGTAATACCTTACCCAGAAAATATAAAGAAGACAATGTATCATCAGTTTATTTTGTTTTGTTTTATTTTTATGTTTTTATAGGTTTAAAAAAATAAAAGGACATGTTGAAATCCATAAGGAAAATCCATTCACCACCATCCAAGCCGCTGAGACTCAAATCCAGGATTGAAGGGAGACTATGGCATGCGCTATCATCATCAACCACCAGGTGACTTCATTCCATGATTTTCATTTTAAATTTCTTCATTGAACTCCTCTCCTACCCCCTTCTAGCTTTTCTTTTCTTTAAACACTGGGGACAGTGTCATTCTAAGTTGGGGGGAGATAAAAAAATAATTTTTTTTTATTTTGTGAATAAAAACATGCATGAAAAGAAAAATTCCATTAACCTTGAACATGATAACACACATTGAAAACTCTAAAATTGGATATCAAATAAATTTTTCATGCCTTGATTTTGATTTTAATGCAAGTTTAAGTGCATGAGCATAGTTTTTGGAAAGTGCGGTTGTCCGATGTGATTTTTCAATGTTTACAATTTCATCCTCTTAATAAAAATGCCACAATGCACGTCTACTGGATCGTGGGTGTAAATTTGAGTTCTTGGGTCCCTTTCATTATAGCATAGGGTTCTGGGGTCACTTTTAGTTTAATTTGAGTATCCAAAAAAAAAACAAAAACAAAAACAAAAAAAAAAACAAAAAAAAATTGAAAAAAATAATAATGACCACATAGAGCAATGTTTTGTCCAAATGCGTGGCGTCCGGCACTTGGGGATCGTGACTCCATAGTTGTCTTGCCCGGAGTTAGGCTTTATATCTCTATTGTAGAGCATGAAATTGACAAAATGCGTGGCGTCCGGCACTTGGGGATCGTGACTCCATAGTTGTCTTGCACAGAGTTAGTCTTTTCATATCTATTGTGGTTAAAAAAAAATAAAAATTAAAAAAAATGGATACTCATCTTAAGGTTTAATGTGATTCCCACCTAGCGCTTCCATTTTTTCCCCTTGAACAATAAAATGGGCCCCATATCTTTTATGATGCACAACACTTTTTCATGCTTAATTGGAATTGGATGAAATGTGGCGATGAATTTGAACAAAGGAATGGGCTTGGGCTTGGGATATGCTTATGGACCTAGCTTGTTTTAAATGATTTTGATGGGTTTTCATAATTTTTTTTGGTATTAGATATTTTGGTGAGTAATGTGTATTTAAATGTTTTTGGAAAAGGGGATTTCAATTTCATATTTGTAATTTATTTTGCTCGGGACTAGCAAAACTCAAGTTGGGGGGTGTGATTAGTCACTTAAAGTGGCTAATATACATTGTTAAGTTCTTAATATTAATGTGTTTAAAAGTTTATAAACATCAATTTTAGTCCAATTCATAAATTGAACTTCATTTCCCATCATTGTGCAATTCATGCTTAAAATGTCAATTTGGGCCCACTCAATAATTTGCTTGTGGAAATTACAATATTCATCATTTTAATTTTAAATTTTGGGATATGATTGATCACTTTGTTTGGAACATTTTATCTTTTAGGTCCGATGGATGAATCCCAAAGGAAGATGGAGAATTTTGCGCCTGAAGGCAGAAACTTGCTGGAAAAAGCATAATGGGCCTAAGGCCCATCAAACAAATGTGGGGCCCAGAAACCAAGCCCAATGAAGCTGAAATTTATACAGTAGAAAGATAAAAATATGAGGATCATTTTATTCAACTGTGGCCGGAGCTAATTCTGATGTTTTCATGATGATAAAGGGATATGAAGTTAAGATTTAAATGGTGGACTCGTCATTAATGCTCAAAAATCCGTCCCACCATTTCGACTATAACTTCCAAACGGGTGGGCGAAATTTCCTGAAATTTTTACAGCTCATAGAGGACAGATGGATGAAGATATTTCTCTTCTATAGACCCTCCGGATTCGGCCTTCGTCAATATCGAATTCACACGTCAATGTGGTAGACGAATCTGGACAGTTTTCCGGGTCAAATTCGAAACATCAATTTCCTTTTGATTATTCACCCTCCATTTGACTCTATTAATTGTTGGGGGGTGAATTAATTGTTGGGGGATGTACCTAAGGCTCCTAATATGCCTATATAAGGAGATAGAGGTGAAGGGAAGGGGGGTGAAAATTTTTCTTATCATCTTGGATGCTTTGTTTTCATTGTAATGTTTTGCTGTCCATTTGATGTTGTAATCGTTCTTCATTCTCATGTAAGTTATTTGAATCACATTAGTTCTCAATAAAAGTTCTTCATTTCATCTTTTTCTTTTTTTTTCTTCTTATCACTTTGATACCGTTGCTTTAAGGTGTGAATTTATTCACACCAGCACTTGTGAATTTATTCACACAACGGTGGAGTGATCGTTTCATTGTTTTATTTTTCTTCTCCAATTCTGCTTCTTTAAGTCGACTTCCCGCTTCCATTTATTTAATAGAATAAATGGAGGGCTAAACCCTTATGGGTTGGTCCTAGGGAGTTGCATGGGGAAGATTGGATGTTATTTTATGATCTAAAATTCTTTAATCATTTCATTAATTTAAGATTTCCATTTGATGATTAATTTCTTCTTCATCTTCGCCAACTTTAACAATAACACATTTCGAGTGCTAGTACGATCCAATTCCTTGGAGTGATCATTAAATTGATCCTCTAAGTGCATTGGTGATTAGCCTTGGAATTGTGAGGGATTAAATTGGTGAATGATGTTGAGGAATTATATCATTTTGTGGACACGTCTTGAATTAGTGAAACGAACGTTATAAGATAATAAATACATCCAATCTAACCCTAGTAACAACTTAGGATCAACTCATCTCCATTAATTGTTTTAGACTAAGTAAGTGTATGTTTTAATTTATTTTCTTTAAATTAATTCAGTAGTTATTCAAATAAAATCAATCCAAATAATTGACCACTCCATAGCCAAATCCTTCCAAAATCAGAGTGTCTCTCGGTTTCTTCTTCGGTCCCTGTGGATTCGATCCCTTCTTGTACTTCAACGACCGCTTTTACCAGTAGGGTAAATTTGGGCGCAACCACCAGGGGCTAGAGATTATCACTGAAGACATTATTCTGCATGTGGGAGGCATTAGTCGAGTACCTATATAGACGCATACTCACAACCCCATCCCACAATGCTGAAAAAGAAAACACGCATGCCACTAAGACAACCATTGAGTGTAAAATAGTAAAAGGTAAAAGTAAGGGGGCCAGAGTACAAGCCTAAAAAAGACAAGCTAAAAACAAGAAAGTAAAAAGGTCTTTATAAAACTATCCATAGAAAAACCTATCTAAAATGTAGGTGTAGAGAAGGTTCTGAAATCCATAAGAGTATGCCTTGCCTGTCTGATCTCACCGGGCACCACCTGGTCCTAGACCACCAAGGTCTCTATCAAAGTTTCGATCCTCTGTACAAGACACGACATGTGTGGTAGAAGATCATGCTGGGGTGAGTAACACAATACTCAGTAGGGACCCCAAATGACAAAGAAAGACCACAAAGGAAAAGTACACATGATGCAATAGACAACTCACACAGGTATAACCTAAAGTATAGAATGAAATATTATTAGTCATAAAGTTGGATTATATTATACCACTGAGGGACTCATCCCCGATGAGTCACTAAGGTATGCTCGTTTGCCAGGCCACTAAGGTCCACTCGGCTATTTCTTGTCTGTTAGGCCACTGAGTACTACTTCTCTACTGCTCGTCTGTCGGGCCATTGATATCCACTTAGCTACTCATCTGTTGGGGTACTGAGGTCTGCTCAGGCACTCGTCTGTCTGGACATTGAGGTCCGCTTGACTACTCGTCTGCGGGGCCACTGAGGTCTACTCGGCTACTCGTCTGTCGGGCCACTGAGGTTTGCTCAGATACTCGTCTACCAGGCCACTAAGGTTCACTCGATTACTCATCTATCGGGCCACTAAGGTCCACTCATCTACCCGTATGTTAGGCCACTAAGGTTTGCTCAGCTACACATCTTCTGGGTCACTGAGGTCCACTCAGCTACCCACTGAGGTCCACTCATCACTTCCTTCTCATCAAATCCATTCGTAGGATTTCCGCTCATAACACGCTTGATTCTGGGAGAATCTACTCCCCAAGACATCGGTTGTATCCCAATATCCACGAAAACTCACTTGGAGTATGTTAAAAAGACCGCCTCATCGTGAGGGTCCCAACAACGCAAAAATCTCATCAATCAGAAGGATGGTTTACAAGTTATTACTATTTTAGTAAAAAGGGGTCAGTGGGGTTTGAGTCCTAGTCCAACTCGGTCGGACCAACCCAACCCAACCCGGCCCGAGGTCCACTGACCTGACCCAGGTCCAAACCAACCCAGATCCGACCTGACCCAGATCCGACCTGGTCTATTGGCCTCGACTCAGACCATATGGGCCTGGCCCACTAAGGCAGCCCCACCCACTGTAAGGACCGGTCTGCTAGAAGGCCTGACCCGATGGGGCAGGCTACTCTAGTCTGACCAGGACGTGGCGCGCGAGGCGGATCATCGTCATGGTCCATCTGGACTGCGAAGTCCAGCCGCATGACGTGGTGCGGTCGTCGTGTCTGTGTGTTCCTCCACCGCCAGCCATTTTCGGAATCCCATTCCACCGCCCATGGCCGATGCTGCAGGCCACCTCACTGCCACAGTGTTCCATCGGCACACACCGCCTCTCGCACGTGGCCGACGGTATCTTTCGCGGGCCACCGGGTCACTTCGGTGGTCTGTTTTCCGATCCGTGAGCATATTTCATATTTCCACCATCCCTACTATGGCCTCAAATTCATCTCATTGTCAACCCAGGAGTTCAGTCATGATGAAAACAAGAACACCCACAATGGAGGGATCCGAGCCTTGTTTGTGTTGGCCTAATTCCTTCACGTTAGAAAAATCAAGAATATTAACATTAAGTTTCTATCCCTTCGAACCTGTGAAAAACAATTCCACCCCACAAGAACAAACGACCTACAGATAACCTTGTTAGTAGATTGATCTGTGTTCATTGTTTTAGAAAGAATGAATGATAAAAAATTTCACAAAGAAGAACCCCTACCTCAAATTTGGATCATTCGTTGGTGAAGAACACACCACTATCGTTCGTCGTTCCTTAATTCATAGTATTCCTTTGTTGTTGGTGGTCCTTTGAAGGATAGAAGAATGGAGGGTGGATGGTGCTCATCATCATGGGCTATTTGTTTATCATCACTCGCCAACTCCAAATTTCCAAGTTCAGAGAAACTCAATTGTGCCCATGATCCCATATTCGATTAACCCATTAAATGGAAAAAATGTATTTTAGTGTTTCTGTTACGCTGTTTCATTTATGAAACAATGTTTATGTTATGCTGAAATAAAATTAAAATTTTAAATAAAATAAACTAATAGTTTATTTTATTTTTCCTTAAGAAAATTATTCTATTATATTTTCTTAAAAGTTAGAAATTACATTTTTTCCTCTACCCATTCTAGTCAAGGTTAAGTTCATTCTTAAGTAAATCTAGCATTCCAGATGCAATGGTGCCCTCATATTTTTAATTTGGGCACCCATTTAGTGGTTTCCAAAACTTCTCACGTGCGTTATTTTAAATAAACTTAAAAAAAGTTCAAACACTTATTCTAGGATCACTGGGGCTAGGAATCAAGTGTCGTCTAAGCGCCTAGTCTCAAAACAACCCCATATAATTTTAAAAAATTACATGGAATTTTGGTACATTACCTTACCCCCACCTTTCGGGATTTATATCCTCATAAGCCAAAATAAGGGCTAAACAAAAAAATGGGGGTACTATGCATGGATATGGGCCTCCCACTCCCAAGTGCTCTCCTGTAGATTATCATGCTACCACCAGAAGCGTACTAGAGGAATTGATCACCCATGAAGGACCTTCTCATGTTGATCCTCAATCTCTACTAGTAACTCTGCAATAGTCGCCCCATCTTCGATGTCTAACTTGCCCTAGTCAATGACGTGTGATGGATCATGCACGTATCTCCTAAGCTATGATATGTGAAAGAAATTATGAACCTGATGTATCTATGAGGGGATATCTAGGCGATACACCACCTTTCCAACTCTACTCAGAATCTGAAAAGGTTCAATGAATCTTGGAGATAACTTGCTGCCCCGACCAAATATCTGAAATCCTTGTCAGGGTGAGACCCAGAGGAACAGATGGTCTCCCTACTCAAACTCCAAGGGCCTCTATCTCCTCTCATCATAAGATTTATATCTACTCTGTGTAGTACTCATCTAGTCCTAGATGACCTGCACCTTTTGGGTGATAGACCTTACCAACTCTAGACCCATGAGCGATGAATCAATTAGGTCTGTCGAGCATAACAGTGATCTCCATAGTCTCCCACATAATGCCTCGAATAGTTCCATACCAATGGTGGATTGGTATCTTTTGTTGTATGTGAAATCCACCAGTGGTAGGTGATCCATCCAATTGCGACTGAAGTCCAAGATACAAGCACAAAACATGTCCTCTAAAACCTAGATAGTCCTCTCCATTTAACCATATGTATGAGGGTGGAAAGCTGTGGTCAAGCGAAGCTGAGTCTTCAACTACTCCTACAATCCCTTCCCCAACTGGGATGTAAAACATGTGTCTCATTCTGAGACTATCATCGATGGGACCCCATGGAGTCAAACTATCTCCTATACATAGAGGTGTCCCAAGCTCTCTATTGAACCCTACTCTCAGATGGGTAGGAAGTGGGCCAACTTGGTGAGTCGGTCAACAATCACCCAAATAGTATCATGCCCATAATTGCATGGGATAAACCGTCACAAATTCCATTGAGATACCATCCCACTTCCACTCCGACTCCTCAAGTGGATGATTCAAACCTATAGGAACCTAATTCTTTGCCTTCACTTGCTGGATAGTGGGGCACCGAGAAATGAACTCTGCCACTACCTTATTCATCCCCGACCACCCTTATTGATATCAGAGGTCCTGGTATATTATCACCACTCCTGGATATACTACCAAAGGGGAGGTTTGAAACTCCCTCAGAACCTCCTCATGTGACCCCACTGGCACAAAGCTGCATCATTTGAAAAGAATGATGTGCTCACTGCCTATCGAATATCCATCAGGAGCTTGTTCTAAGGATAACTAAGCACATCACACCTCACAGTCAACATCCACAAGATGTGACTCCCTAACTCGCCATAAGAGTTGGGGAGTGACAATCATCAATTGAAGATAAGCTTCTCTATCATCATTCATGTAGTATATCTTCATCCCGGATAACTACTATGATGCCTCACTCAGAAACTAAAAACTGTATCTCCTACTAAGCGCGTCTGCTACCACATTCCCCTTCCCAAGAGTATAGACTATCTCGAAGGCATAGTCCTATAAGAAATCTAGCCATCAATGATGCCTCAAGTTTAGGCCCTTCTAGGAGAAGATATACCTGATACTTTTGTGGCCAGAGTAGATGGTGAAACACTTATCCATAAAGTATTGTCACCACATATTCAAAGAAAAGAGAACTACTACTAGCTCAAAGTCATGGGTCACATAGTTCTGATCATGATATCTCAACTGCCATGGACCATAGGTGATCACTAGTTGATCCTACATAATGACACATCCCAGTCTAGTACTTGATGCGTCATAGAAAACTACATATCCAATTCCATCCTCTGGTAGTCTCAAGATGGGGGCACTCATCAGTCTCTATGTCAGCTCCTGGAAACTCTGTTGGAACTTCTATATCCACAAAAGGGATATCCCTTCCATGTTATGGCTGATAAGGGTTACACTACCATGGAAAATTCAATCATGAACCTATGGTAGTACCCAAAAAAACCCAAGAAACTTTATACCTCATTCACGCTCCTTGGTGGCTCCCAAGAAAGCATCGCTCCTATCTTTGGTGGATCCACTGCAACTCCAGCCTCTAAAATGATGTTTTCTAGGAAGTGGACCTTCTGAATCCATAAATGACACTTCAAGAGCTTCCCATAAAGCTAGTTATCTGAGAGAGTATCCAGAACTATTCGCTGGTGTATAGCATGATCCTCCTCAGACACCAAGTATACTAAGATGTCATCAATGAAGACCATGACAAACCAGTCAAGGTAAGGCTAGAAGATACTATTCATGAGTCCCATGAACATTGCTAGATCATTTTTCATGCCAAAAGGCATCACCAAGAACTCATAGTGGATATAATGACATCTAAAGGCTGTATTCGGTACATCCACATCCCGTACATGAAGCTGATGATAGCCTGATCTGAGGTCTATCTTCAAGAACCATCTTGCTCCATTCAGCTGATCAAAGAGGTCATTAATCCTCAGTAGTAGATACTTGTTCTTCACAGTCACCTGGTTTAGGCATTATAAATCCATACACAACCTCAAAATCATGTCTTCCTTCTTGGAAAACAAAACTGGGGTTGCCCACGGTGAAACACTGGGTCCCACAAATCCCTTCTCTTACAAATCCTATAGTTGTACCCTCAACTCACAAAGCTCTACGAGATCCATCCAATATGCTGGTGTGAATATTAGTGTATTCCTAGGGTACAGATCAATTCATAAGTATACCTATATACAAGGAGGTAATCCCAAAAAATCCCTATGAAATATGTCCTCATACTCATCCACCACTACAAGAAAGTGAGGAATCTTCTTGTCCACCACATCTAGGGCGAGGCTAGCCAACTGGTGAGTGATTGGTTTCAACCTCCTTTGAGAATGTTTTTTATATGCTGCAAAATCTACCTCCTCTCCAGTGAAGGAAAACCTGGTCCCAACATCACGGACACACCACACTCTGTATCTAAAGTAGTCGATTTGGGCATGAAAGGTGTATAACCAGTCCATACCCAAGATGACATTGTACGACCTCGATACCACTACTAGGAGATCCCATAAAAATCTCTTGCCTCCCAAAGTAATCTCAAACTGCCAGCACCAGTGTGTAATCATTAAACCCCCTCCCTTAGAAGTCTCTAATGGTAAGGATCGAGCCAACGGATCCACCAGAATCTATGAGCCCCTAACAAGGTCCATGGTATGGAAAAAGTGACTAGAACCTATATCTATAATAACTACAACTAAGGTGGATAATACATAGATCATACCTCTAATCATCTTTAGAGTGCCATGGTCATAGACCTCCATTGCTTGTAGATGGCCTTGCCCCTTTCAACTGGCTCCTAGAGCTTATGGTGGACCACCTAGGGGTGGTGGTTGTAGCACATCGAACCTCCGTCCACTGGCTGCTTCTCTTCTTGATCCCCTACCACATCTTCTACCTTGCGAACTACCTTGATCAAATCTCTGACTCTACCTTGGCGGTCCGTAGACCATCTTTTGGTTGTCCGTGCACTGAGTCGGGAAATCACGATCCATATGACCCTTCCCACCGCATGAGCAGCACACCCTACCCCTTTGATGACTCCCTCCTCCCTGGGGTTCTTGTACCACCGATCATGCATCCTGGGGTCATCCCCTGAAATGCATGGCCTACTTGGGCCCCCATTTCTGCTGCCTGCTACCCACAACTAAAGACTTCGCCGCTCAGGTTCTACTGGTAGCTCCTTCTACTGGCGCTTGCTCCGCCAGGAAGATCTCTACGAGTATGGTTTTATCCATCACCCTATCCTGAGTAGGGAAGAAAAGTGATACCATATATTCCCTAATATCCTGCAGTAGTCCCTGCTCAAAGGCTCGATTCCTAAATAATGGGTCTCGCACCATGTATGTGGATTAGTGAGAAAGCTCAGTGAATCTTACTAAGTACTCTGCTACTGTCATGACACCCTGCTGTAGGTGCAATAGCTTCTGTATGTGCACTAAGCGCAATGTCACTGGAAATAAATCTTTGAAGAGGAACTCAAAGTCTATCTTTGTGAGGGTCACCTCATCGTGTGTTTGGATCATCAAGTCCCACTATCTCCCCATTGACCCCTGAAGAAGGCTTGCAGTTAATATCACCATCTAGTCTAGATGCATCCTTACTAGGCTGAAGACTCGCATAATCGCCTCAAGACAATCCTCTACCACCTGGGGGTCATTATCACCCCTGAACCTTGGAGGTATATTCCTCTATAACTGATGTATGGCACTGAGCCTACATGCATCCTCTATTGGTAGTTTCAATAGAAACTGCTGACCAAAGGGTGGTGGCAACACTGGTGCACCTCCTAGTGGAGCCATCTCGAGTACTGGTCCCTATACTGATTCCTCATCGTAGGGTGTACCATCCTCATGGTCACACCCTAGAACCCTTGCTGGCTGTTTGTGCGGCAGTATCCTAAAACAGATCAAGATGAACCATGATCAATAGGTTATACCTAGTGATATGACTCAAGAAGGACATAAGGAAACACTAAAAATCCTATATGATTCATGAAACCAGTGGTTTCATGTACCAAGTAAAAAATTAGAATTTAGGGTCTTGGTATTTGGATATGTCCACTGCTGCACCAACACTGAACTCCCTAATCCTAAAAGTTGAACTCAAAAAATTTAACACTATTTCCCCAACACAAAACTATAGAATCTCAGTCTTTAAGGTAGGATCTACCACCTATGATACCAATTTATCATGAACCATCCCCTGGGTCTCATGCCGTGACTACCCCAATCCCTCCTTCCGAAGGCCAAGGGATGGAGACTAGCACCAAAGGCATTATCCTGCAAGTGGGAGGCACTAACCAAGTACCTTTACACACACACACACTCACAACCCCAACCCACAATGCTGAAAAAGAAAACATGCATGCCACCAAGACAACTAATGAGTGTAAAATAGTAAAAGTTGAAAGTGAAGGGGATATATTACAATCCCAAAAAAGAAAATATGAAAAAAAGGAAAGTACAAAGGTCTCGGTAAAAATGTCCGTAAGAAAACCCTACCTGAAGGGTAGGTGTAGAGTAGCTGCCGGAAGCCATAGGAGTATGCCTCGCCTGTCTGATTTCATCAGGAATCACCAAGTCCTAGACCACCAAGGTCTCCATAAAATCATAAATTTCTTAAAAAATACATGAAATGTGTGTAAAAATCCTGTGTAGGGGTGAGTAACACAATACTCAGCAGGGAACCTAAACAACAAAGAAAAACCACAAAAGAAAAGTACACACGAAATAATGGACAACTCACACATGTATAACCTAAATTATAGAAAGCAAGATTATTAGTCATAAAGTTGGATCATATTGAACCATTGAGGGACTCATACCTGATGAGTCACTAAGGTATGCTCATCTATCAGGCCACTGAGGTCCACTTAGATATCGCTCGTCTGCCGGGCCACTGAGGTCTGCTCAACTACTTCTCATCTTCCAAGCCACTGAGGTTCACTCGACCACTCGTCTTCCTAGCCACTGAGGCCTACTTGGATACTCGTCTGTCAGGCCACTGAGGTCTGCTTGGCTACTCATCTGCTGGGCCACTAAGGTCTGATCCACTACTCATCTGCTGGGCTACTAAGGTCCACTCGACTACTTGTCTTCCAGACCACTGAGGTTCGCTCGAGTACTCATCTTGAGGTCCTCTTAGCTACCCACTAAGGTCTAATCGCCACCTCCTTCTCATCACAACCAGTTTTAGGATTTCTGCTTATAACACGATTGATTATAAGATAATATAATCCTCAAGCCATCAGTAATATCTCAATATCCATAGAAACCCACTTGGATTATTTCAAAAGGACTACCTCATTGTGAGGGTCCCAATGCTGTAAATGGCTTGTCAATCAGACATACAATTTACAAGTAATGATCATTTTAGTAAAAAGGGTCTGGTTTGGTCTAGGTCCCAGTCTGACCTAACCTGACCCGACTCAGGGTCCACTTACCTGAATGGGGTCTGACCTGACCCGGATCTGACCTAGTCCACTAGACCCAGCCCCAGACCAGATGGCCCTGACATGAACTGTTTGGGCCGTGAGTCCTGTCTGTTGGGGTGACCCAACCCACTAGGGAAACCTAGACCATTGGGAGGGACAATATGATGGGGAAGCCTAGCCCAATGGGGTGACCCTGCCTGATGGGGCGGCCGGGTCCATTGGGCGGCCCAGCCCGATGGGGTGGGCTGGTTCGGTCCATCCAGGACGCGGTGGGAACCTTCTCCCACCCCGCAACAATTTTCGTGGGTCACCGTGGTGGTCCAACTGAACCTCGGCCTCTAGCACGCAACATGGTGTGTTCGTCGCATCCACATGTGCCACCACTATTAGTTGTTACTGGCATCCCATTCCACCACCCTCAACTGTTGGTGCGCGACAACGGTCTCTTCTTCGGGCCACTAGGTCCACTACGGTGGTTCGTTTTCTAGTCCACAAGAATATTTTGGATCCTCGGACCATCACCGACCCTGGTATGGCCTTGAAGTCATATCTCCATCAACTCGGGGGTTCATTTATGAAGAACACAAGAACACCCATAATGGAGGGATCCGAGCTTTGTCTGTGTCAGCCTGATTCCTACACGTTAGAAAAAAATGGAGAAGATTAACACTAAGTTTCTATCCCTTCAAGCTCGTGATAAAATTTTCGTCTTACAAGAATAAACAAACCTTGGATCAACCTGTTAGTGGGTTGATCCATATTTTTTTCAGAAAGAAAGAATAGGAAACAATTTCATAAAGAATAAACCCTCGCTTAAGGTTGGATAATTCATTGGCAAAGAACACACCGTTGTTGTTCATCATTCCTTGATTCATTTCCCACCATTGTTGTTGGATATCCTTTGAAGGATGGAATAATGGAGGGAGGATAGTGATCTTCATCACTGGTGATTCATCGATCATTGTTTGCCAATGAAAAGTTTCCAATTTTAGAGAAACTCGATTGTGCCCACCATCCTCTATTCTATTAACCCATTAAATGGGAAAAATGCATTTCAGCGTTTCTTTTACGCTGGGTCATAATGTCTTTATGATGTTTCATTTATCAAACAATGTTTCTGTTACACTACAATAAAATTCAAAATTGAAATAAAATAAACTAAATGTTTATTTTATTTTTCCTTAAGAAAATTCTTATATTAATTATTATTTAAAGTTTGAAAATTAACTTTTTCCCTCAATCTGCGCCATTCGAGGTTAAGTCCATTCTTAGGTAAAGTCATCATTCTGGACTCAACGATTCCCTCATATTTTTAATCCAAGAACCCATTTAGAATTTTTAATAAATTTTCATGTGCATTATTTTAAATAAACTTAAAAAAAGTTCAAAAACATATTACGGGCTCAACAGGGCTCAAAATCAAGTGTCGTCTGAGCGACTAGTCTTGAAATAACCCCATATAATTTAAAAAAATACATATAATTTAGGGACATTATAGATAATATATTATTTATTATTTTATAGATATAATTAATAAGTTACCTAGGCCTAAATTTATGGATTTTATATGCATCCTCAAACTTTAGGATCAAATAAATTGGGAATTAACACCCTTTTTGAAGACTGTTATTATAGAAGAAGGGAGAAACCAACCTAAAAACATCATTTGGAACCACATCCCATAATTTAAAATAAAAGATGTTAGTGAATCCATCTGGACCTGGGGTGCTTCTAGAACTAAGGTTAGAAATATAATCCTCTATCTCCATATCAGGTGGAATACTAGTAATAAAATCATTATCCTCTCAGGGAACAAGGGTAAGAATGATATTTTCATATAAACCATCATTGAGGATAGGTCCATTGAAGACATTCTAATATAAGGTAAAATATGGTTTGATAGGTCTTATCTATTTTTAATAGTCCAGTCACACTCTTTATGTAGGGATAGGGGTCTATAACCCTTCCAAGTTTTTTGAAGTGAGTGGAAGAATTTAGAGTTTCTTTCACCTTCCTTGAGCCATTTTATTACGAATTTATCTCTCTAAATGGATTATTTAAAGATAAGAAGTGAATTTTAGTTTCTTGGTGATATTAATATCTTGGGAAAGATCCTAAACAAAGTCACATATGGTGCTAATATCCTTTAGTTTCTTGAGATATTTCTCTAGAGATGTGACTTCCTTGTCTATGGAGCTCAAACAATCCATTATCTAATCATTTAGCTTCTTGTTTAGTAATTTTAGCTTCATAACATAAGAAAATGTATCACTTACATAGTAAATAAAATTTCATACCTTATGCACCAACTTTTTATAGTATGGGTTAAGCACCCATGAATTGTTGAATCTGAAAGGGAGAGGATTTTTTAAGGCCCTTGTCGAGATATTGACCAAAATCAAGTGGTGATCAGAGTTGAGATTTGATATGGTGATGAAAAATACGGAGTACCAGGGTTCAAGAGAAGAATCATTGACAAAATCCCTACCTAGTTTTATAAAAACCATTTTATTGGTATGTATTATATACCATGTTTACTTAGCACCAACTAGTTTCACCTTCTCAATATTATTTCTATAAATACAAACTTTGAATTGCCTATATAGTTAGAGAGTGTAACATCACCTATTTTTTTCATTTGGTCTCAAGAAAATTTTGAAGTCCCTAAGAATCAACCAAGGTCCCTTAATTCTAGGGTAAGGATACCCAACCCCTACTAGAACCTTCTTCTTTCTTAGTACCTAAATGTTTCTCTTAAAAAAGTATAAAAATTATAAAATCTATAAATTTTAATTTATATTTAAATAAATTAAAAAATAAAGAAAATAAATTCTCATAAAAAAATTAAACAATTCTAATTTTTTTTACTTTTATATAAATTTTAAAAATCTAGAAAAAAAATTATATTTAAAAAAAATAAATAAAAAATCACTATGAAAATATAAAATATAAAAATAAAAATTAAGGAAAATAAATTCAAATTATTTATTTTAAAATCTAATAAATAAATTAATAATAAAAATAACTTCATTATGTAAAATAATAAAAAATTAAATGTGAAATAAAAAAGCTAACTCCCTCTTAGTGATGGCATTCGACCCCCATGATTGATGATATGTGTACGAAGAAAAAATGACTGAACTCCATCTTACAATGTGTAACTCATACCCTAGGTAGTAAATGTGTCTCGTTTGTTAAGTCTTTAATGGTGACATTGATATCCTCTAAGGAATAGGCTACTCAGACTATCAAGGTAAATAAATCTAAAGATTGGGGTTTCATAGTCGTGGAAGATTCAAAGGGTCTATAGTAGAGGTTCTACCTATTCAAGTTTTCCCTCATTAAAGGAATCATCCTTTCCAAGGGGGATAAGCCCTAGAGAAATGTGGGTTTCAAGGTTAGGGTGACTCATTTATAGGGAATCAATAATTAGAAGTTAATATCAATATGGAAGGGTTTTCCCATACCACCCTTAGTATCATTTAGAAGCTCAAAATGATCTAGAAAATTTGGAACTTCCATTTGAAACTAAGTGTATTTTTCTTATCTAAGTGGGATATAAATTTGAAACTCCACACCTGAAGGAAATTAATAGCCCAAATTTGGATCAAACTTCATGGTTTGAATTTTGTATTTTGGAATCCAATAATTCTCAAAGAAATTACTTTATGTGTGGTTGTTCCTATAAAACTAGACCCATAAACATTAGAGTGTGAACTTGGATACTATTCTCACATTCTTATGGATGCAAAAATTGGTTCCAAGTTTCTATAATATATCCACCTCATTTATAATGATAATTAAATTGATTTGAAGATTAATTATAAATATATTCCCTTGTTTTTCATCCTCTATAAAATTATGAGTCACTTTATTTCTAATTGATGTATTATTTAGAAGAAAGTCAAACCTCTATCCTTTGATATGGCTTGGAAGGAGGTGGCAAAAGGAATAAGAGACAACATAGTCAAATTTTGAGAAGGGTGATCCCTCCAAAAAGAGTGGTAGTGAAAAAGGTGTGGAATAACAGACCATCCTACCTAGGAAATCCTTTTTGAAATATTTGACCAAGAATTCATGGGATATTTGGTTCAAGAAGAACAGGATGTGGTGGTACTAATGGGGAGGTTGGTAGTAATGCAGTTTCTATGGAAACTTCAACACCCATACTTGGGAGTGAGGATATCAAAGTTAATAAGAATAATGTTATGATAAACTTTTGATATCTGAGAATATGGAAACCCCCAACAAAAGGGGACTAAGAGGGCATACAAGGTCCTCTAATAAGAAGAATTTAGGGAGAGAGAAGAAAAAAGGGAACCATAATAAGGCCCCACCTAGGGATAAACCCCCATAAAAATGATGCTTTTATATTGTAATTGTCTAGAGTTGAATAATATTGATACCTCTTAAACCCTTATTAATTTAATTGTGAGGCATTATCCCAATATTATTGTTATTTCTAAGTCAATGGTCTAATTTTAATTATTTAATATTTTTAATTAGTCTTCTCTTGTAAATTAAATTATTACCTATAATCATATATTTACTATTGGTGCAACTCTTTTAACCCTACAAAGAGTTAGATTGTATTCCTAGTTTTTTATACTAGGTAAGAAAAACATCACCTTCATCTTTGAAAAGGATAATAATATATTTATAGCTTCAATGATTTATGTGAATACTTGTTACATAAGAAGAAGATAGCTTTTGGAGGATCTATCTTCTTTGTATCATAACATCTATTGAAATAGGATCCTTCTAGGAAGCTTTAACACTATTCTTAAACCTAATGAAAGAGGGGATTGAAATTTCTTAAAGATGCTTCCTTATTCTTTATAAGAATAAATGGTAAATACAACTTTTATAAAATTTAACTATAAGGTACAAAATTTACCTAGAATAGATGAAACATCAATGGGATAAAATCTAGTAAAATCAATAAATATTTTATCTCTCTAAGGGGGGGTGGGGGTAGGGGAATCATTCTCTAGTCTATTCATAAGAAGAATTCACTCTGACCATAGCCCTATGATGTTCAACATCTAGTTGGATGGTAGGAACTTTCCTCTTACTTTTAGGTTCAACAACTCCTAGAATTGATTTGATGAATGTATATACTTATTCATCAGATAATGGGCTAGGAACCTTGAAATCAATGATTTCCAGAGAATAATATCTAAATTAAAGGTTATTAAATGATCTTGGATGGGATATAAAAAATATAGGTTCTTAAACCTAGTTTTTTAAATTTGGAAGGTTGAGGATGAGATGAATGATATATAGGTCAGGTCTGTCTTTCTTGATGATAATTTGATGAGGAGTTTCTGATGCAATACAAAGTGGATATTCTAATATGCACGAGGTAAAGAATCCTTAAAGGTCATTGGAATATTAGATAGCTCAAGAAGGATAAAAAACTATATGTTCTTCTATATGATGAATAATAAAATGAGGTTAATAAAGAAGATATCATGTATTATGGTGTATGGGGAAACATTTCATGATGATCTCAGTATATATAATGTTATTTTGAATCACATTGATTCTCTCTTTAATAAGATCATTCTGAATTAGTATGTGAGCTATTTGGCCATTGTGATTCCCAATTCTACTAGTATGATGTAGAATATTTTTTAATAGTTATTACTGCTACTTTAGAAGTGAATAATTATCTATTCTTTCTTATCAGGAACAACTCACCTAGTACATATGGTTTTACTAATATATATTTTTATGGAATTATTTGATCTTGTACACTCTAATATGTCCCTTATATTGTAGGCATTCTTTAGACAAGAGTTCCTTTCATATAGTAGTAATTCTAAATTTATTAGTGTTTTCTTAAAGGTTGATCATGCCCTTGATGTTTTGGACTGCAAGATTATTTTGATCTGTTACACCTAACCTAAGGTTATAGGTAAAGTAATTTCAAACAAACTTAGTCCCATTATGAACTAAATTGTATCCTTTAATCAGTTTGGGTTCATTATAGGAAGAATTATTTTGGAATGTATCAAATATGAATCTAAGTGTGTCAATATCCTTCAATGGAAATAAAAATCTTACAAAATTTCCCTAAATTTTGATATATCAAATGATTTTGACACCCTTAATTGGGATATTTCTTTTTATGTGATTAAAAGATATGGTTTCTTATAAAGATTCATCAAGATTATTTGTGGTCTGATAAATAAATAGAGGCTTTTGGTTCTTATCAATGGTGATTTTAAATGATATTTTGGATGAAATAGAGGAATTTAATAGATGGATCCACTTTTATCTCTCTTTTTTCGGGATTATAGAAGACAACCTTAGCAGATGCCTTCTAATTAAATAGGAATTAGAGGTTCTTTTTCTGATAAAGGATGCTAGAAATTTTGAGGATCCCTCCTATCACTTTTATACTGATTACATTACCATTTTATATAATGTGAATGATAAATATATTAACGACATGAAATATATATTTATTTATTATGAAATGGTTTTAGGTCTAGCTATTCACATGAAAAAATACTTTCTTTTTTGTGGGAATCACTTAATGGATTCAAGGGATCCTACATCTACTCTTCACTTATCTCGTCAGAATGCGCCCGTAAGGGGCTCTCTCTCTAGGTTTCCCTCTCGCCGCCACAGGCTCCTCCGCGGCAGAGGGCGCGACGCTCCTTCTCGATCTCGGTGGGATGGTGGAGGTCTCCTGCTACTGACTTGCGTTTCGTGGTACCTCGCTGGCTGTGGAGATGCACCAAGGACGGTGGTGGTTTCGGGTTCAGATCTGCAGGTGTAAGACCGGTCTCCGTCGACGGCACACTCTCCGGAGTGCCTTTGGCTTTGTTCTATGCAGCTCGCTGTCATCCTCTAGGGTTTTTCTTGGCGTTTGAGGTCTACGCTCATGCGTCACTGTTTTGGGGGCTCCGACTCTTCTCAGGTGAGTGAGGGGGGCTCTGTTGCGTCTGATGCGGTCGATCTAGTCGGTGGCGGCGGGGTTCTCGTTTTAGGGTTTTTTGGTTCGTTTTGATTTTCTCTTTTTAGTGATTTCTGGTTTGCTGGTGATGTTCACCCTCTCGCAATCTGCTTTGCGAGCATTTATTGGTTTCACGGATGAAAATGGATGGGTTTTGGTTTATGAACGTGGCTGTTTTCTGGTGAAATGGTGTTTCCGACCAGTTTCTGAGCTGGTGGTTGAGGGTTGTGGTCTCATTGAGGATAGATGAGGGGAGGATGGTGTTACTTCGGCGACAACGGGCTCCGGGATGGGCACGCTGATGATCTGAACTAGATCTGGGACGAAGACGTGACGTTGACCCCGGTGTGACGACGGCGAGATTGGCTTTCCGACGCTGTGATGATGGGAGGCGGATGGATCTGACGCCGATGCGATGGGCGTCCGCTTCGAGGCAGGCACGTGAATCGAGTTGAAGGGTGATGATGATGTTTAGTTTTTGAAATTTGAATTCGCGGTCTTCGGGAACCGGATACCCCTTAAACCGGCTTTTAAAAAAATCCAAAAAAGTGATTTGCAGGCACTTAATGGATTCAAGGAGGAACCACATTGCAACATCACTTGGGGTCAAAGTTAGGACATTTTATTTAAATTATTCGGGAATCTCAATATTCACTGGAAAAATCAATTCCTCTTATTTGGAGGATATTTCCCACAAAATCCATTATTAATTTTTCAGTTAGAAGTGGAAGTATTTATCTTATGCTAGCCACATGTTTCTATTGAACTTGATTATCTAGTTTATTTTTTTGGGGTTAAACACTTAAAACCTAAATTCCCAATACACACTATCACGTATGATAGAGTATATATTTTATGAATTTGATTAACCGAGAGATAGAATAAAAAAACAGATCGAGAATTGATCACAAGCAGAATACTAGAATGATAAAACAACAAGTGCAGAAAGTAAACGAACAACAAATGTAATGTGCTTTGGTTCGTTTGGGAAATATGTACCCGATGAGAAAACCAGTAGGGTAACACTTTTATTAAGAAGCGAGGAAAAACAAGAAAAAAAATTACAGACTTGAAAATAGACTAAATAAAGGAACACAAAGACTATACAAGGAGGCTGAGATTGTTGAACTAGGTGGTAGTGATCAATCCTGTCATGTAGAGTCATCCCCGTCCACTCCTAGTTGGACTCAAGCACACACCCAAGTAGGATATAGTATCATACATGAATAAAAAAGGTAAATCTATACATATACAAGAAACATATACTAGATCATGTTTATGATTGAATATGTGTCAAGAACTAAACCTTTTTGGAGCGTAGTTATCCTAAATCCCAGAACTGAGATGATTCCATGCTGAGTCTCCACCATACAAGAACTCTGATTGTAGGAGATGACACAAACTATGGTAGAGGGGAGTGCGAGTGTCCTTCAACCCACTGGATATTCTTACTTTATTCTTTATGAAGCCATAACATAGATTCACTCACAGAGGAATCTCCCAAAACTAGACTGGAAAAAAACCCAAAACCCTAAGAGTCACCTTGAAAAAACGTACAGAAGGCACAATCAATGCTTTTCAAGAAGCTAGGAGAAGCTGTGGGATCAATTCCACATGGACGATTACAATCAATTGGAAATTTTGAGTAACTAAAACTGGGAAAGTGCATGGGAAAAGTGGAACAACCTGATTAGAGTAGCGGTGGAATGACAAATCATGATCTAGTGAAGAAACACACTAGGAACCAAACTCGGGCATTGGAACATGATGGATCAATGATCCAAAATTCATGCTACTAAAGAACATAAGTAAAATAGGTGGTATACAAGTAATCAAAAAACAAAGAAATGCATCATGTGAACATTCCCCATGAAAACTATGAAAAGGCAAAGAGTACAAACAAATGAATCAATATTCAATTAACAAGTTAATCATACTAATTAATTTAATTCCAACTCATCACGTAGGATCATAAATCAAAAAATATCCACTTTACAATTAAAATAAATTAAATGATGATGTTCTTGCAACCTATATTATATAATTGGGACTAAATTCACAAGTTTAAGACAGTGCATGAATTTAGACAATGTCATGACCTTAGTCAAACTATCAGCTAGATTTTCAAAAGTGGGTATCTTAGTGACACTCACTATCCTAGATTCTATAATATCCCTAAAAAATTAAGTCTAATGTCAATGTTCTTTGATCTAACAGGGAATACATAGTTTTTAGATAAATGTAAAGAAGACTGGATATCACAGTGGAATACTATGCTATTAGTAGATAATGATAATTCAGAAAGAAAACCTTTCAGCCATATAATACAACTATATCATTATCAATACTACTATTTAATCCATATCAAATGAAAAATTTATCAGGCATAGAAACATACATGAGGATTCATTTCAATGCATGCTAATGTGTCTTACCAGGTTTCCATATGAACCTGATCAAAGTACAAACAATAAAGGAAATATCAAGCCTAGAATAGACCATTGCATACATAAGACTTCCTATAATATTAGCATATGTAATCTTACTCATAAAGGCAAAATCATATTAATTTATAGGGGATCGGTTCAAGAAAAACTTAAAGTGTTTTCCTAAAGGAATGTTAATAGGATTGAAATTCTCAAACATGTATCTCTTTAATACCTTCCTAACATAAGCTGATTAGGATAAGTACAACATTATTTCCATCCTATCTCTTATTATATCCATGACTAAAATTTGATCAGCATTTCCAAGGCATTTCATTTCAAATAAACAATTCAACTGGTCCTTGACATAATTTATAATCCCCATGTTCTTACAGATTAACAACATGTCATCAACATATAATAACAGGTAAACTGGCTCATGTTTAACATTTTTATAGTATACACATGCATCAAATTTACTTATAGAAAACTGGTTTTCAATCATAAATGAATCAAACATTTTATACCATTATCTTGAAGACTTGTTAATCCCATATAAAGACTTATTAAGAAGAAAAATGTGACTATGTTAGAACCGTTTTGAAAATACTTCAGGAGGAGTCATATAAATTGTTTCATCAAGTATACCATGTAAAAAAGAAGTTTTTACATCTAATTATTCAACATGCAAATAAAATTTGGTAGGAAATGTAAGAATAATTCTAATTGATGAATTCATAACAACTGGGGAGAAAATTTCACTGCAATCAATGCCTTCATGTTGAAGAAAGCCTTTGGCTACCATTCGGGATTTAAATTTGATTTTAGTTTCTCCTAAAATTTTCTCTTTCTTCCTAAAAATACATTTATATCCTATGAAAGTTTGGTTATTAGTTATATGTACAACAACCCACGTGTTGTTTTTAAGAAGAAAATTCATCTCTTATTACATTTATCCTAACCATCTAGCAGATTCCTTGAATTTAATAGCTAGATTGTATGTTTGAGGTTTATCATTAAACAATTCCTATGCTACATTAAAGGCATAGATAGCAATGTCATCCTAATTGAAATGATATGGAGGTCTAATAACTATCTTCTATCTATCTTGAGTGAGCATATAGTTTCTCAGATCATTAGGTTCCTCAGTCTCAGGTTTAGAATCCAAACTAGAATCAGATTCAACTTGGGTATGGTCCATAAGGGGAGCATGACCAGTAGTGAACTGGGAGTGGTCACTGGGTTCAAAAGGTACTTCAACACCAAGAGGATGTGGTGCTATTGAGGGTATTACAACATTATCAAAAGCCTCTACAGGTTTAGGTCCCTTATCATTGGATAGACCAGATTCATGAAACACTACATCTAGGCTAATGATGCACTTTTGATATCCAGTTTTATCTATCCATAAATGATACCCTTTAATTCCCTCAGGATAACCCAAGAATATACACTTAACAACCCTAGGATCTAGATTATCATTACGTGTATAAGAATAATATTTGGATCAAAAAATCTTAAGGTGTTCTAGACTCAGGGTTGAACCTTTCCAGAGTTCTTTAGGTGTATTAAAGGAGTTGGAAGAATATAGTAAATTATTAATGTGGTACACTACTATAGAAGAATCCTAATCCTATAAGGAACTAGGGATTTTTGAGAGGGATAAAATACACATCACCCTCTCAAGAACAATCCTATTCATTATCTATGCTAATCTATTCTGCTGTGGGGTTTCCATAATAGTCAGGTATCTTTTTATTCCCTCATATTCACATCATTCAATGAATTCTATGGATAGATACTCTAAAACATTATCAATCCTTAAAGCTTTAAGTTTCTTATTACTCTCACTCTCTACCCCAACTTCCCATTTTTTAATGGTCTGAAAGGTATCATAATTGTGTTTGAGTATATAAATATAGACTTTACTAAGTAGATTTTTAATAAAAGTCACAAAGTACAAGCCTACACCATGGGAGGTAACCCTAGAAGGACCCCATAAATATGAATGTACACATTCGAGGGATTATTTAGCTTTATACATAGACCTACTGAAAATGACTCATTTGGACTTCCCATATACACATTCCTCACCGAATGGTAGGCTGTTAGAAGTAAAATTACTTAGAAGTCCATATTTTCTAAGCTTATATAGTCCCTTGGGACTAACATTCCCTAGTATTCTATGCCAAAAAGTGGTGGAATCAAGTTCTAATCTAGAAGAGGTGTTCAACTAAATTATATAGACCTTACCATCTAACACATACAAACCATTGAGAAGGGTTCATTTTATAACTATGAGGGATCCTCAGAAAACTATAAGACTTCCATAACCTAACTTGAAGCTATACACTCTCTAGTCAATGATTCCTAGGGATATTAGGTTTCTTTTCAATTCTGGTACTCACCTAAATTCCTAAAGAGATTTGACAGTCCCACCATGAAGCTCTAATAAAATAGAGCCTATTCCCATAATGTGGAAGCTCTTGTTATTCCATATAAAAGCCTCACCAAATTTTATTTCCCTTAATTCAGTAAATAACTCCTTCCTAGAGAACATGTGGAATGAGAATCCTGAATCCATGATACATTCATCAGAGATGGACATGTCAGAGGCATTAAACACATCAGTAGTGTCAAATTATTTCTCAACCAATAAGGAACAGTCATTACTAATATCTCTATAGTAACCTTTTCTATTAGGGAAGTTCATCTTGATATGTATAGGTTTTTTATATTGTAAACATTTGATAATATTTATTTTTTATTTGTTTCTATGCTTCTTGGATTAACCCCTTTCTTTTTTACTACCCCTTGAATCACTCTGGCTTCTAGATTCACTTTTGTTCCTATACTCACCTATGTCCTTAACATTCAAACAATTAGACTCAGTTTTAATAATACCCTTCCTTTGAATGTATTTATAGAGAAAAGCATATTTTACTTCTCCAAGAGTAAGTGTGTCTTCACCATACATCATAGAGTCTTTAACAGAATTAATGGAATCATCTAACAATGTTAACAATATAATGGACTGATCTTCATCATCCAATTTAATATCTATATTGGCTATATTTAACAAGATCTTATTAAATTCATCAATATGTATCCTGACCTCACTTATAGGGCACATTTTTAAAGTATACAATCTCATATTCCTGTATAATCTACCAACAAGAGACTTGGTCATATAAAGGGATTCAAGTCTATACCATATACTAATGGATGAGGGATCATATGAAACTTCTCTTATCACTTTATCTTCTGAATATTAAAGTATTATACTACAAGATTTCCTAATGGTCTCCTCGTGGACATATATATAGGAAACATTAGCCCACCCGTCAAGGGAAGTAGTGGTTATCTTCCTTCCCAAGATCCACTGTCACATATGATGGAGTATATATTTTATGAATTCGATTAACCAAGCTATAGAAAACAAATAGATCAATAATTGATCACAAGAAGAATACTGGAATGATAAAATAGAAAGTGAAAAAAGTAAACGAACAATCTATGTAACGTGCTTTGGTCCTTTTGAAACCTATATGAATGGTGATAACACTACAAGGGTAATAATTTTATTATGAAGCAAGGGAAAAAAATAAAAATAGTCAGATACTCAAAAACTAAATAAATAAAACCACATAAACTATCCAAGGAGGCCGAGATTGGTGAACTAGGTGGAAATGATCAATCCTGTCATGTAGAGGCAGCCTCATCTACTATTTGACTGACTCACACACAAACCCATGTAGGATATAGTAGCATACATGATGAAAAAGTTAAATCTCTAGAGAGCTAAGAACCATATATCAGATCTTGATTATGATTAAAGATGTGTCATGAAATGAGCTGTCTTGGAGCATAGTCATTCTAAAACCCATAACTGAGAAGATTCCTCACTGAGTCTCTACTGGAGAAGAACTCTGGTTATAAGAGGTGGCATAAACTGTGCAATAGGGGAGTGTGGGTGGCTGAAAACCCCCAAGATCTTCTCAATTTTCTCTACATGGAGTCGAAGTAGAGCATCACTTTTAAAGGACTCTCCTAGGACCAGGCTAGTGACAAACCCAAACCCTAAGAGTTGGATCACATCAATGTGCAGAAGGCGCAGTCAATGATTTTCAAGAAACTAGGTGGAGCCATGGGATCAATTCCATATGGATGACTGCGATCAGTTAGACTATTTGAGTAACTGAAACTAGGACATCGCACATGAAAAGTGGTGTAGCCTGATTAGAGTGATGGTAGAATGGTGGATCGTGGTACAGGGTAGAAATGCACTGGGAACCAAATTGGGCTGTTGTATCATGATGGATCAATGGTCTAGAATTCATACCGCTAAAAAACATAAGGAAAACAAGCAGTATACAAGTAATCTGAAACTAAAGAAATGTACCATGTGAACAATCCCCATGAAAACCATGAAAAGGAAAAGAGTAAAAACAAATGAATCAATTATAAATTAAAAAGTTAAACATACTAATTCATTTAATTACAACTCATCATGAAGGATCTCAAATCAAAATTATGTTTTTTTATCATTTCCATATCTAAAAATTTCCCAAAGATCTTTGTAAGAGGCTTGAAAATAATATTTTATAATTTATCTAGACTATATGTATATATGAAAACAAGTTTATAATAATTGTGTGAAAAAATTGCATTAAACCTTCTGAATATGACAAGTCAGGTATCCAAAATATAAGTCTCTTTAATGAGTCTCATTACAAGCTCCTATGGAATCTTCTATAGGGTTCTGATATGGATTATAAATTCTTCATAAGTAAGTTTATAAATAAGATTATCAAGGGTAATCTTCTCTATATTGGCTCTATAGTGTATCCTTCTTTGAGAGAGTGGTTCAAGAATCTGTCTGTGCAGGTTAAATGGGTTCCCTTTAGGCACACAAATTTGAACTTATGGCTTAGTAAATGGTTATCATCCCCTATTGCGAGAAACTACCTTATTCCTCTAGGCATGTATAACATCTGTATTAGATATTTTATGTCCCATATTATATAGGTCAAACCTTTCATCACTAATTATTTTTCTATCTAGATTTAGAACTAAATTTTCAATGACAATAATTGCTTCTTATGAATATTGGTAAGGATGGGGTGCTCAACTTCTAGATTTATTATAACTCTTTCTCTATGATGCTCATGTATAACTTCCATGGTGGTTTAATCATTTCAAACATAAAATACAAAAAATGGGTGATTAGAATGGTTTTTTTCATTTATAAGGGGTTATAAACCCTTCTAAACACTTTAGCAGTGGTTACCCAAAACCGCTAATAAAGTGCCCACCTACTCCAATCAGAGGTGGTTATGGGTAAGAGCTGGTAAAATAGTGGTGTGTTTAGCGGTGTTTAGATTAGAGGGGGTTTTAACCCCATTTAACTTCTCCCAAAATTCACCACAAACAAGTCAATTAGAGGTGGTTAAAACCACCACTAATTTTGTAATTTCAATTAGAGGCAGTTAAAACCACCTCTAATTGAGGCTCAAACTTCAAATTTAGGGGAGGTTTTACAACCAACCCTAATCTATCTTAATTTTTTATACATTTGATTCCCCATGAAACCCACCCCTAACACCCCCAAGACACCCCATACACCAACATGCCACCCCCACTACACCCCATGAACACCCACTAACGCCACCCCCGCTACACCCCCGAACACCCCGCTACGCACCAGGACACCCACTGCGGATGCCCCAGACACCCTGCTATGCACCATGACACCCACACTGACAGCCAGATGACACCCTGTTATCCACCATATGGAACCCCCACTGACAGCCAGCTAACACCCTAGACACCCCTCTACCCACCATGACACCCCCACTAACGCCCTGGACACCCCGCTACACACTATGACACCCACTGATAGCTAGCTGACACCCCTCTACCCACCATGACACCCCCACTGATGCCCTGGACACCCCGCTACACACCATGACACCCACTGATATCCATCCAACACCCCAGATGCCTCGCTACCCACCATGACACCCCCACTGATGCCCCAGACACCCCGGTAAGCACCATGACACCCATTGACAGCCAGACAACACCCTAGACGCCCCTCACATCCACGCTGACGCTCCACGACACCCTTGAGGAACCTCCCTTTGTCGTGGAATCACACCCTCACCAATGGTGCCTGACAGACATGTGTACAACCCAAGACAAGTAATATACCTTGTCATCATAAAATTTTAGCTTCGAGGTTTCGATCCCGCTCTGAATTCGAGGGCTAGTGATGTCGCACCACTCCGCCAGTTCGGTTTTGTTTAATATATAAAGGACTATCAATATATTTAGATATATAATTAGAAGATAATATATGATAATATATATACATACATTTGTGTATAGAAATATATATAATTTATTAGTATATATATATATCTATATATAATATATATAAATATTTATATTTATATATACATTTATATTTATTTGTGTATGTGTGTGTATATATTTATATAATTTTTATCGATATATTATAATTATAATATCTATATTTATGTCAGTATTTTTATATACTTATATGTGTGTGTAGAAATAATATTATTAATTTTTATTAATATGATCACACATATTTTTTAAACTATGAAAATTATATGTTGGTTTTATAAATACTATACATTTATTTTACGATTTATATTATACATATATTATATTAAATACATTTATATTATATATTTATCCATGTAATTATATATATTTATATTATATCATATATACACATATAGACACACACAAAATTAAATATATTCATATAATTTAAAATTTATAATATATTAAAATATATATATATACACACACACTAAACTAATTTATAATTAATATGGTATACGACAATATATATAATATAATTATATAATATATATAAATTTATATATAATAAAATATTTATAATATAATATGTATAATATAATTATATAATATATATATGTTTATTTTTTTTAATTTTTTTTTATATTTTTTATATTTTTATACATAATATGATATATTTTTTAAATAAAATATATATTTAATATATTTATATAATATTTTTATTCTTTTATATTATATATAATTAATATTATATGAGATTTAATTTATACAAATAAATATATATAAATGTAAATAAAATTATACAAATATATTTATGTATACATATAAATTCAATTAAATACATTCACATAATTGGAAATATATAATATAATTAAATGATATATATATTCACTAAATTAATTCATAATTTATATGGTATACTCAAATATATATAAAATATTTATATAATATATATAAATTTATATATTATAAAATATTTATAATATAATATCTATAATATAAATATAATATAATATATATTTATATTTATATTTAATCTTGTATATATTATATTTATTTGTATACATGATATAATATAAATGTATTTATACATAATATACAAAAAATGTATTTAATATAATATATGTATATTTTAAATCATAATATAAATGCATAGTATTTATAAAACTGTATATAAATTTTATATATTTGAATAAATATATTTACATTTATATTTATATTATGTATACCAATATATATATATATATATATATATATATATATATATATACATTTTTTATATGTATAAGTATTTATTTAAAGAATTTATATAATGTCGTTATATATATGTTTATAATGCATTTAAATACATTTATATAATGTGTATATGTTACACAAACACACACATTCACACATATATATTATAAAAATTGAATTTATATGAAAATTATTTTAAAAAATAAATAAAAAATTTGAGGGGGCTAAAAAACCCTCTAATCAAACTGATTAGCAGTGGTTCATGAACCCCCTCTAATGTCATAAATTAGAGGGGATTCACAACCCCCTCTAATTTCTTAAATTAGAGGGTTTCAAAACCCCCCTATAATGTCATATATCAGAGGGGGCTTACAACCCCCTCTAATTTCATAAATTATAAGGGGTATAAAACCACCTATAATCTAAGCGATTGACAATAGTTTATGAATGCCCTCTAATTTAAGAGATTAGAGGAAGTTATGAACCCCCACTATTTCCTTTTAAAAAACAATTTTCATGTTATATATATATGCCCTCTAATATCCAAATGAATCATATATGTATATATATATATATATATATATAGTGTCTTTAAAATCTAATCGAACATATATGGCCACTAATTATTAAATTATCATTGATTTTGACACAACCGCCTCTAAAATATAACCAAATATTACAAAGAAAAATGCTAAAAGATTTAGTAGGGGTTGTAAACCCCCTCTAAATTCGATGATTAGAGGGGGATGTGCATAACCCCCTCTAAAATTAATTTATAGGGGGTTGTGCAGAACCCCTTCTAAAAGACTGCTGCTAATCTGTTGTTTTTTTGTAGTGATAATTTTATATCATTTGATAGATATATTCATCTCTAGAAAATTTTCATAATTGGTTGTCGACTGATGATTACATGGCTCTTTTGGATATGATCTTTACCTCTATTTACTTACTCTGTATGAAGGGGTATGATAATTGCTCAAATCTCTTATTAGAATGTGACATTGTTAAGAATTTTTGGGGATTCATATTCAGTTAGTTCTTATATGATGTTAATACTGGAATAGAGATCTCCAAGTTCATGGAAAATATTTTGTCTCTGAATTTATGTCATCAAATGCATAATATTTTCCTTGTGACTACTACAATGTGATTCTTCTATATCTTAAAATTTAGAAATGTCATATTATTTGATAGGAATCCCATGAATTTTTGGGTGATTTACAATCTCATTAGAAGAGAAAAACAAATAGTTTCTAAAATATAAACAGGTTCCATAAATAATTTCTTCAATGATTTGATTATTTCCAGATAGATTGGTGTGACCTATATTCCTAGGAAAATAGTGAAACTTAAGTATGTCAAGAGGATTCCACCGATATCACCTTATATCATATTGAATAATGATGGGTTCAATATGGGTTCTACCAGGACAGTGTGATGTATGAGAATCTTCATTAACAATAGAGGCTTTATCAGGGAACTTTTTATGCTTCCTTGAATCACTCAGTGCCTTGGAAGTGGAAATTCAGCTTGAGATTTGTTCATTGAAGAATGTTTGTTAATCAAAATCATTTGACCTTTTATTTGAGAGTGATTTGATTTTGGTGATTAGCATGGTTAACCATAGATCTTGTATTATCCCATGGAAACTTTATTTACCCTAGAAGAACTACTTGGATCAGATGTCATAGATTTATATCATTATTTCGCACATCTTTAATTAAGGTGTAATGGTTTTTGATGCATGGTTAAAGAAAATGGTGGAGTCTCAAGACTTACTATGATCTTTCCATTTATGTGATAACCACATACCCCTTCATTTTTTAAATAAAAAAGGGGTATTTATACCCAAACCTCTAAACCCTCTCATATTTTTTCACATTTATTTTCATTCATTGATTATGAATGGGATTCCTTCCTATATCCTAGAGAGTTTCTATCAAATAAATTTAAAATAAATTTAAAAACTTGATTCTATTTAAAAATTAAAAATGAAAAAAAATAAAAAAATGACAAAAATTATATTTTTTGTAGTTATATTTACAAAGCTATAAAGATAAATTTTCTATTAAAAAGGAAATAATAAAAAATAAATAAATAAGAAAAATAAAAAAACATAAAAAACTTTATTTTACTTCTAATTAAATAAAAAAAATTAAACAAAACTTAATTCAATTAAATAAGGAAAAAAATTAGACAAATATTTTACTTGAAAATAAATTAAAAAAATTGAAAAAATATTTTTTGTTAAAAACTTTTCAAAATAATTATTTTACATTAAAAAAAATTCAAGATAAAATTTGTTGTGTTGATAGAAGAAAAAACAAGAAAAGGAAAAAAAAATAATAAATGACAAGGTATAAAAATTATTTTTATTTTAAATATTAAAAAACAAGTAAAAATATCTTATTAAAAAATAAGAAAAATATATAATATAAGAAAATGAAAATGAAATAAAAAAATAAAAAATATAAATAAAAATAGAAATAACCAAATATTTAATTTTACATTAATATAAATTAAAAAATATGAGAAGCACTATTATATTAAAAATAATATATATATATATATATATATAATTAAAATTAAAATGGAGAAAAATAAAAAAATAAAAAATATATTTTATTTTACTTTTAAATATATTAAAAATACAAGAAAAAATTTTTCATATAAAAAAATAAATAACCTAAACTCCCAAAAATTTGAAAATAATTGTTTTAATTTAAAATAAATTATAAAATCATAAAAAAATCATTATATTAAAAAATTGAAACAAAAAATAATAATTAGAAAGTCCAAAAAAATTAAAAAATTAAAAAAATACATCGAAAGAATTGATTTTAGTTTTAAATAAAAATATCAAGTTAAACTGTCACAATACATCCCTACTATGACCCATTTTGGGTTGTTACTATTGGAGTTGGTGTTCTAGGACTAACTGTTTGTACTTTAATTACATGTATATCCAATGTATTAAATATTAATTAAACATATTATTACATATTTTTCATTGTTCCACATGGATTTAATGTAATAATGTCCTAGAGTATTTTTCGTATTGATAAGTTTATAATAGTTTCCTACTATGATGAGAACCTTGAAGTGCTATGACAATATTCTTAATATAGTTTTTTCAGTTCAATAACGTACTATGATGGGACACATAGTATTTAGACCATCAGGTGCGAGTACTCATAAGAGGATAAGGATTCTTCTCCTAAAGTTCTCACTTGGTAGTATTCAAGATGGTAGATTATGAGAACAGACTCAACGGTAGAAATTTTTTATGTTTTCATGTTATCAGATATTCCTATCTTCGAGCGTGTGTAATGTTCCTTAGACTTAAAGATTATAATTGGTCTATGTCATGACTCATGAACATAGATTTACTAACAAAAAACAGCACACCTTATGTTGGTGTGAAGTAGGGTATGTTAGATGCATCATGATTGAAAAGTCATTAATAGATAAGTCAAGGAAGGATTTGTCTCTTCTATCCTTATAGAAGCTAACATCTTAGCCCTCTGATTGGAATAGAACCATAACCCTAAATTATATGTCCATAGTGCAACAATGTGTTTATTTTAGATAGTCAAATAAATACGTATCAAGCATATAGGTCGATGACACTGTTGTACAAACTTCTTTGTGAGATATTGTGACAAAGATATTATATTACATAGTGACCATTCATATGTGGTTATCGATATTACATCATTAAGTTCTTTCTCTTGGGTACCTTGACCCATTTCTATATATTAATCTTGGATTTTAAGCAAGCCCTCATAATTCCAATGAGAAAAAATCCCATAGGGTCACACACTAAGTGTTTCCGTCAATCTCGATTAAATTCTATTTGAATTTAATTAATGAAATAAATATTATTCTCAAGATTGAAGAATAATTTTATTCAAGTAATATTTATGGAATAAATTTAATAAATATTTATTCATCATCATTTGAATACAAATATATTTATTTCTTTTATTGAATATTTAATAAATATTTATCCACCAGTATGTAAATTAAATATTTATTTATGAATAAAATATTTATTTGAGTATTCAATAAATATTGAGGACTTCAAAAGGACGAAGACCACATTCATTGATAAATAATTATTTACATGATAGTAACTATAATTTATTAATTAGTACAAGTTGAAACACATCACAAAATAATAATAATAATAATATGTGGCATGGGGTTTCATTAAAAGTTACAATAGTATTTAATGGACGGTATGCAATTAAATTATTATTTTAACCTAATCCCAAACTCTATAAGTAGACGATTATGTCTATTGTGGGGAGCATCGATGTGCAATCGAAAAATAAAGAATTTTTTCTCATAATGAATTCTCTCTCGACCCCTCTTTCTCTCTACCTCTCAAGAACAAGAAATGCAAGAATGATTTTTTCAAGACTAAAGAATAAGTGATCAAGAACAAACAATGTAATACATTAAATTTTCCACACTAACACCTAGAGATTGAGTAAATTTTTTCAGAGATCATAGGAGCACATGTGGATCACAGCTAGAGGTATTTTATCCTTGAATCCTCCCAAAGCAATGAATACAATCTGAAAGGTACTTTTCAAATGATCAACATTCATCAATGAAGAAAGTTCCTAAACCCAGGTATTTATTTCTTTAGATATTAAATAAATTAATTATAAATTTGATGTACAAGATCCTTGCTCATGGTTTCAAGCAAAAATAATTAAATGAAATTTTAATATATGACCCACCATTGCATGCTTCCGTTACATCTAGAACCAATAAATGGCATCAGAGTGGTCACATTTAAATTTATTATTATTTATTTTATTGTTGATCTATGTGCAATTGTGGTTAGATTTTTATTTCATGTTATTCATTCTTTAATCCTATTTAAATTAACATGATTGAACATATTAAACATGATTCGTTCACTATTTCATTTTCCTAATGGTTTACGAATAGATATAGAATGAATGAAGATTTCATCAGAAAATTTCCAATTTTTAGTTGGTAGGACAGGGTTACATGCTGTGTACTTGAAAGTACCAACCATATAACCCTGTGCGTTTCATATGGATGTGCTGAGGGATGCACATTTCACCATGTAGTAATTACATGCGGTGTACACCACATGTTGACTGGCCAACTTAGAACATAGTTTTTTGGATTTCACAATTTGTATTAGTGTGCACATTTTGTAGTGTACATGGGTTAGCGGCGTAAATCACACAATATGTGTGATCATTATACAAGGTCAAAACCACATGAGACTAAAAACCTATAGAATTTATGATATATATAATGTGTATGATGCATATAAAATGTTTAGTTCATCAAATTCCATATCCATAGAACATGTTGAGCCACTCAATGAGAAAATAGACACACGACTCAAATAGATACACAACGTGTAACTGGCCGGTACACTCCATGTTGTCCATCGAGACATGCCAAAGACCTAGGTATTTATCACGGAAACATGTCAATTAGAACACATGGTGTTTAGTTGGTCTGTACATAAAGTGTATTCTAGCCAAGGTACATTCCACAAAACCAGGTGTGTACCCTGGATACATGAAAATCAAGATACATAATGTGTATCTGTTGGTACAACAATTCCATTTGAAGCTACAAAAGATTAGTTTTGGGAAATCCAAACATGCATCCCACCCCAAAAAAAGCATCCTAAAATGAAAAAATATAGTGCATGCAAGATCTGATTCCTATATGGAAAATTGTTTCTGCATGTAAAAAATCTTACGCACTAAAGGAGATGGGATTTTACCCTTATTTAGCCAAGGGTAAAAGGATGGAAAATCAAGATCATGAAAGACAAATGCACTCAGAGTAAGAAATGAAGGTTTTGAATAAAGGTACACCTTACGTGCCAAATGTGACATCAAGGGTGATATCTAGCATGCCCAATCTTCAACGACAAGGATCCGACCACGCACAAAGGTCTTCCGTGACCAGAATATTTTGTTCCCATCACTGAAGATTTTGATTATTAATAGAATCTTACCCCCTTCTTTGAGGTGACTCTCTAGAAAACAAAGTGTCTCACTTATATGCATAAGGATAATCTTTTTTGACATTGAAAAATCATGGAACACCTAGGGTAGAGACTCTTGTATGATAGGTTCCTTGTAGTCCATGATTTACTAGACCCACAACTGGGTAATCCTCACCCAACCTCTTCTAATGAATGTCAGGTGTACACAAATAATCCTCCTAAATGCAACCCTAACCTTGCATGAAAAACTCAATCTTGTGCGTACTCCCTATTTTAAACTCCATGTTCTTCCCTTGTGTTAGATCACCATGATCGAGAAACCCTTACATGAAACACCAGTACCTTGCACACACCTCTTTCATGCACCCATCCAAGCTTGTGCACAAAAATTTCTTGGTCCCTCGTGTGATGTACCATATGCCTCTACTGCATGTGTTTCCATACCTATTTATTCTCAGTATAGGTAATGTAGCCCCTATTTCTTCTCAACATAGGGATCATAACGTGGAACTCATGAGCGACCACTCCTCCCCATCATTACACCCCAGAATTTACCAAGACATTCCCTGCCCAGCGGTGTATGAGATGTGGTCATGTAAGCCCAAGGGGCGAGGAGTGAGTACCCCACATCCAAGATTCATGACATAAAACTATACAGTGCTACATCATAGTCTTATAATATTAAACTTCATGACAACGCCCTTAGCACATGACATAAAACTGTAGTCTTACCCTGTGCCACAAGAATAAGATGCTCTGTGTGTGAGTGACATAGAATTTCATCCACCTAACAGGGAATGGTATCCTCCTCACATTGAATAAGATCATCTTCAGGAATCTTCCATGGGTAGTCCCCTCACTATCTCTCATTGGTACTTCTTTCACGACAGGAGTGGCAGGTCTACTACCCCCTCTTGTTTCTCACACCAAGCATGACTCACACGGGCTAAGAGGTTAGTGGAGATCATGAAATCCTCCCAATCACCACCATGGGATACTCCTATGAAAAATCCTCATCCATTAAATGATATCATGGGATTATTCCACACATAATACCCAAATATACTCACCCTATGGTCTGATTTCATGCATAAGCCCCATCAATATGCTTCTTTGGGACTCCTCCTCAAGTATAATCCCCAACTTGTTCCAAAATACTTAGGCTTCGATTACCAACTAACTGGGATATGTAGGAAGTCACCTTATGGTCCAAACCCAACATACTCATCCATTTTTATTTTCTTCAGGCCACATCCCTGGTAAGATCATGCCCCTCACTTAGGAGACCAAATCCACTCTAGGTCCCTCAGGCAGCTTTCACACGTAAGCCCCACACTAACTCCAACCAAGATCAATCCTCTTGAAATAGTAATATTTTACATAAAATCCCTACACCATACTTCATCAACACTCCCTTCATGACACGATAATCCATTACCAAATGAAATTAAACTGAATGGACTGGTCATGTCACATGACCTTAAACTATAGCACCGAACTACATGGGTTGTGATCCCTGTCTCCTAAACATGGTACGTAGGATATCTCTAAGAGTTTTAATCCTGAACAATGGTAAACCAGTGTTATCCCTCCTAGGGATGTACCTCCCTGATCCTCCCTAAAGGGGTGTTCTGATCAACCTTCATGGTGTGACATCTTCCCTCTATAGAACACACCCTCTGGATCTTCCCCCATGTGGTATTCTGATCCATCCATTGGTAAACTTCAAGGTGTGACATCTTCCCTCCTAGGGATGAACCTACTTAATACGACTATATGGAGTGTCTTGATCAATCAAATTCATCTCCAAAAAACATTAAACTCATGTCCTAATCTATCTCCACAAGATGTTAAACTGTCGACCCCAAATACACACCTCATGAAAAACATGATATGCCTGAGTTGAAATCCTTGGAAGATATGTGCCCATGAAGTTAGCTACCTCATGAAAATCATGGGATTCATGAGGTGAAAGACTTATAAGATATAAACCTTTGATGTTAGATACCACATTATCAACATGATATGGCTTGGGTTCCCTGCCTAAGATGCCACCATGAGATTCCCTCCCTAAAGAAACAATACAACTGACCAATGCTCCCAGCGTCCAGACATGTCAGTGACAACCAACATGACTAATCTCCTGACTGAAGGTTTTTGACATATCAAGACCAACTGGAATGTCCAGAAAGAAGCAGTGTAATTAACTATAATCCACCAAGTGATGGCATCGATAATGAGTCCCATGAACATGACTTAACTCTATGAGGGAGACCCAGACTAAGTGACAAGTTCCAAGGAGGAATCCATGGTAGGATTAACCGACATCCCATTACCACATTTTGATTAAGGGTAATACATCTACGATGAAAGTGATGAAAGCTACCCACCTTTAGAAAGTGGGAATACAGGGTAATAAGAATGCCAGTGCACATTAACATGCAGGTAGTGGTCCCAGTGAAATCATCCAAAATAGAAATGGTGAATCTAACGTGAAACTATTATTCTCAATATAGAGAATAATAACGTTCAAAACATTAGTGGATTGATATATCAATGGATTCAGAAATTAGAACCCAGTTCCCACCATAAAAATGGTGGGACCAACATAGTAATCACCAAAAATTAGGGTAGTAAACATTGGGAACTCCTTGGTCTACAACACTATCATCATAGATCTCTACTCATATTTGGAAGATTGGATGACACTTGTGAATTGGACATCGATTTTCTTACACACATACTGGATGGTTGAATCCACCTGCTTTGTAGGACCCCAAAAACAGGAAACCAACCACCCACTACTCGTAGGTTCTGGGGTAGGAGAAATGTTAATACAAAAATCCTATACGACACTACCTTTGTGGTGGCTTCCACTACGACCTCAACTAATGCGAACCCATGCCTTGTATCACCCTCTAAAATAATCCAGAGGAGGGTGATGGACACCCTCATATGTAAGTACGAGTAGGAGAGGGTCATTACCACAAGGGAAAATTCCTGCCAGGACCTGGAGGCTTTAATGCCTCACCAACACCGCCGCCACCAAGGGTTGTGTAGGGAGAAACTACTCCCTTTTCCAGTAACAAATCGCTTCTGAAGTATCTCCCTGGAGTGATCCTATGACTCGATCCCCTACGCTGAAGACGCGGAGGATGCCCGAGTCACCCCAACTATGACTACCACTCCGGAGCCCCCTAGGAGGGCTCCCACTAGCCCCTTCATCACCCGTAATGAATGGTCTTTCGAGATGAAGAATAGGTGTAAATTACTCTTGTTCTGCCAGCCCCGGTCCGAACAACCTGATATTTGTTTCAGGTGCAATCTCAGAAGAATGCTAAAAAATGGGCATCACCTTCTACATATCTAGTGGACCCTACCACCACTAGTTCATTTTTCCAGATCCCTACGATAGACAACTAGGGATGCATCTTCTCCCGATTGGGATCAAGACCTCAGCTACCCTACATGTAGTATATGCTTACCCTATCAATCACCAGAACCACCATATTTTGTTACGGTCCAACCTATAATGATGAGATTCAATGCAGAGGTCCTCCCCATACCATCACCAACTAAATAGAAGGTCCTATCTACTCTCACAGTCAACATGAAGGTCCTCCCTATATTCCCACTGATCAATGTGGAGGTCCTACCCTCTTTATCGACAATCAATATAAAGTTCCTTCAAAAAATTATGATTCCTTACATGGAGGTCCTCCCCATGTCATATCCAATCAACATGAAGGTCCTTCTCATGCCATTCCTAGATCAAGCATAGGTCCTCCCTGCTCTATCATTGATCAAAGCGGAGGTCCTCCCTACTTCATTGGCAACCAGTATGGATGTCCTCCACATGCCATTACCATCGACCAACACAAAGGTCCTACCTATGTTGTAACTAGCTAGAGTGAAGGTCCTCCCCACTCCTTCAATATTCAATATGTAGTCCCTCCCTATGTTTCGACCTGAAAAATAATAGGCCATCCCCATTATTTCATCATCTAGTATGATGGTCTTCTCTATATTCCCACTCCTCGACACAAAGGTTCTCCCCTGTCCCATTTCAATCAGTGTGATGTCCCTCCTCATGCTTTAACCCACCATTACAAAATCCTCCCAAGGACATTACTACCAGTAATCATGGAATTACTACCCATGCCCCCATTGAATAAAGGATAGGTCCTCCCTTCTTTTTCAACAATCAAAATGGCGGTCCTCCCCACTCCTTCACTTGTCAAGGTGGAGGCCCTCCTTGATCATACAACAACCGATGCATATGATCTACCTATGTAACACCCTGAGATTTTATGAAAAATATTCTTTTTAATTTCACTAATGTCTTGTGTTGTACGCTACACCAAAAGGAGATTGCACAACATGCATCCTTGATTTTCCTTGCATTACACGCAATCGCGACCTTCCTCGATAGCGTGTGTAGTACACAATAACGAGTTTCACTAAACAACAATACGCTATTAAAATATTATTAAAACTAGCCGTTATGAATAGTAATAACAACTTTTTGAAATTTTTTATATTTTATTTTTCAGAATGGAATTCATTTTTGGATTCATAACATCGAAATTAGCTTAGGGTGAAATTTTGGTACTTTTCGGATAACTTTTATTTTCTGATGAATAGTGAAAATTACTAAATTTTAATTAAAAACAACTTTTTTAATCGAAATAATTAATAGTGATAAATTATTAATTTGAGTGGTTTCAAAGTATATTTAGAATATATTTTTACAATTCAATACAATGTTGGTCATTGGATGTAATTTCACATTTACACTAGACATAAACAAGTGTTAATCTTTTGATAGTTATTATCTCTTAAAAACACACTATTTGTTGTGACAACGGAAATTAATTATAAAATTAATTAATGCAACTTATATGTTGGGAATTTTTTAAAATAGAAATCATTTTTGAATTCGGAATATCAATTATAGCTTAGGGTGAAATTTTGGCATTTTTCTGAAAAACTTCAATTTTTGATGAATAGTAAAACTACTAAGTGGAAGTTAAAAAAATTATTTTTTTCATAAATCTTAATTTTACCGCTTCTGTGAATGGAATTTCAAAAATCCGAGAGACACGGTTGATGTCAGTAAGTAAAATGTGGTTCAATGAGATGAAAATAATTTTTGGTGAATAGTAACTTTTTACTTTTTTTTAACACGGTTAAAAGTAAATAGGGTAATTAAGGGTACAAATGATATTAATATTACCCTAACACATGTCCTAATCCTATTGGACAAGTGTATCTCGACCAAAAACAACCTTAAGTGTAAAATATTATCATTTAGGCCCACTTGGATTAGATTAGGACATTTATTATTATTTAATTCAAAGAAGAGTTAAAAGAGTTAAAATCAAAGTTTATTTACTAAAACATTTTTAATATAGGGTTATACATAAGATAAATTCGGTTGTAAATATTAATTAGAAAGATAAAAAGATTTAATACATAATGGTATTTTATTTGTAATTTTTAGAGATCAAATAATTTAATTTATTTATGACACAAAGATGATGCTGTAATTATCTTATTAATGAAATATTGACATAATTGATGTTATAAATACCAAAATAAATTTAATTTGAGACTTTTTATGAATCCCACTAATTTTCTAGTTTACTATGATATATTAGTGTTGATTTAATCAACTTGGTTAGAACATATAATTCTGTTATGACTTTCACAAAAATCATATATCAAATAGTGTCAAAATTGACACAAAATAGTTTTTAAATAAAATAAAATATTATTAATTGTTATTTTATTCCTAAAAATCTAAGGTTCGGCCAAATTACTTAGATAAGGATATATATATTAATAATATACAATTTTGGGTTCGTTTGGCATGTTATAGTAAGTGTATTAACCATATAGTGTAAGAAAACAAAAAGACACGGTAAAAGTTAAATTAGTTAACTTAGAGTTAAATCTAATTGATAAGGTTAAAATAATAACCTAAACTTGTCTAAATCCTATTGGTTGATATTATTTCGACCCATACCCACTTTAGCTTCGAAATAAGACCCTTTGGAACCATTATAAACCGATTTTGACTTTAATATAAAATAATATTTTGAGATATTCCTAAGGTGCCCCTCTCCTCCCTTATAAAAGGGCACCTCCTCCCCCTCCTCCTCACACCAATTTGAGCAATCGAGCTCGGCCAACCCCTGACAAAATCCCTTCTCCACTTACCTAGAGTAATCCTAGAGGTCCTGGTCTTCTTAAAAGACCAATCTTAGTTCCCTAAGTGGAGGATTCAAAGAGGCGTTCCAAAGAAGAGGTAATATCCATTACCGATCTTTTCAATTTCTTTCTTCTTAAACTTCTTCTTCTTTAGTTGTTTCATGATAAAGTAATAACATCAGTATTTCTTATATAATGATATGTTATTATAAATATGAAACAACTCTAATTAACCTTCTATCCATCCTACGGAAAAAGGAAATCACCGCGCGTGCGTACGTACGGAATACCGTCTCCACGCCGTGGTGTAATATATTTTCCGTCACCACCTTAATTGGATGGGTATAATGGTGTAATGAGTAACTATATATGATTATTATAAAGTGATATTGATACTGAAATAGTATACATACACTTCAACATAATTCCACAACCATGGGAACGATATCATCGCTCGTGCGTACGTACGGACTACCGTCTCCACGACGCGATGAGATTCATTCTCAATGATTAACCATTCATGAATGATTATAAAGTATATATAATAAGTACTAATGAAATATATGACATAATAATGATACTTTATTTATGTATATTTATATGTATGTCATCTACTTAATTCTATTCAATTCAATAAGGAAACGAAAACAGCGTTCATGCGTACGTACGGACTACCGTCTCCATGAATGGTGTATTTCATTCCATTTATCAATATTATATATATATGTATATTCTGAATATATATGATATATAAATCATGTTTTACATTCTGGATATAAGTAATCATGATCCAAGTAATCATATTAATAATTACAAGTTAAAAACACCTACGATAAATGAAACGATTTTACCCAAAACGCTTCTTTAACATGAATTTACAAAAGAACGGGTAATATAAAGTCATAAGTGGACCATATATGATAAAATAACAATGAATATGATTCTGGAGTAAGTCAATAACATGATTTAAATCATTATATAGGAGGTTCGGACACGTACAAAGCAAGTCGGACCTAAGGTAAGGGAAATATCACAATCTCATTTTTATCCGAGATTGTTTATTCGTAAGTTTTTACTGGGGTGTATTTTATCATCCACATCCATGTTTCCTCAATATGTAATATTTATATCCTTCTACAATAGTTTATATCCAATTTTACCTTTCGGTGAGTTTTTAGTAAAAGATATGAAAAGAATCTTTTGTCGTTTTCCGTACGAGGTACTTTTTGACTTTTCGGACAAAAGTACGAAGAATGTTTTTTTTAACTTATACGGCATGAATGGATTTTTAAAACATTATTTTCAAAAATAATCCTTTACAAGTTTTCAAGTTTATTTTTAATCAACTTCTTTTAGTTTAAAATTGTATGACATATTAAGAAAGGAAAAGTGTTTTTGAAGTAGAAAGGATATTTTCCTCAAGAATGGAGTTCAAGTGTTTTATAAAAATCATTTTCCATCTAAGATAATATAGGGTTCTGTTTTTATCCCTATTATTAAATTGATTTGATTATGTTGTGATGGAATTATTTTTATGAATTCCTTTATCTTATATGAATTGTTTTATGATGTCATGTTGTTTAAGAATCCCATTTTTTTACATGGGTTATGCTATGATGTATGGTTTATGATTTTGTGGCACACATAAGAATGGTATCATTATGAGATGGGTGGGACCTATATCTCCCTCCAATGCATTGGGTAAAGATTTTATATCTCATGAGATAGACATGGCTGGAATGGTAGGTTATACCGGTTCAGTGAAACAGGACTGAAACGAGGGTGACTCGGTTCAGAAAGGGACTTTGTCCACTAAGATAGTCTTGGAAATGAGTCTTGACTAACAAGAAATGATTTTCCAAGATTATGTGTGCATGCCACAAAGTTTCAAGTTTCATGTTATGATTATGGTGATCTCATTTTCACTTCTATGATTTGTTCCATGTTAAGATATTATGATCTCTTTTGCAGGTTATGATTTTCAAAAAGATATGATATGATTTTTATTTCTTTTGTATACCCTTACTGAGCATTTGAGCTCACCCTTTTATGTTTTCTTTTCCCCAGGATATAAATAAAGGTTTTAGGTAAAAAAAAGGGAAGATCTTTATGGGAGATATTGAAAATCTTTCACCACGATTAGAAGATTACGTTCCGAGTTTCCAAAGACACTAAACTATTACGATCCTTGTGTGTGTGTCTTTGTTATGTACTAAGTATTCCACAAAAGTAATGTAATGTCCATGTACGATAAGCTTCGGGTCTTTACAACCTATATCCCAACCAACCAGATAAGAGATACTCCCTAATTAAGGACTAACCATCATGGAGGTCCTCTCCCTGCTGAAGAATTATCCTACCCTAAAGAACCACCCCGAGGTAGAAGGGAGAACCACCACCATAAAATGAAAAATCATGGGAAGTTCCAAGTCATCATCAACAACTTAAAACTCTCAGATTTTGAGGGGGAATGTGACTTAATGATGGATCCTTGAATGTAGTCATTAACACCAGAATACAGGGTAGGAACTTGATAGGTGAGGTTCTCCATCCTAGAAGGTGAAATCCCTAGGGTACCCAAATCCATCCATAGGTATATATAGGTGGAGGAATATTTCACCTCCTTCTAGGGGTTCATAGTGAAACCATCTCCATCATCACTGGCCTCTCTCTTCAGCACTACTCAAGATCATGGGGAGATATTCTGGTCTGGGATAACTCCTTCATATGGTGAACTGTCTAAAGATCCAATGAAGTGTGCCAGTTCCCTTCCACATAAAGTAGTGGTGAACACACAGTCCTATAAGGACATGATGATGTGGCTGGCACCACCCCCTGATGGACATTCTAGCATGAAATGAATAATCAACTCATGAAGTAAATCCTCCAATGATCATATCAGCCATCGCACTAATTTACATTAGTTCCACCACCAATTTCTCGGCTAGTGCTAAGCGAGAATTGGGCTGACAAAGAAAAAGGACCCACCTTTGTTTAAGAAAGCCTATGGGAGACTTTGGTTGCTGATCAGTTATTGGTGTAGTTATAGGAAAATGCGACTTTCAACATCAATATTCTAGAATCCCTCCCTGAGTTCCAAGATGTGTGTTTTCTCTATACCATCGGTTTGATGTTTCATAACCTCCATGACCCTTAGTTGGTTTATCTAAGAAGCAAGAAGCACTTCGATGACATTGATTAGTAGTGACAAATTTTTGAGTTGGCAACATTCCTAGTGGCTCAGAACACTGGGATACCCAGATACCATTGAACCCTCTAATAGAGATGCATCAAGAGACTCATTGTGCTCCACAAAATCATGGAAGAGGAATCTTTTCATGTGAATATTCAGGGTTGGGGACAATTTTTTATCTCTCTCAATTTAATCCCTATCATGCGACAACCTGACCTACCCATTGATATCAAGGATTTCCATTTGGGTGTAGTTACGATAAACATGGTTATCCCTAACCTGCTGAAAATAAAGAAGGATGGGGGATCTAATATAGAGCATGAAAATAAAAAATCACCCCCTAGAGAAACATAGTATCTAATATACTCTCATATAGGTTCCCTCACTCGCCTAAAAAGCCATATGCTTAGCCTCAAGGATCCCTTTGCGTTATTTCCTTCCAGTTGGAATGTCAACAAGGGAAATAGACATATCAAGTCTACTGATCCATTTGATATTACATAGAATACAGAGGTTGATCCCATGATTTATACCTTTCTCTAGTAGGTCCCAGATCAAAAAAGGATCGTCGATGAGATCCTTCCAAAGTGGCACCAAGATTATAGAATTCCTCAAAGGGATCCCATTTCTCCTCTACTAGGCAACACCAAGTCCTACTTGGACACTTTCCCCTAGTTTAGATTAGTGACCCCACATATATCTAAAGAGAATAGGTTGGAGCGTATGGAAAGAAACCGCAGTATGAGTCTACAGACCCACCCGAGAAGCATAACTACCCTCCTCAGGATCCAGGTTGTGCCAATCCACGAGTCACTGAGGCCGCCTACCAGGTTGATGATCCTATTAATGCATTGGTGTTTAGGGATCCTCATCAAGACAAGGACCCTCACTAGGATGATTTGATATCCACTCTCGCCACTCCCCTTGAATTCCTTGAGATGTGATGAGTGGTGATCCCACCTAAAGGCAAGATATACCCAGTATGGGTGGATGACATGTGAGCACATCCAGATTTTGGGAACCCTAGATTTAAGCCCATGTTAGAAACCCCAGAGCAGTAGGAGGCCACCAAGATCTGGTGTTTCTTCCATACATTTGAAGGGCCTGCATTCGTATGGCATATCCAGTTTCCTATAGGTTCATCATTTGTTGGTAAGATCTTTGTAGTTAGTTCCTCTACCAGTTCATCTCCACCACATGTAAGATTAGAATTTATGGCCTCTTCAAGTGTAAGAAACCATCTAATGAGTGTGTCACAGACTTCTTCACCTGGTGGAAGGGCATCACGTATTCACTCGACATGCTACTAACCCAAGAGTATCTTCTAACGATGTGTGTGGGAAGCATCAATACTAAGTTGTTCCCAACCCTCACCACTCTAAAATTCCAATATGGGTTCTAGTATTTCTCTAACAAGGCCTAGGGTTTGGAGTAAGCCTTTAAGTGGGCTAAGAAAGAACACTTATTTCCTCTTCCGGCTTTTATGAGAAGAAAAACCAAGGTAGATACTACCATCGTTGTATAGGTAGAGGTCCCAGAGATACCAAAGTTGTTGTTCCCTTTACCAAAAAGCCTCACTGATTATAGTATCATCATCAAGTTCCATCTATCTCCGTGAAGCCTGGCCTTGATGAGGGGTTGTATCCTGATGATGGATCAGAGCCATGTTCTCTCATTTAGGTGGTTGCACTTGGCGAGGCAGTGTCTGTCGATTATCTTACCGGATATGAGAAACCATACCTATTACTTTAAGGATTCATAGGTTCCTAGGTATTGCCTTAGTTCCCTGGAATAGGGGATTCTGAAGCTTCCAGAGTGGAATAATCCCCATGAATCCAAGTGTACTACTCACCTCGACCATTTCCCTTACCACAAGATCCTTGGAAATACCATCAAACAATGATATGTGTTCAAGGATGGCCTTTAGGACCAAGTGGATAATAGACTGGTCAAGTTGAGAAATGTTCTGGAACAGGTGGAACACATCTCCTCCAAGCCTGATAGTGGGTAAAGAGTAGAAATTTTCTAATCATGGGACTCAGAAGTATGAAAAACGGTTAGTCTATAGAGAACTTTAAGATGCCCATGGTGTCATCCATGCCCACTTAGGCTGGCCCAAACCTCCTGAAGTCACCCACCTTCTCCGGATGATGATTCTACATCTACATCACAACCATCCAAATCCCATAAGAGAAATTGTCGATGGCGTAAGGGAAATAAAATTCCCCCTCTAATGAAGAATTCGTCCTGCACTCTCATTGATTTCATGCCTCAAGAGTTAGGAATTATGCCCAAAGTCTGCCTGAAACTGTAATATTCCTCTAATGATGAGCGGGATTATGCCTCTATGAATTTTGTCAAGTTGATATACCACTTCATTTTTCCTGATGATGTGGAATTCCTTGAAATTCCTCTAGATGTCTCTGATTGACATCGTTGAAGGGGGGTAGAGGACATGAAAACTGCCCAAATACTTAGAATAATGCTTCAAACCAAGCTATGCATGATACCGAGACCAGGTAATAGGTCATTCCTAGAGCTTAATAGGTATAATAATATCAGCCTTACCCATCATAAACACCACCATAGATGACCGTGCTAAATGATCGGGCAGAACAGCCGCAACCATATCATGACCAGTCATGTCCATTTAAAGCCAAGTATCATCTAGTAGACAGTCAACTGATAGTTTTTTTCGGTGAGTTATTTGATGAGTAGTAGGATATTTATAGTAACACCCATAAACCAATGGTACATACTACATCATCTATCATGCCTCCTTCCAAATAGTGTCCCCCTAAAGGTATAAATGTGTATATGAGGCATAAGCATGACATGATGAAGCACCTCACCAGCATATCTATAAGACTCTCAATCCTTGTAGATCTTTTCTTGTCGAATGAAATGAGTGAATCCATTGTACAATCCTTGAAAGTAACCCTCCAGTTTGAATAAAAAGTATATTCCATAGAATCCTACTATGCAGGGGAGTTCGAGAAAGCATAATTCAAAACTGTCATCTCATTATCTAGATAGGATGAAAGCACTCTCATTTAGGGGAAAATTCTCCCACTATACATCACTATTAAGTTCAATGACAAAGATATATATCACTATCTAGTTGACACAAGTTCCGGGATCAACCACATCCCGACCCAGAGACTCCATAGGCTTGGAATCACTGAAGCAGACTTGAGTCCCTCTAACATGAAGATTCAAGGTTACGATAGGACTAAGCAGAGACCATGTAGAAGGATTCAGTTGAAGACCTAGTTTAGAGGATTGGTATCAAGTACTAAATTCATGGTTGTCTCATAGGATACTACCTAAAACTCATTGTTGGTAGGCCCCGGATTCATTTTCATGCTGAAATCCCCTCCTCGTATCACTAGTACATCAATTACTCCCTCAACGGTCGAGTAGGAATGCTTCAGGGTGATGTATATCCCTTTGATTCCTATAAATCCCACTATCTGGATGCTGACTATTATATGAGTAAGTAAAAGTAGGCTCAAACCAAAGAGGTTAGGAACACTACCGTTTCATCCAGCCCATGGGAAGATTTGGATTATACTTTGGTTCTTCTGATCCATTGCTTAGAGGCCACGACCCCATACTTGGGAAGTTTCTTTGTCATTTCTGAGATTAAGGGGAAATGTGTCCCTAAGTACTAGGAAATTTAGAAGATTGCCTCATAATCATATACAGGCTAGACCCAAGTGATACCAGAATCCCCTACCCCTATGAGGTACTAAGATGTTTACTCCATGGACATCATTTCACAACATTCCCTCCAATTCCACTGATCTGGGTTGAATTAACGGAAGACAGCCTAAAACCATTACTTTGATGACAAGAATGGACCCCATGGTGGAAGTCATATTGGGATTATCTCTATGGCCTATGTCACCATGGTTTCATTAGGAACAGAGTCCCAGAGGTGATTTTGTATCTGCCCAAGTAGGACCCAATGCTCCTCCCAAATCAGTTGGCCTGGGTGAACCTCATACCACTGATTCTTCTTCCTCATAAAATTAATAGGACATAGAGGATGATCCTCCCACATTCAAAGATGGAATATCCTCCAATTTTTATGAGTTGATTCAGGTGAACATTGACACTGATACAGATCCAAATCCAATGTGATCTGTGCAACCATGTCCCCAGAGTAATAGAAGCATTATGTGGCTTTCTTGAAGAAACACTATGATGTTTTCTTCTAGAGTTATAAAAAGATTCTAGGGATAGACCCTCATGTATTTATCCACTATCTTGGTATCATAGAAATTCATCACGGGTTTAGTTAGCCACTTAAAAAAAATCCTCCTTTCTCATGGTTTTATGGTAGAGAATGAGGTTAACAAGATTATCAAGGACAACTTCACCAGGGAAGTTTAGTAACCTAAGAGTATTTACAACATCATTCCATTCAAGAAGAAGAATAGGAAAATTAGAGTCTATTTTGACTTTTAGAACCTCAACCATCATTGTCCAAAGGATGATTTTCCCCCTACAGTGATAGAGTTGTTGATCAATTTCGCAATTAGGTTGTAGGATCTATCCTTCATGGATGGATACTTAGGATACAAACAGATCTAGATGGACCCTGAGGATGAGAAGTTTACCACCTTCAAAGTGTCACAAGGGACATTTTTCTATTAGGTAATTCCTTTTGTTCTGAAGAATGTAAGATCCACTTATTAGTGGGCCATGAACCATATCATCAAACTGATCTTGGGGACACTAGTGGAATGATATGTGGATGATTTGGTGGTAAAATACCACCAATTTCATGACCATATTAGAGATCTTTAGAAAGTATTTGTCTTCCTTCGCTCCCAGCATTTGAAGATAAACCCCTTGAAGTGTGCATTCAGGGTTACCTCTAGGAAGTTTCTCATCTTTATCATCAGATATAGAGGTATTGAGTTTGATCCAGAGAAGATCAAGGCCATTATCAAGATTCCACCTATGAGTAACCTTTGGGAGAACCAAGGCCTTTAGGGATACTTAGCCTACATATGTCAATTCATCACGAATATAGCTGGAAAGTGTAATATATTCTCTAGGATCATGAAAAATGGTGTAGTCTACCAGTGGGATGAAGAGTTATAGGCATCCTTCGAGGAAATAAATAAGTATCCACTAAATACTTCGATTCTGATTCAACCCATATTTGGGAAGCCTTTGGTCCTCTATCTGACTGCCCTAGAATGATCCCTTGGTGCCCTTCTCACCTAGAAGAATAATTAAGGTAGAGAGAATGGTTTATACTATCTCAATCACACGCTCCTAGACATGAATAACAAATAATCTCATATCAAGAAGAACTACCTCAGCCTAGTTTTTGCAGTGAAAAAATTGTGACATTATTTGTAGTATCAAAAGATACTGCCAGTGTCCAAAGTATACTTGATGAATTATATCCTGAATCTCCCCATGTTGATAGGATGACTATCATGATGGGTAGTTATAAATCAATATTTATACATCATATTTGTTCCACATAAATTCATCAAGGGTTAGGTGTTGTCTGATTTTATGTACTCCTATCTGGATCTTGAATAATTTCCACAGGGTGTCAATTTTCCTGTCAAAATTATCCTCTCAGTGGACCAAGCCATACCATATTGGAAGATTCACTTTGATAGTGCTTCTTGGAGTCCAATCGGTAGAAGGATCAATGTTCCAAAGCTTAAAAAAGTAGTCCTGAGGATTGTCTCCATCACTCCATCATAGGTTGTTTTTCCCTACTTGTTCCTAATGTTAGAAGGTTGCACCAACTATGAGGCATAGTATCAAGATCTCATCACTAGTCTTGAGATGACCCTTAAGATTGATGTCCCCTACTGGCATGTAAAGAGAGACTCTGAGTTATTCATCAAACAGATTAATGGTGATTACATCATAAAAAATCCAGATCTCATGCCCCTACTAGAGCACACTTGAAAACTGATGGCCTAGTTCCCTTCTCAACCAGAGGTTAATAATGTTCCTTGATAGAAGAATGGTCAAGATGACACCTTGTACAGTCTATCCATATCTCTTTAAGAGCATGAAAATGATGACATATTTATTTAAGTGGAGCATTTGAGAGTCATTACACCTATCTATTCAGATGATAACGATAGCCACAACCAGCAAGTGAACTAGTTTATCACTAGTTCTTCCATATTGGGACCTCTGGTTCCCACCACAATAGAAAAAACCTCTAATTAGATAGATCCATTCACCGAGTATCTCTAACATGGTATCCTTTCATAGGAAAGATCTTAATAGGAGTAAATTCATAGGTGTGAAATGCAGTTTTCCATCCAGAGTTGGCCTAACATCGAGAAGAATATCTATAGACATAGATTTTATGGAATTATACTTTATTTCATCCAAGGAGATGAGATTACCCATGTTATTCAGTAATTTCAGGTCAGATATTGTAGTTCCCATTACGTGGGATTGAATATCTCTTAATAGATTCGAGGACTGGGCTATTTCTAGCCCACCACGGTCCATGAATGTATTGAGTTCTCCAAGAGGTACCATTAATGTAAAATTCATGGAAAATTTGCGCATTGGCCGGTGGATCGCCTCCACACCACTGAGTATTCTTGTCCCTTTTTAGTACGGGGAATTGATGTTAGGGGACCCTATCTTCTAGAAATAGATCATCAGTACAGATTCATTCTGACTACGAAAGATTTCTTATCCAAGTGGGAAGAATCGATTCCTCTTAAGGGAGTGAAGGTCTAATCCATGATTGAATTTGTGAGCTCCCACATCATCCATTGATTTGGAGTTCCTCACATCATTCTCACCGAAAATGTTATTAACTTCTAAGATGCTAAGTTGAAAAAGTTTTATGTTAAGTACAACATCTGATCTAACCATACTTCTCACTATCATGTAGAAGAAAATGGATATATTTAGGTGTTCAATAAGATTCTATCCAAAATTTTGAAAAATATGGTGGGTCATAAGAATAAAGGTTGGTTGGTAAAGCTCCCCAATTCCCTCTTCTCCTATCATATGATAACTCATAATTCTAACTAGGTGACTCTATATTCCTTAGTGTATAGAATGGTGGTAGTCCCACCCATTTAAATTCAGTTTTCATCACTATGAATAGCTTTATATGACCATAAGATGCAAGAAATAATGGAAGAAGTTCATCTAGATGAGGTGGAAGCCCTCGAAGAGAATAGGATCTAGGCCTTGCATAATCTAGAGAGGCACCAGAATAAGATAACAAGGGTGAAACGCCCCGAACCCAATTTCCCAAAGTCGGTGCATTATTTTAATACATTTGAATGATTACAAGGAATCAAGTGCCAAAGGAACGATCAGTTAAGCAGTCTTGTAAAATATATTACATACACGAATGTTACATTACAATTTATAACATACAAAGCGAAATAATCCTTTATGAACGCCATTATTCCCTTGGATTAACCCTGCATATCAATCACAATACACTTCTTGGAATCCTAGGAAAAATAAAACATAGAAAGGGGTGAGCTCAAATGCTTAGTAAGGATAACAATACAGCGGAAACTTTCATAAATAAGCATAAACATTTAAGGCAATGTATAACTAAAACAAAAGCCTTTTAAACTTGAACTTCAACATAATATAGAAAAAATAAAATGAAGTAATTCCATTTACTTATTCACATGGATATTCTACTAGTAGAATAATCACGTGTAATATCACTAACAACTTTCATAATGATGGAATGCATAATGCCAGACTATCATAACCACATAGTCAAGGCCTTGTGCCAGGACTACAAATAAGATTTTTTCAAGGCCTTGTGCTAAGACACGAGTTTGTCTCATGAGACCTACCGATGCATTGAAGAGCTATAGAGGGCTCCACCCATCACTTAATAAGTCCAATGCATTCCTCATATGAACATGTTTAAACATAATATAAACATTCATATTAAAACTAGCATACGAAATGTCAATACTTTCTCCATAAACCATGAATGTTATAAAAATAAAACATCCACAGTAAAACATATCACAAAAACTTCAATACAATATGGAAGTTTTGTATCATAATAAATCAACTTCAAATAAGCTTAAAATCCATCAAAGGATGTTGACATAGATGAATAAAAAACTATTTTGGAGAAATATCTCTTTTTTGAAATCATTTAAAAGTCACACATTTATTAAGGAAGTAATTTAAAAGAGATTTTTAATCCAAGTGTCCAATACCACTTTGAAACTTTTGAAAATAAATATCATTTCAAAAAATTTATGTCTATATAAATAAATCCATAAAATAATTTTGAAAACATGGACATTAATTAAAAATATTTAGAAAGACAAATCTTTAAAACATTTAAAATTCTGATCTTGATAAAGAGCACCTTTCACAAATTATTAAAATATTCATTTTGAAATCATTTAAAAGTCACATAATTATAAAATAAAACATTTAATTTCAAAATATTCTTATAAGATTATAAGGGAAGCTTCAACGATTTTATAATGGTGGAAACTAGCCACACCCGCGGTATAAGATAAAAAAATACATTCTTACCTTAATTCTGTCGAAAAGGTTAAAAAGGACCTTATTTGGAAAATGACGGAAAGATTCCTTTTTAAACTTCTTATAAAAATTAAAACAAGGGTATAAATTACTTTAACCCATATTCTGTAAAATAGTAAGAATGTTTTGAAAAACATTTTTAAGAAACATGGTAGTGGATGATAAAGAGGTCATAGTAGATAATTACGTATAAACAACCTCGGATAATGAAGAGATTGTGAAATAAACCCTTATATTGTACTTTTACTTGGTTGTGGGTAGGTTAACCTCCTATATAATGGTGTAATAATTGTTATTAAATTATAAAATAATCATATACATTAATATGATATCATATATGATCTTTTAACATTGCTTTGTTAATAATATCATAGTATTATCGTCGTTTTGAGTGTTAACTTACTAGTTTTATTTTATATGTTTTGTTACATAAGTCATGTTTGTTATGGATAGGTTGTATCTTATTCATAAAAATAATGATATTAAGTCCTTAAACAGTATTTGTAATCATCAAATGAGAATTAGACCTACGTGGATACGATGGGGAATGAATCTCATCGCGTTTGTGGAGATGGTAGTCCGTACGTACACACGAGTGACAATATCATTATTTTGATATTAAAATAATATATAATTTTATGGTATATCATATATATACAGAATAATTATCATGTTATATTTATTATTTACATCAATTATACATCATTATCATACCCATCCAAATAATAATGTTTTGAATAACAATTACACCATGACGTAGAGACGGTAAACCGTACGTACGCACGTATGCTGACATGTCATTCAAAGGATGCATAGAATACTGAATATGGTTGTACCATATTTATAATAACATCACAGTATATAGAATATACTGGATTTATTATTTTAGAATGGAAATAACAAAGAAAGAATAAGTTGAAGAAGAAAGGAACTTGAAAGAGGGTGGTGAAAATATTACCTCTTCTTCGGGTTCTTCCTTTTGATTTGATCAAAAGGGCTCCTTAGGTTGGCTTTCTAATCAAACTAAGGCATATATGTTGAATTGAGGGAAGTTTAGAGAATATTTGGGTAGGGTTTGGCCGAGCCAAATGGCTTTGAATGTGTGAATTATAGGGAAGGTGGGGTTCCCTTTTATAAGAGGGGTGAGGGGCATCTTAGGAAAAACTAGAAATATTATTTTATAATAAATTCATATTAGGTTTATAATGGCTCTAAAGTGTATTATTTAAAGGTTAATGTGGGGATAGGTCTAAAACCACTCAACCAATAGGTTTTAGATAGGTTTGGGTCACTTTATTAACCTTATCATTTAGTTTTAACTCTTAGTTAATTAGTTTGACATTTACCATGTCTCTTTGTATTTTTATATTATATAGTTAATAAACGTACTATATAAATCCAAGAGACCCCAAAGTGGTCAATTAATGTTACAAATATCATGATATAATTCCTTTTTTAAACCTTAGATTTTTAAGAATAGAATATCAATTAATAATATAATATTTGTTTTCAAAACTCATTTATGTCAATTTTGACAATATTTAATAATTGATTTTTTTAAAGTCTTAAAAACTTTATTAATTAAAAAAAATCATTTAAGAAATCCTAACATGTAATATTAACCAATAAAATTCTTTTATGGCATCAAAACCTTTAAATTATATTTATTTTAACATTTATAATACTAATTATTTGATTCTTTCATTAATAAGGAAAATACTGCATCATTATTGTGTCATAAATAAATTTAATTATTCAATGTCTAAAAATTATAAATAAAATAAAATTATGTATGAAATCTTTTTATATTTCTAATGAATATTTATAGTCAAAAATATAACATATATAACCCTATGTAAATTTTATTTTTCTAAAAGATATATGCTTAAGTCATTTTTGTATTTACTTTAACTTAATTAATATAAAGTGTCATTATCACTTACAAGTAGATCCATGGGGTCCCAAAATCGACCCAATGATTCCCATGGTCGGAAATGTATCAACTAATAGAGTTAGGACATGTTTTAGGGTAATTTATTATTATTACAATATTATTTTTTACCCTTATTTACCGGATTTACCCTTTAACCATGGTAAGTAAAATATTTACCGAAGTAATTACTCAAAATGTATAAAAATAAAAGTTACCTATTTACACAATTTGGACCTAATGATTCTAAATATAGATTCCATTTTTCTAAATTCAGAACACAGAAGTGGCAGAAATTAATTTAAAATTAATTCCCACTGTCAAAACAAAAAGCATGTATTTAAGAAATAATAACTATCAAAAGATTTACACTTGTTTATGTCTGGTTTAAATTTGAAATTACGTCCAATGAAAAAAATTGTATTAAATGGTAAAAATATATTCTAAATATACTTTAAAATCAATCAAATTCACAATTTATCACTATTAAGTATTTCAATTAAAAAAATTGTTTTTAATTAAAATTTAGTAATTTTCACTATTCATCAAAATATGAAAGTTATCAGAAAAGTACCAAAAATTTACCCTAAGCTAATTTAGATATTAAAAATCCAAAAATAAAGTCCATTTTGAAAGATAAAATGTATAAAATTTCACAAAGTGGGTATTACTATTCATAACGGCTAGTTTGATTGGTTGTGGTGTGTATTAGAACTCGAAGTTGCATACAACACACGCTACTGTATTATTCAAAGAGAAGCGTACCGTGGAAGCCTGGGGTGGCAAATTCTCCCCTCATTCAATAAATTTCATCCTCGCAATTTAAAATTTTTCTTTGAAAATAAAAGGTTGAAAATAGAAAATACCTTTGTGGGAAAACCCAAATCGGAAATTGGGTTAATAAAATTTAGTCTTAATATGAGGAAAAGAGAAATGAAAGGGTCACCACCAAATTATGATATTGATTAGGAGAACATTGGTGGAAATTAGAGACATATAATTAGAGGAAAACATAAATATTTATAGGGTGTGATTGAGGTCATCAATCACAAACAAGTTTAAAATTGAGGGCCTTAAATTCATCAATCTATGATGATTTAAAATAACATCGGTTCAAAAAAACATAAGGTATTATGATAACACATCTTCGGTTTTAAGATCCCTATAAGAATTAATTTCTTCATAGAATAATAGAAGAAGAAAAATATACACTTGAAAATTAGAGTTCCATCCTTTAAATAATTTCTACCACAGACTCATCTTTCACTCTAAAAGATAATAGAACTTAAAAAAATATTCTATTTATCCTATTCGTATGGGGTTCAAAAAAAATGAATTTATAATTCATCTTCAATACCTTTTAAAAAAAACTAAATTATTCAATCCAGGACATCACGTGGGCCAGGGTAGGTGATACACCCTTGTCGCCCTTCGGTTGCGGGTTCAAGACTCGCGGCCTTGCCGGACGCGACAGGTTGCCGCCCGACCTCCGGGTTGTCCTTTTATGGTAATCCAAAAATAATCTCAAACTAGAATTATCCAAAATAATTCTGTCCAAACTCACGGTCCAAAATTTATAAGGAAGGTAAACACAATGAAGATCCTTTTTTCCACTTAATAACATGTGAACACCTTCATCATGTATTCTTTTAAAACACTGCAATATCCTAAATTACCATAAAAACTTATTGATTACATTCATGATCCCTTATTCCTTATAGAATACTGGATATAATACTTCTATAAAAAATGTTGTAAACTCCAACAATGATGGAATATACAAATCATTAATCAGTTTCAAAGTAGTCAAGAATATCCAATATAATTTATCCAAATCAATCATGTATTATTCCAAAATCACTACCTCGGTATTAGAACCATATTATGGTTTATCTTTCTCTCAACCATATATTTTCCAAAAATTTAACCTGATATTGAGTCACTCTTCTTGGTTCAACACAATCTCAAGTCCTTAATGAAATAGTAATATGGTACAATCCTTATATACTCCATAATTATTATAACCAGTACATTGTTGATACAACACTCAAGTGACATAATTCTCTAATAACAACATAAGAAATCTAATCATTCCTCCTCATATGTGGTAGTATCATAACTTGATTATTATCCAATTGCATCATTTGGGGCATACTCTGATGATTTGGACATTGGTTCGTGTATTGTCCCAACTACTTGTAGGTGAAGCATTGTACATTTGAAACCTTTTTCTTACCCTTGCAGTCACGTACATGGTGTCCTTTTTCTCCACACTTATAAAAAACTCCCATTCCCTTCAGGCAAGTTCCAGGGTGTTTCTTACCACAGTTATCACATATGGGAAAATTATTCTTTTCCCTCTTCCCTTTATCCATCTTTCTCTCTTCCATCCTTTTCTTCTCTTGATTAACTTCAAAGCCATAGGACTCAGAGAATTTTTTACTTATCTTATTAACACATGATACTATTTATTCATATGTTGAGAATACATGGGAGACTATTTCCCTTCTAAATGTTGGCTTAATACCGTGAAAGATATGATCCTTCTTACTCTTTGGATCATACGTATTGCTGGATTTCACATTCCTTCTACTGAGCGCCATTTCTATACAATTGCTTAAACTAGGTCAGTTTATGAATTGCAATGAATAATTCCAAACTTGTAAAATATCTAATGTAAATTGAACGGTTTATGGATATAATCCATAATCATAAAGATGCTTTCATTGAGGAATTATATACTCATAAACCCTTCATAATTATTTGTAAAGAAAATGAGAATTATCTTAAGCATATCCCCTGAGAGTGTCGTAACTAAGAGTGCAACAATGCCTATTGTCGTGCACCAGTTCCCATTCGAGTCTAGCTCAAAGTGATGTTTTCGGGTTTTACCCCTAGGTACATATGTGCCAGAGCTGCCTCTACCTGTTCGTATCCAGATAGGGATGTTTTTTCTTGGAAAACTCAAAAAATATCTACATTACCAAAATTCTAAGAATTTCTTCTATACTAATCCTCAAAGTCTATCTTAGGTCTATGTGCTCTAATCCGAGTTTATCTAAATCTAGCTTCCATGGTGGTTGATAAACCTCCCTCTGATACCAACTGTTACACCCCGACCCCAGTTACCCAGAGTTGGTGCATTATTTAAATACATTGACATGATTACAAGGAATCAAGTCCCAAAGGACTGATCGGTTTAAAAGTCTTGGAAAATTGATTACATACATGAATGTTACATTACACTTTATAACATAAAAAACAACATAAATAATCCTTTATGAAAGCCATTATTCCCTTGGATTAACCTGGAATATCAATCACAATACACTTCTTGGAATCCTAGGAAAAATAAAACATAGAAATGGGTGAGCTCAGATGCTCATTAAGGATAACAATACAGTGGAAACTTTCATAAATAAGAATAAACGATTAAGGCATTGTATAACTAAAACAAAAGCCTTTTAAACTTGAATTTCAGTATAATCTGGAAAAAATAAAATGAAGTAATTCCATTTACTTATTCACAAGGATATTCTACAAGTCGAATAATCACATGAAATATCACTAACCACTTTCATAATGATGGAATGCATAGTGCCAGACTATCATAACCACATAGTCAAGGCCTTGTTCCAAGACTACAAATAATATTTTTTCAAGGCCTTGTGCCAAGACACCAGTTTGTCTCATGAGACCTACCGATGCATCGAGGAGCTATAGTGAGATCCACCCTTCACTTACTAAGTCCAATGCATTACTCATATGAACAGGTTTAAACATAACATAAACATGCATATTAAAACTAGCATATGAAATGTCAATACTTTCTCCATAAACCATAAATAGTATAAAAATAACACATCCACAGTCAAACATATCAAAAAAATTTCAATAAAATATGGAAGTCTTGTATCATAATAAATCAGCTTCAAATAAGATTAAAATACATCAACGGTTGTTGACATAGATGAAATCAAAACTATTTGAGAGAAATATCTCTTTTTTTAAATCATTTAAAAGTCACACATTTATTAAGGAAGTAATTTAAAAGAGATTATTGAATCAAAGTGTCCCATACCACTTTGAAACTTTTGAAAAGAAATATAATTTCAAAACATTCATGTCCATATAAATAAATCATTAAAATCATTATGAAAACATGGAAATTAATTAAAAATATTTAGAAAGATAAATCTTTAAAACATTTAAAATTATGATCTTGATAAAGAGTACCTTTCACAAATTCTTAAAATATTCATTTTGAAATCATTTAAAAGTCAAATAATTATAAAAAAAAACATTTACTTTCAAAATATTCTTATAATCTTGTAAGGGAAGCTTCAACCATTTTATAATGGCGGAAAATAGCTGCACCCGCCGTATAAGTAAAAAAAGACATTCTTACCTTAACTCTGTCGAAAAGGTTAAAAAGGACCTTGTTTGGAAAACGATGGAAAGATTCCTTTTTAAACTTCTTATAAAAGTCAAAAAAGGGTATAAATGACTTTAAACCATATTCTATAAAATTTTAAGAATTTTTTGAAATACATTTTTAAGAAACGTGGAGGTGGATGATAAATAGGTCCCAGTAAATAATTACGTATAAAAAACCTCGGATAATGAAGAGATTGTGAAATAAACCCTTACCTTGTACTTTTCCTAGGTTGAGAGTAGGTTAACCTCCTGTATAATGGTGAAATAATTGTTATTAAATTATACAATAATCATATACATTAATATGATATCATATATGATCTTTTAACATTGCTTTATTAATAATATCTTAGTATTATCGTCGTTTCAAGTGTTAACTTACTCATTTTATTTTATATGTTTTGTTACTTAAGTCATGTTTGTTATGGATAGGTTGTATCTTAATCATATACAGAATTATATCAAGTCCTTAAACATTATTTGTAATTATCAAATGAGAATTAGACTTGCGTGGATACGATGGGGAATGAATCTCATCGCGTTTGTGGAGACGGTAGTCCGTACGTACGAATGAGCGACAATATAATTCTTTTGATATTAAAAAAATATAAAATTGGATGGTATATCATATATATAAAGAATAATTATCATTTTATATTTTTTATTTACATCAATTACACATCATTATCATACCCATTCAAATAATAATGTTTTGAATAACAATTACACCATGACGTAGAGACGGTAAGCCGTACGTACGCACGTATGGTGACATGTCATTAAAAGGATGGATAGAATACTTAATATGGTTGTACCATATTTATAATAACATCACATTATATAGAATATACTAGAGTTATTATTTTATAATGTAAATAACAAAGAAAGAATAAGTTGAAGAAGAAAGGAACTTGAAAGAGGGTGGTGAAAATATTACCTCTTCTTCGGGTTCTTCCTTTTGATTTGATCAAAAGGGCTCCTTAGGTTGCCTTTCTGATCAAAATAAGGCCTCTAGGTTTAATTGAGTGAAGTTTAGAAAATATTTGGGTAGGGTTTGGCCTAGAAAAAAGGCTTTGAAGGTATGGATTAGAGGGAAGGGGGAGTGCCCTTTTATAAGAGGGGTGAGGGGCACCTTAGGAAAAGCTAGAAATATTATTTTATAATAAATTCATATTCGGTTTATAATGGCAACAATGTGGGTTATTTAAAGTTTAATGTCGGGATAGGTTGAAAACCACTCAACCAATAGGTTTTAGATAGGTTTGGGTCACTTTATTAACCTTATCTTTTAGTTTTAACTCTTAGTTAATTAGTTTGACATTTACCATGCCTCTTTGTATTTTTATATTATATATTTAATAAAATTACTATATACATCCAAGAGACCCCAAAGTGGTACATTAATGATACACCTATAATGATATAAGTCCTTTGGCCGAACCTTATATTTTTAGGAATAGAATATAAATTAATAATATAATATTTGTTTTAAAAACTCATTTATGTCAATTTTGACAATATTTAATAATTGATTTTTGTTAAAGTCTTAACAACTTTATTAATTCGAAAAAAATTCATTTAAGAAATTATAACATGTCATATTAACCAATAAAAATCTTGGATGCCATCAAAACTTTAAAATTATATTTATTTTAACATTTATAATAATAATTATTTGATTCTTTCATTAATAAGGAAAATACTGCATCATTATTGTGTAATAAATAAATTTAATTATTCAATTTCTAAAAATTATAAATAAAATACCATTATATAGAAAATATTTTTATATTTATAATGAATATTTATAGTCGAAAATATAACATATATAACCCTATGGAAAAATTGTTTTGTTAAAAGATATATGCTTAATTCATTTTTGTATTTACTTGAACTTAATTAATGTAAAGTGTCATTATCACTTACAAGTGGAACCATGGGGTCCCCAAATCGATCCAAATATTCACAAGGTCGGAAATGTATCAAACAATAGGGTTATGACATGTTTTAGGGTAATTTATTATTATTATAATATTATTTTTTACCCTTATTTTCTAGATTTACCCTTTAACCATGGTAAATAAAATATTTACCGAAGTAATTACTCAAAATGTCTAAAAATAAAAGTTACCTATTTACATAATTTGGACCTCCTGATTATAAATATGGAATATATTTTTCTAAATTCAGAACAAAAAAGTGGTAGAAATTAATTTAAAATTAATTCCCGCTGTCAAAACAAAAAGCATGTTTTAAAGAAATAATAACTATCAAAAGATTGACACTTGTTTTTGTCTAGTTTAAATGTGAAATTACATCCAATGACCAAAATTGTATTAAATGGTAAAAATATATTCTAAATATACTTTAAAATCAATCAAATTCAAAATTTAGCACTATTAATTATTTTGATTAAAAAAGTTTTTTTTTAATTAAAATTTAGTAATTTTCACTATTCATCAAAATATGAAAGTTATCAGAAAAGTACCAAAAATTCACCGTAAGATAATTTCGATATTATGAATCCAAAAATGAAGTCCATTTTGAATGATAAAATGTATAAAATTTCACAAAGTGGGTATTACTATTTATAATGACTAGTTTGATTGGTTGTGGTGTGTATTAGAACTCGAAGTTGTGTACAACACACGCTACTGTATTATTCAAAGAGAAGAGTACCATGGAATCTTGGGGTGTTACAAAGGGAATTAAAAAAAAGAAGGTTCACCTCTATTCCTTCCTCCAAGTTGAAATGGTACTAGATCTCAGAATAGAAATGATACCTAAAAAGAATCCACTGAAGTTGGATCTCAAATAGTAAGGACCTTATATCATTCATAAGGTACACTCTAAGGGTGAAAAATCTTTGATCACTATGGGTGGATAATGAATTACTCCAAAAAATTCTATGTTTTTAAAAACAATACTTTGCATAATAAAACCATACATCCTAGTTTCATGGTGTTAAACTATGTAAAAACTATCTTCCTCACCATATGACATTAAAATGGGTATTCACACCCTAGTTTGATGATGATAAACTATGTAACTATGAATATTAGTTGCATGAAATTATACTGTGTAACAACTATCATCCTCACAGTATGATGTTAAACTTTCATCCCCATCCCAGGAACATGACACTAAATTGTGATCTAGGTCCAAACTCTATGACCTTAAACTAAGAGCCTATAGTCCATGCAACATGAAATTAAACTATTTTCAAAAGGTATGAATTCCATAACCTTAAACAAGGAATCCTATTCTAAGCATCATGATTTTAAACTATATGTGATTTTTCTTTGGGATGTGTTGTGTGGTGGTAGGACTCCTAGGACCTCATTCACACTGAGTTTGTTACTCTTCCACCCTACGTGTGTTCCTCTAAAGCAAGTCCCCTCTTTGGTATAAACTCCATCACCTTAAACCGAGAGCCTATAGTCCAAGCATTATGAATATAAACTGTATGTGAGTCCTCTTTTAAATATATAGTGTGTTGTTGGGCTTCCTAGGACCTCATTCACATTGTATTTTTTCACTCTATTGCACTACACATACCCATTTGAGAAGACCCCTTTCATCTATCTAAAATTGATGACCTTAAACTAAGAGCCCATGGTCTAGGAAACATGACCTTAAACTATTTATAGATAGTTCAAGTATCATGAATTTAAACTACATTCAATATTCTCTACAGATTATGTTGTGTGGTGGTAGGCCTCTTAGGACCTCATTCATGTTGGGTTAGTCAGAACACTGCACTACACATATCGTATTGAGGAACTCCCCCTTCTCTTTGGTCCAAAATACATGACCATAAACTAAGAGCCTATGGTCCATGAAACACGATCATAAACTATTTTCAATAGGTACAATCATTATGAACTTGAACTATTTTAATCCCTTATAGTTTGAGTTGTATGTATTTAAACTGAAAATTATGAATTCCATAACACATGACATTAAACCGCGATTCTATATCATTAAATATTGGGATTCATCTTAATAATAGATGATGTTTATCTCATTTTAAATCAAGATTTTCTCATATGATATATATGATATGGTTAAAAAATGTTACCCCATGCCATGAACATGGGATGCCCCATGATAACTGTGGGATGCCTCAAATTCCCTCATCAGAGAGGATCACCCCCACCAACATTGGTCTTCTACCATTCTATGTTATAGAACAAAATGTGGCCTGATTCCCATCCCGATAGGATACGTAGAGATTACCTGAATTATCATATTTGGGATCAGTTGAAAGTTAATTAATCCTTTATTCCCTGTTATAGTCCAGACATTATGACCTTGAACTATACATGGCTTGCCTTAAGGTATGTATGTGGAACATGAGCCTTAGTAGCCTCATTCACATCGATTGTTTACCTCTTTTGTTCCATATGTATACCCTTGGAGTGAACATTTCCCCTATAGACCAAGAAAAATGACTTTAAACTGTCTTCCATGGTTCAGACTGTATGACCTTAAACTATGTGTGTTACCTTTCTAGAACTATGTGTAGCTTGATTCCCATCATTATAGGATACATAGTGATTTCATAACTTCTCCTATTCAGGATCATCCACAAATTCATCAAATCCCTCAGCCCTTTGGCCTCATTATGGTCCCAGCATTATGACCTTAAACTGTGTGCATGTCATCTCAAGGGTATAGTGTGTGGTTTTGAGCCTCTTTGGCCCCCAGTCATGCTAGTTTTGTAAATACCCCACACTAACTGCACCCAATTAACATTCTACCCTGGTCCATGCAATATAAACCTAAACTATTTTCAATACCTGGGTTCAAATCCTATATTAAAATACACCCTAGTGGATTGCTCAAATGTGTTGTGGTGTGTAACCTAGAGTATTGAATCCTATAATAACATTTTCTCAATACATCTCCACACGGCAAATATTTATTGGTTTGGTTTTCCATCATATTTCAAATCCATATAGGCCCCCTAATGGTGATGGTGTTTATACAAGGATCACCTCCCATCATGGGATAAAACCCTAATGGATTCCTAGTAACAAATAAAAAATCCTATGATTTAGACATGGCCAACAGTCGATCTTGAATTTTCTTGACCCATCCTAACTGGTGTGCTTGGGTTTCCTGTGTTTTGAACATGGTCAACAGTTAATCCCTATCCATCATTCACCCCTTATCCAAATATCTAAAGTCTTAGCTTACCTCCTTTCCACTTCCTTGTTTCCTAGTATTATTCTAACACCCTTGGAGTCACCCCTTCACGCATTTGCGCACGTCGATAATGTAGGTCAATGTCATTGGAAAACTCGCAAGATAGTATCTCCTCACCTATAAGGTGCATTTATGCATGTTAGGAAAACCCCCTTATCATTCCTTGTTTCCCACACCAAGCATGACCCACATGGGCTTAGAAGTTCTGATGGGGTGTATACCAATGCGGTCGAGTTTCAAAGAGGATCCCATGGTCCAAATCCTACAACCTTAAACTATGAGTCCATGTCCAAGAATCATGACTTTAAACTATGTGTGAAGACTCCCAAGAATACATGGTGTGGCATTGGGCCTCCCAGGCCCTCAGTCATGTCAGGTTTTTCTATATTCCATGCTAAGAATCTCCCCTTTTGGGATACTTACCATGGTCTAGAAATTATGACTGTAAACTATTTTATCAGGGTTTAAACTCTATGAACTTAAACTAAGATCCCATGGTCCAAGAATTATGAACATAAACTATTTATAGCGCTTGCAATCAAAGTATCATGACTTTAAACTATTTTACACAGTCCAAGCTAAGGGACCTTAAAATATGTACTATTTCTTCTCAGTACTTGTGTGTTATGCAAGCCTATTTTGGCTCATTCATGTCGGTTTTATTTCCTTCATTCCACATAGGTACCCTTGGGATAAACATTTCTGTGGTCCAGTCCATATGACCTTAAACTATATGCAGTGCCCCAATAATTTGACGTTAGACTGTGGGATACATTCTGATCACATGACATTAAAGTATGTAATATATCATCCTTACCGTATGACGTTAAACTGCATGCCCAACATCATCACCATATAAAATTAAACTATGTGGACAACTTCCTTACCGTAAAATGTTAAAATATGTGTCAATCATCCTCATTTTTATGACATGAAATTGAAAAACATCCTAGGCCCACGCCGGAGAGGTCCTCTTCTCCGTTTTCAGTCATCTATCACATCGATCACATTTTCAGCTGTCTCTCAACATCAATGATGACAATTTTTATGGAAGATGAGTTTTTATTTTAGATCAGATTGATACACCCATAACAATGTTCTCTAAGTCATGGTGGTGTAATTCTATGAGTGTTGTAATCCATTTTAACATTCCATCAATTAATTTCCACACTTTTTATACCCTTTTTTGGATCCTCATCCTCATCCACGTATGAATCCCCCCTAATAGAATGTTCTCATTCCATACTGGCTCATCCACCATCTTGGGCCAATGTATCAGATGACTATGGACAACATTCCAATATAGTTTCCATGTTTTAAGCATGGTCAGTAGTCGACCCTCATTTTTTTATCCCCATTCCAATCTAATGGTACAAATTCTATGTTTCGAACATGGTAAATAGTTATCCTATATCACCATGCCACTCTCTTTGAGTTCCAAATTTTGGACATTGTGATTCACACTTTCCACCCCCCTTTGTTTGGGTAGAATTAAACACCCCTGGCGTTACCTTGTTCGTGCACTAGAGCATGTTGGAAAATCAAGTCGGCTGTTTAGAGGACCTCGTTCTCTAGCCATAGCCTATCTCACCAAAAACACTCTCGATGGTCAATCAACAATAGCATACCCCAAGTTTTTGATGGTTATCTGAAACTCTCATACAAATGAGTTATAATATGGTCATCCCTTATTTCTCGCAACCAACATGAATCACAAGATTTTAGGGATTGTCTGTTGGTTTTTTCTCAAATATGATTGAATTGCAGTAATTAAAATAATTAAAAATAAATATTTCCAAGAATGTAGAATTTTTAACCAAGAAAATTTTGGTATTGGTGAGGGTCATCTAGATCTCGGAGCCCCTCTCGAGTCTTGAAAAAATTTCCCCTATGAATATACCCAAGAAATTGAGTGTTGAAACTCCTCCAACCTTTCCCATGTGGAATCAAGAGCCTACTTCTATCTCCAGATCTCCACTTCCTCTTGATCTTTCAAAGGACAAATCTCATCACCTTTGATATATGTTTATTTCTTCTTAGCCAGGAAATCATCTATTTGAAGTGTTACTTGCCTCATATGCCTCTCAGTCTCCTCCACCTAAGCCCTCAGTTGGATAAAGACCTCCAATTGAGTGTTGAGGAAAGAAGTATTCCCATTCATCTGCTCCTCTAGATTCTAGATTTCTTGGTTGATTTCCTAGAGCTTCCAAATGTTGTCTGATCACTGTTGGTTCCAAGAAACCTCTAAATGACAGATTCCTTCACACACATTCTTAAAAAGGAAGTCATGGAACATCACGTTGAGACCACAAGCATCGATCCATCTAGTGCTCAGGCTACATAACTAGTGACAGAGGAACGTCGTACGACTCACCAGGTCTTGTTCCTGGGTTTGGGTGATGAAACACTATATGTTCCTCCACGCTCTTCGTTGGACTATGTGATTTTCTTTATCAACATTGGATCCAGGATATTTTTCTCTTCAAAGGGTGCATACTTGTTTCTAGAGAAATTCTCAATAATGTAGGCAACACGGTCCTCCTTGGGAATCCTCTTGGATGGTTTGGGCTCTAGATCATGAGGTCATTCATCCCCAGTTGGCTCTTCCTTAGTAGCTTCAACCCCACTAGCCTTGTGTTTTTCCCCACTAGTGACATCACTCATAGTCACTATAGACTGTTCTCCTACGGTTAATGTCAGGTCATTTTGAATAACCAGTTTCTCAAGAACTAATGTAGCTATCAAAGAATGAACCCATAATGTTTTACTTTCATCTTCTTTCTAGGCATGAAATATTTCGATCACTTCTTGAAATAAGAATGTTTCATCCATGTAAATCAATTAATGGACAGTTCAATTCACATGAGAACTAGAAAATTACAAGAGTTGATCATTGGAATGTTGAGTCCCTAAGTCTCAGTGGGGATCTCTAGCAAAGGTGACCCATAAACACTAGTTGGTACTTTAATGACCAGAACTAGATCCTATTTCATTGATCGAGTAGAAGCTGCATGAAAAGATAAACATGTTGATCAAAAGGCTCCATGAAAATATGATAAACAAGTGACTTGAAATCTGTTCTTACCTTAAGGAAGAGGGATTTCAATGACAAGCCTCCTTGGGTGTGGCACTTCCTCATTAGTGGGTGTCACCATTTGAATATTGGGATGTGGTCCTCCATAGATAACTAGGAGAACCTAGGGCTCTGGAGTCATCACCATGACCTCCTAGACTAGCCCACCCGCCATTTCAGACTCAACAATAGTACCTAGGGAATTCCCTTTGGCACCTGTTAGTGTACCTTAACCACCTCTTGTAGGGTCCACTTACTCATTGTCAAGATTCACCTGTATAGAAAAATATTTAGTTAGAGAATCCAGATAATGAATGGGGAAGTCTCAAAGAATCCAGGTGAGTTAAATATTAACTTGAGAAACTCAACTAAGTATTCTTCAGAGGTTTTTATTTCACCAATTTCCTAGGGACTCTCTTAGTGAGTAGATGATCCCTAGGATTCTTCATTGTTGAAGTCCTATGCGACCTCATCGGAGAATCCCTCATCAGATGATGAAATTTCAACAACTGGTGTCTCATCCTATTCTGAATCATAACTAATCATCACTCACATTGAGGTGGAAGGAGGTTTATATTTCCCTCATTGACACACATAAGAATCCATAACCATCAAATATACATGCCTCTGGTGGAAGCTCACCCTGGATGTCATCTGAATGGGCTTGACTCCTGGCATCTCGATTCTATCTATTTGCATATTTCACCATAGGTCTTCCATTAACAATGATGTTTGAAGTATCCTACAATATGACCAGAGAGAGTGAAATATGGATTCAAAATATGACTATAACAGGAACATAAACTTCTTCCTAGGAGCCTCCTTGTCTCTTCTCATCTTAGTGTAGAAGCCACTTTCTTGCACACAAGGTATCTTATGATACCGTTATCATCTAGGAGGTGGGGATATGACCATATATTGTTCCATCCCTATAGAATCTCTATCTTGAGATACCCTAGATACATGTATTTACCCTTGGGGAGAATCCCACTGTCGTCCTCACTGTTCCAGATCCTCACTCGTTTGCTCAACCAACAGAAATCACTTCCATAGAATTACCTTTGGATATACTGCCATCCAGTTTCTAGCATAGTTTGTAGATGCACCAACATTGACACTAGTTGGTGGAAAAAAACTGTTTCCCCTAATCCTGCATTCACCAGCATACGCTATTGCTAACTAAGGATACATGGGTGCCACTCCTCATAGACCCCCATGTAGACCCACTTTGTCACTCGCTCGAGGCACCCAAATGCATGGAAAAGAAGGACGGTGTGTATGGGTCACTGTAGACATGGCTATTGATCCTAGCCACCAAAACTCCACCTATAAATCTCTGTAGGTACTCCTTATGTTCCTATGTTCCTTGTAGGTTTTCCACATTGGACCAACCAGAGTTGAGAAGGGGTGGAAGTTGAAGTTCACATAGTTATTGATATGAACTATGATCTCATCCTCATTAATTTCCATTGTCTAAACCCTAGAAATATTCAATAGATACAACCATAGATCAACATTTTGAGGGATGATGGTGTTTGAGAATTCATAACCCCTAAGTTTCGATATGATCCCGCCATGTAAGAACTAGAATAGTCTGTAGATCCTCCCTGATGTTTTTCCTCTTGCAATGTGGTCCAGTAGGCTGTAGAGTTACACCGACATGGATACCCCCAAGTTGAATCTATTTCCGACCTCTATAATCACCTCCATCATTGACGTCCCCATGCGTTTTCCCATCTATGTGTCCCAGACTGGTAGTAGACAACTGCTCATGAATGTGGAAAGAAACGCAGTATAGCGGACCAGTGGATCTCAACCTCCCACCATGTTGTACCCCCATTTCTTAAACTATCATTATTCTAGGATCAACTAGTATGATCCTGTACTCCTCTCCTATAGTGTTTTTGGAAACTATTTTCCCCAACTTGACATCCTCATGTTTGGTTCCTTATTCAGAAAAATGTTGAACCATTCCTTAAATGAGATGTCCCTATGGAAGATCGGAGCGTGTTTCAACCTTTTCTTTAGTGCCTCCAAAAATGTTGTGCTAGTAGAACAGTTTTCTACCTATCATTATAAGTGTTATTTGATGATATTAACTCATCATAATAAAATCCTTTCAGTTGAACACCAGTGATACAATGGATGTCCCACAGTCTGATGCTAACTTCCCTGTGAAAAAGATGGAACGTGTTTGTGTCTAGGGACCACCAGCTAAGGAGATCTAGCACCATATCCTACTTAAGGTAGAAGTTGAATTATGATGTACACACCACCTCATATAGTATTACATGGAATAGATTTTCCCTATACTTCAGGCATGTGTAGCATACCTAGTACGCCCATGCCCATTCACAGGTAAAGTTTATACTCGATCATATGACCCAATCCTTATGCCATCCCAAGTTATTATCCCACATATTGCTCTAAAAAATGGTGGTGTAGTGGTTTGGTAATTCTTCTACCTCTGGTTCATCCCCCGTGACCATCCTGGTCTGTCAGTTCAGTGCATAGATATCAATTTCCCCATGATCTATTATAGGATGACCATGAATAGTTATGTTATAGAAATTGAGATCTTCTTCACGTGTGAACCAAGACCCCATCATGTTAACCTCAAGATATTTGATGGTGAGCTCACCTAGAATCCCGAAATTCTAAAGGAGATAGTTTCTCAGTGGATTGATCTTTTATTGCTCTATTAGCATGGCCACTAGCTCCTGATTGTCAGACACAACCCTCCTAGCTCGAGGGATTTGAGGAATTTTGACCATTTTATCTCTCAGAGTAGTAGAAACGACTTCAATCTCTAGGTTCAGTTGGTCAGAAATTTCAGATGAATTTGAGAAAAATCCAAGGAAGGTGTATGTACGAAGCAAGGTTTAGTATGAAATTTTAGTAGAAAGAAAAAAATATGAGGGTCTAGTCATGGAATTTGATGCGCTAAAGAGTGATCTTTCATGAAAGAAGTAGCCAAGTCTTGGTTTTTCATGAAAAAAGATGACTTACATGAATGGGATAAAGAATATTATCATGAAAAAAGTCAAGGTGTCATACAAGGTCATACTATGCCTGTTTAAAGGCATGGACCGTGTCCTTTCATGTTCACATAAGAACCTTACATGCTAGAACAAATATTTTGTGCATCCCCATGGAAAAAAACCCATTTATTTGGTGTTTCCCTTAGAACCTGACCTTTTGGTTCCCTTTCAACTCATATTCTAGGGGCGGGGGGAATTTTTGGAGCCTAAATTCTATCTAAATCCACAAACAGTCCGTTTTGGAAAATCCAAGCATGCATCCCACCCTAGAAAAGCATCCCAAAATAAAAAAGGATGGTGTGAAAAAGATCCAATGCCTACATGAAGATTGATTTTTCATGAAAATCTATTATGTTCTAAAGGATATGGTATTTTACCCTTATTTGGACAAGGGTGAAAGGATGGAAAAGTCAATCATGTGAAAGAAAAATGCGTTGTGCTCAATAAATAAAGGATGCATGAAAAGGTTCACCTTATGCTCCAAACGTGATGTCAAGGGTGACATATAGCTCACTCGATCTACAACAACAAAGGATCCAGGTGAATGCTAATGTCTTCCATGAAAATAATCTTCCGCACCAATCACTGAAGATTTCATCTATAAATCAAAGCATATGCCCCTTATTAGGGGTGACTCTCCAAAAGACAAAGCATCACTCTTCTGCACGTAAGGCTAATATTATGTGACATCATGAAAGCATAGAACACCCAACGTAGAGACTCTTTCATGATAGGTTACCTAAGGGTCTGTGATTGACTGGGCCCATAGTTGGGTAATCCTCACCCATCCTCTTCCAACTGAAGTCGGGTGCACGCAAAGACTCCTCTTGCATGCAACCCTGACCTTACGTGAAAATACCAATCTTTTGTGCACCCCCTCTTTGAAACTACATGGCCTTCCCTTTTTTTAGAAAACCATACTTGAGAAACCCTTACGTGCAAGACCCATACATTTCACGCACCTCTTGCACGCACCCCTCTAAGATTTCATGTAGAAATTTCTTTCTCCCTCGCGTGATTACCACTACGCCTCTAGTGCATGCATTTCCATACCTCTTGATTCTCAACATAGTAATTATAACCCCTATTTCTTATTATTATAGGGACCATAAAATGGACATAATGAGAGACCACTACTCCTCGTCATTACACCCTAGCATTTACAAATCCATTCCCTACCTAGAGGCACATGAGAGGTGGTCATGTAATCCTAAGGGGTGAGGAGTGAGTTCCCCACATCCGAGTTGCATAAAGTAAAACCACCCAGTTCTACATCCTAGTAGTATGACATTAAACTACATGAAAAAATCTTTATCACATTATGTAAAACTATAAACTTACCTTATCCCACAATCACATGATGCTCCTTGTGTGAGTGACATGGAATTACATCCTACTCATAGGGAATGAGATCCTCTTCACATGGAATGAGATCATCCTCAGGAAGCTTCCATGTGTAATCCCCACACCATCTCTCATTGGTTCTTCATTAATGACACAAGCTTCAGGTCTACTGCTTCCTCTTGTTTCTGACACTGAGCATGACTCACATGGGCTTAGAGGTTAGTGGAAATCATGACATATTCCCAATCAACACCATGGGCCACTCCTACATGTAATCCCCAACCATACAATCATATCATGGGCCACTTCCACACATAATACCTAACCATAATCACCCTATGTGATGCTTTAATGAATAATACCCAACCACATGCTCCTTTGGGCCTCCTCCTAAGGTATAATACCCCAGCCCATTCAAAACTATGTGGTCATTGATTCTTAACTAGATGGGATACATAAGAAGCCTCCTTGTGGTCCAAAACCAACATTCACATCTATCCTGAGTTTCTATGGGCCACATCCTTAGTAAGATCATGTCCCTCACCTAGGATACCACATCCTCTCTAAGTCCCTTGGGCAGCTTTCACACGTAACCCCCACACTAAATCCAACCAAGAGAAATCATCTTGTGAATCGTATCTTTCATACATAATCTCCACACCATCCCTATTAGATGATACCTTTACGACATGAGTGTCCTTACTGCACAACGTTAAACTATATAGACTGGTCCTACCACAAGACCTTAAACTGTGGCACTGAAATATGTGGGTTTTGAGGTTCAATCCATACCAATGGTAAAATAAGATGCTCCCACCTAGGGATGTAACTTCTTGATCCATCCCAAAGGGGTGTTCCGATCAACCTTTATGGTGTGACATTTTCCCTTTATGGGAAGAACCCTTCAGGTCCAACTCCATGGGGTATCCTGATCCATCCATTAGTAAACTTCCAGCTGTGACATCTTCCCTCTTAAGGATATACCTATTTGATCTGCCTCCATGGGGTGTCTTGATCAATAAAATTCATCTCCACTATATGTTAAACTAATGCCCCAATACTTCACTATAAGAAATTAAACTTATGATCATAAACACATACCTTATGAAAATCATGGGATGCCTTAGGTTAAAACCTTGGAAGATGTGTTCCCATGGCATTAGCTGCCTTATGAAAAACATGGGATGCCTGAGGTGAATGCCTTGGAATATATACGCCTTCTATGTTAGATGCCTCATGATCGAAATAGGATTCCTTGGGTTCTACACCAAAAATTATTCCATGAGATACCCTACCAAGAGGAAGAATATATGTGACCAATGCTCCCAACATCCAAACATTCTAGTGAAGCCCAACGTGACTACTCTGCAGACCAAAGGTCGATATCCTATCAAGACGAATAGGAATGTCCAAATAGAAGTAGTGAAATTAACCAGTGTCCACAAAGAGATGGCACTAGGAATGATTTCCATGAACATGAATTAACTCTATGAGGGAGACCTAAAGTAGATGAAAAGATCCAAGGAGGAATCCATGGAATGAGGAACCAACATCCCATCATCCTATTTTAATAAAGGATCATACATCACCAATAAAAATGATGAAGGATGCCCACCTTTGGAAAGTGGTAATGCAGGGTAACAAGAATTCTAACACACATTAACATGTAGGCAGTATCCCAGACAAAAGCATTGAAAATAGTAGCTAGATTTACATGCCATGTAGACTCCAATTAATAAATATAATTAAAAAATAGATTAAATTGAAAAAATGAATCATTAAAACCTTATTTTATTGATTGTAAAACCATTTTATGTTTTACTATTTAATAATGGTTTTAATGAATTTTAAATTATCAATTAATTTATTGTAATAAATATATTTCATTATCGGTTCCATTGTTTATTTTCCAGGAATTCCATAAATAATGGGTATCTACAATAAAGTTTGGATTGTCATTAAGATGAAATATAATTAATTAATTAATTAATTAATTAATCAATTCAAGTGTGTTCATCTTAATAATAAAGAAAAAATAAAGAAATTAATGCTATACAATTACTTTTTCATATCCGTTACTTGTATGATCATTCATGATCTTGACCAAGACCTATGTATGTCTTGGATATTTTATTTTAATTTATTACATGGGTTTGGAATTATTTATTATTAAATTAAATATGATGTCATGTGATTTATCCCTCCATCCATTATTATATTATACCTGCATATCCAAGGATATTTATGTAATCCCTTTTAACCAATCCTTTGATTCCCCTCACCTATGTGTGAGTCATAAATACATGTAATTAATGGTGTATCCCAAGGCATGCAGATGTGGTTCAAGATGGAACTATTATGATGCCAACTTAGGTGAAACATATGTGGATATGTGTAATGTTTTAATTCATTCTAAGACCAATAATATGAGTTATTTACCCTAGTTCAAAGGTTGATTTAATTTCTTATCATTAAATCAATTGTTATATAAAGATAATCAATGGGTCATTTAATTAATTATTTATTTGATCACATAAATAAATGGATTAATTTAAAAAGACAGATATTAAATAAATGAATTATATGCAAATGTTTTATCCAATATAGTTAATTAATTAATTAACATCCACTTAATATTAATAACACATGTAAAAGATAAAACAAGATAAAATTTATGCATAATAAATTAAAATACCTCAATTAAATATTAAGTCATACTTGAACTTCCATTACTTGATTAGGAATGAAACTCAATAGAACTAAGTGTTTGAACTAACCTTGTTGGGACACTTAATTTTATAAGGGGAGTTCTTATAAAGGTTTTGGGTTAACTTAACTATTTTATTTCAAGAGGAGTATCCCTTTCTAGAATTGGTGTAATTTAGAGGCAAGTGTTGAGTAAATCCAAGTCATGATTTATAGATAGGGGGTCCACTCAATAGATCAAGGAGCAACACACCCAAAAATGGAAAATACCTACCTACCTAAATACCTTCAAGTATCTTGACTAACCCTTTTTGGGGTTAGTCAAAGGGGAATATAGATCCTTTCCACTTGAATGTCCTAGGGACTAGACATTACAAGTTCAATGGTAAGGGTTATTGAGACTTGATAAAATAATGGGAGATTTAATAATTAATAAAATAAATAAAATTATTATTTTTCAAATAATTTTTAAATCAAGAAAAGTACTAATAATATATTTTAATTGTATAATAAAATGGAAAGATCATCATCCATTTTATCCCTGTGACCAGTATTGGATAAAGACAACCTCGTAACTAGAAGTATCTTCTAGGAATGGTACAGACTACTTCAGGTTATTTTCTACTATGAATGGTAATCATACATGCTGGAATCCACATTTCTTGGTCCACCAACTAAGGATGTGGGTGATGAAGAGTTCCTAGTCTACGAGAAACATATGAATAAAATGGTTGACATTCAATGTTTGATGATTTTTTTTGTCTGGTGAACTCATGAAGTCTCACGAAAACATAGATGTGTATAACATGCTTGAGCACCTCCATGGTCTTTACCAGGAGAGATATAGATATAAACAATTTTATATTTCCAAGGGGCATTTTTAGAGTAAGATTGGAGTGGGTGATCTAGTTGGGTCTCACGTATTCAAAGAACAAAAAAACTTCCATTCTTATGGTGAAAAAATGGAAATGGAAGGAGAAAATATTAATGTAAAAATATTATTCATGACCTTCCAAGAAGTGTAAGATCATGGGGGAAATCAAGGGAACAATATTCTTCTAGTTTCACATGGGGAAAGAAGGGCCACTGAATGAAAAACTTCACCTAGACAAAGAAGCAAGGGGAAACTTCAGGTTCATTTGTTATCGAGTGAAATTTAACTATTTCTATAAATTGGGTATTAGATATAGCTTATGTTTCTCACATATGTATTCAAATATAGTAACCAAGTAGATTAAGAAAGATTGACCAAAGGGAGGTAGATCAATGAGGAGACAACATAGATAAACTTGATACTATAGCTATCAGTGACTCCCACCTCACATTACTAACCAAGATGATATTGGTTTTAAAGGGTTGTTATTATGTGTCAGTAGTTACAAAAATCATTATATCAGAATCCAGACTAGATACAGATGGTTTTATTTTAAAATTTAGAAAGAATTACTTCTTATTTTATAAATATATCATTTGTTATGGTAGGGTAAAATTAAATAATGTTATTTATGTGTTGGAATACATAAACCAAGTAATGGGAATCGATAGAAAAATAACCTCACATGACTCATATCACACCCAACTCTGGAATCACTAGCTAGGTCATGTAAATGAAAATCCCTTGACTAAAATACATCAAGATGGATATTTATATTCTTTTGAACTAAAACCACTTGGTGTATCTCACACATGTTTTCAAGGTAAAATGATCAAATCCCCATTTAGTGGGAAAGGTGAAAAGAATAAAGATATTCTTTAATTAGTTCATACAGATGTGTGTGGACCATTTCTTATTATAGAAAGGGTTGGTTACTCATACATCATAACATCTACTGATTATTTTAGAAGATATGGATATGTTTAATGAATGAGTTATAAATCATATTATTTTAATATACTAAATAAATACAAGAATGAATTTGATAACCATCATAGTTATAAGATTAAGAAAATTTACTTAGATCACGGTGGAGAATATCTTAATAAAGACTTCATTGATTACTTAAGGGATTTTGGGATATTATCCTAACTCACTCCTCCTTAAATGCCTCTATGGAACAATGTAAGAGAAAAAAATGAACCACACCATATTGTATATGGTGAGACCAATGATGAGTCATTCAATCCTTCCATTATCTTTTTGGGGATATGCCTTACAAACAGATGCACACATACTAAACCAAGTACCAACTAAATTGATAAATGGTATTTCATATGTATTTTGAAGTGGAATAAAAACAATGTTATTGAATTTATATTTGTGGGGAAGAGAAGCATTTGTTAACACCTCTTCAGGTAACAAACTTTCATCCCAAGGCACAAAGTGTACCTTTATAGGATATCTCAATTAAATAAGGGGATATTTCCTATACAACCCCTCAGAAAAAAGGTTATAGTTGAAAGACACACCATATTCCTTAATAAGGGTCACATATCTAAAAGATATAGTGGGAGTGAGATACAATTTTATGAAGTCGAGGTTCAAGGTATATAAGAGTTGGTATAGGAATATATTCCAAAAATCCCCATGAAATATGAAACTATTCTAAAGAAAAAAGTATAACATAGGAGTATAATAGATGTTAGAGAACCAGAATGTTATGGTTTTCTAGTCACTGAGGATGGAGACTCATTATCAGTTGATAATAATGATCCTATAACCTATAAATAAGCATCAAGTGGCACGTATATTTCCAAGTGGCAAGAATCCATGAATTTTTAAATGGATTCCATGAACCAAAACCAAGTCTAGATTATTGTAGACCCTCCAGTAGATGTAAATACTTTTGGTTTCAAATGGGTATTCAAGAAGAAAATGGAAACAGAAGAACAATTCAGTACCTCTAAGGAATGAATAGTGGAAAAAAGGTTTATACATTGTTAAGGAATTCCCTACGACAAAACCTTTTCACTAGTTACAATGCTAAAATCCATCAGAATTATACTTATCATTATAGCCTTCCATGATTATGGGATTTGGAAAATGGATGTCAAAATATATTTCCTTAATGGGAACCTTTAGGAAGATGTCTATATGACACAACTCAAAGGGTTTTTAGATCCAAAGGATTCCAATGAGGTACGAAAGTTTCAAAGATCCATTTATGGATTAAATTAAGCATCCAGGACATGTAACATTCATTTTGGTGATGCCATAACAGAATTTGGTTTCATAAAGAATGAATATGATACTTGTATCTATAAATGGTTTAATGGGAGTGCAATCATTTTCTTAATAGTAAATTTTGATGACATATTAATCATTGGAAACAAAATACCAGTCTTACAGGCTGCTAATATGTGGTTGAATAAATTCTTCTCCATGAAAGAATTAGGTAAGATAACATCTATTCTTGAGATCAGGATTCACTGTGATAGATCCAAGAGATTACTTGGACTAATACAAGGTACATACATTAACAAGATACTAAAGTGATTTAGCATGGAACAATCCAATAGGGGATTGTTGCCAACATCACAAGACATTCATCTTTCCAATAAAATTCATCCTCATATGCACGAGGAAAGAAATATAATAGAAAGTATTTCATACGCATTAGTGATTAGGTCAGTCATGTATTCTATACTATGTGCTAGTAAAGATGTTGCCTACACATTGAGTTAGGTAGGAATATATCAAGCTAATCCAGGTGAATGCCATTGAATCATATTCAAGACTATCCTTAAATATCTGAGGTGTACTAAGGATATGTTCCTAGTCTATAGAGGAGACGAGGAACTACTCATTAGAGGATATTCAGATGCTAGTTTTCAAACTAGTCAAGATGACATGAAGTCATAAACATGATACATATTCACTTTGAATAGAGGTTTTAGGAGTTGGAAGATCCCAAAAAAGGTTGTGGTCAAGAATTCTACAATAGAGTCTGAGTATATTATGGATTTTGGGGAATATAAAGAATTATTATGGATGAAAAACTTCATCCAAGATCTTGACAAGGTTCCTAGAAGTAAAGATCCTATCACACTCTTTTGTGATAATATTGTAGTGGTGTCTATCTCAAAAGATCCACAATCACATCAATAGACGAATAATGTAATTTGGAAGTATCATATCTTGAGGGATTTTTCTAAAATAGGGGAGGTTGCGATGGGTATTATATCCATGAAAGATAATGCGTCATATCCCTTGACTAAATCCTTAACTCTGAAGAAAGATGATTATCATGTGAGGTTTAGGAGACTAAAAATTATAGGCTGTTTTCTCTATTTCAAGTTGGAGTTTGTTGGAGTTGGTGTGCTAGGAACAACATTTTTTACTTTGATTACATGTATATTAGATGTATTTAATATTAAATAGACATCTTATTACATATTTTTCATTTTTCTACATGGATTTAATGTAATAATGTCCTATAGTATTTGTCACATTGATAAGGTTATAGAAGTTTCCCTCTATGATGAGAACCTTTAAGTGCGATGAAAATATTATTAATATAGTTCTGTAGTTGGATAACATACTTTGTTGGGACACATAGTATTTATCCCATGAGGTGTGAGTACTCATAAATGGATGAGGTTTCTTCTCCTGAAGTTTTCACTTAGTAATCTCTAAGAATGGAGATTATGATAACATACCCACCAGTAAGAATTCTGCATGTTTTAATATCATTGAATATTCATATATTTGAGCATGTGTAATAGTTCTTAGACTTTAAGATTATCATTGGTTCATGTCATGACTCACACACTTGTATTTACTAAAAAAAAATGTCACGCCATATGTTGGTGGGATGTAGGGTACATTGGGTGTGTCATGATTGACATGTCATTAATGGATAAACCAAGGAAGGATTTTTCCCTTCCATATTTATGGAAGATAATATCTCATACCTTTGATTAGAATAGAACCATCACCATAAATATGTATTGATAATATAGGTTTATGACACCATCATGCAACCTTCTTGATGAGATATTACAACAAAGGGATTATATTACATAGTGAGCTTCCATATGTGGTTGTCAACATTGTGACATTAAGTTCTTTCCCTTTTGTTCCTTGACCCATTGATAGATAGTAATCTCGGACTTTAGGAAAGCCTACCTAATTCTAGTGAGAAATAATCATAGAGGTTCACACACTAAGTGTTTTCGTTAATCATAATTAAAATCTATTTGAATTTAATTTATGGAATAAATATTATCCTCAAGATTGGGGAATAATTTTATTCATGTTATATTGATCAGATAAATTTAATAAATATTTATTCAACAGCATGTGAAAAAAATATTTGTTTATTTTATTGAATATTTAATAAATATTTATTCCCTTATATGTGAGTAAAATATTTATTTAGGAATAAAATATTTATTTGGATATTCAATAAATATTGAGGAGTTGAATGGACCAAGATCGCATCTGGTGATAAATAGTTGTTTACAATCTGATAAATATTACTTATCAATTTGCATAAGTTGGCATACACCAAATAATAATAATATTATTATTATGTGTCATGGGGTTTCATTAAAGGTTATAATATTATTTAATGGCTGATATGCAATTAAATTATTATTTTAACCTAAACCCTGGCTTTATAAATAGACAGTAATGTTTATTGTGGGGAGCATTGGTGTGCATTTGAAAAAGAGAGAATTGTTGCGTATAATGAATTCTATTTTGACCCCCCTTCTCTCTCCCTCTCAAGAATGATAAATGCAAGAGATATTTCTTTAAGACCTAATTACAAGAGATCAAGAACCAACAACGTAAGATATTTAATTCGTCGCAATAAAACTCAGAGATCGAGTTGCATTGATCAAAGATTATAAGAGCATGTGTGGATCACCTCTAAAGGGATTCTATCCTTGGATCCTAACAGTGAAAAGAAGGAAATATGAAAACATATTTTCAGATGAACAACATCCATCAATGAAGAAATTTACTATTCCCAAGTATTCATTTGTTAAGTTATAAAAGAAATTTGACATACACGATCCACACTCATAGTTTCGATCTATGATAGTTAAAATAAATTTTAATATATCACCCACCATTGTATGCTTCAGCTGCACCCATAACCAATAGTTATTAGATCCAAGTGTGATCCTTGAAGTTTTACACTAATATATCATAGGCTGGAGACTAGCAATGAGGGTACACAATATAAGACAAATTACCACCATAAATCCAAGGAATGACAAGAAATAGACCACCAATCAATACTAACTCATATAAAATAAATTCATAATCCCAAAAATGTGCATGTAATGTCAAATTGAAATAAAGTACATCATCTCCAAATAAAATAATGCTAATACATACTCCAATAGTTATGACTCTAACTCTAATGAATATTTCACCAAAAGCTAGTAGGGTCTTTCCCAATCACTAACTTTACCCTGAAAATCTATAAAATGATATATATAAGTAGGGGAAAGCATACAAGTATACTTAGAAGGTTCCTCCCCATAATATTTCATGAAAATATAGAAGAAGCATACTAAAACCTCAACAAATAAATAACAAAACTGATATGTTACCAATACCAAGCAAACTACCACCCAACATCACCAAGTCTCTCTAACCAAATTTTCATATATGTGTCATAATATAATAATCAAAATAATATATTTGAAAAGCTACCACACACCCACTTCTCTATTGAACTAGTAACTCTCACACCCTAATTACTTATATCCTGGCATTTATATCCCTTATATATCTATATAAACACAACCTCATGCCACATTATATTTTTATACTGTAAACTATATACCATGTCCACATATCACATATCACAACCCCATATCATATACCACAATCAAATACCATTTCACTACCATATAACCACATCACTACCACATCATAATATCACTACATACCATAATCATAACCTCATTCCATCACAACATATATCATTTCAGGAAGAGATAGTAGGGGAGGAAGAGTAGTGAGTCATCTGATTCGCCCACATCTTAGATTTTAGGGTTACACCCAGAACCCAAAATATCATATGGGTATCAGTAAGGTTATCTAAATCATGTAATAGTACACAAGAAATAATAGGAAATACAATGAATATATATATATATATATATATATATATATATATATATATAATACAAGCTTAGATTAGGGTATTTTTCCTACCACAACACCTCTATAACCACAACCATCATCACTCCATATCAACCACAAAATAACCACAATTTCTTCCACCTCTAGAGAAAATAACACCCCAACCCCAATTACCCAGAATCGTACATTATTTCATAACATTGTAATGATACATAGAATCAAGTCTCGAAATAGCGACCAGTTTAGTAGCCTTGGAATTACTAGATATATACATAAGTTTTGAATTACATCATGAAATAAAAAAAAAATTTGTCCCCTTGGAAAACTCTTATATACCTTAGTCTATTCCAATAGGTTAATTATAATATACTTATTTACATCCTAGGAAAAATAAAACATAAGAAAGGGGTGATCTCAGATGATCAACAAGGATAACAATATAGTGGAAATTGTCATAAATAAAAATAAACATTTAAGGCAATGTATAAGACTAGAACACAAGCCTTTTAAACTTAAACTTCAGAATAATATGGAAAAGATAAATCAAATAATTCCATTTACTTATTCACATGGATATTCTACTATTCAATTAATAACCTGTAATACCAATATCCAATTTCATAATTATGGAATTCATAATGAGAGACTTCATGACCACATCGTCAAGGCCTTGTGCCAAGACTAAAAATAAGATTTTGTCAAAGCCTTGTGCCAAGACACTAGTTTGTCTCATGAGACCTACCGATGCATCGAGGAGCTATAGCGGGATCCACATGTCACTTACTAAGTCCAATTTATACCTCATATTAAATGGTTGAAACATAATCTAAACATTCATATTAAAAATAACATACGAAATGTTAATATTTTGACCACAAACCATGAATGACATAAAAATAGAATATCCACAGTCAAACATAACTCATTCAATAAAACATGGATGATTGTATTATAATAAACCAACCTTAATAAAGAAAAAAAATACACTTAAGGATGTTGAAATAGTTGAAAATGATCAGTAAAAATCTTTGAGAGAAATATCCCTTTTTTATGAACACATTTAAATGTTTCACTATTTATCAAGAAGTTATTTAAAATATATTTTTAAATCAAAGTGTCCCATACCAATTTGAAACTTTTAAAAATAATTTCAATTTTAAAACATTTATGTCCATATAAATAAAACATTAAAACAATTTTTAAAACGTGGATATTAATGATAAAGATCAAGAAGAATAAAATTTTAAAAATTTTAAAATGATATTTTAGTTAGAGTTCCTAACCAAATGAGATACTCTTGAATACAAATAATTGAGGTAATAAAAACATTATAATATCTCGAGAAAAAATGGATTCATGATAAAATATGACAAAGTACATTATATACAACAAATAAAAGTGAATTGGCGCATAACAACAAATCAGTCTCAATGCAATGTGAGTTGAGATGAATTACTTTATAAAGACTGTGTCCTTCGGTTAAGGATAAATCAATGACATAATTATGTGTGAAAAATATAAATACACTCAATATGATTGTATATTCACTGTAAATCAGTCAAAGGACATTCACACATATTCTTGTAAAAATAACACCAATGACTTGGATGTTTAAATCAATGAATAGAAATTGAGTTAAAATTATTCTTATCAAGTTTATATCGATGATTTGAGAATTTATAAATGGAGTGATTATGTGTATCAAAAGTATACACACACAAAGGAGAGTGGAAATTACTACATAAGTAAATAAATAGTGATTTCACACGTAATCTTGGAGTAAAGTAATCAATGAAGTTTGCGTAAAAACGAATGAGTGGAAATTGAAATTTGAAATTCCCTTACCGATTTGGTAACTTATGTATCATACAACCCAATTAAATAAGGATAATCCAATGATGATGTAAATACACATAAATTAATGTATATTATTCAAACAATGCAATCATGGGTAGTACATACACCACAAAAAAGGTAATAGTGGAAAATATAACTTGAATCTCACAGGAATAAAAGTGAGATGAAACCCCCTTACATTGTACATTTCCTTAGTATAGGGTAGGTTAACCTCCTGTATAATTTTGAAATCATTGTTATTAAATCATAAAATACCCAAATACATAAATATGATATCATATATGATCTTCAAATATTGCTTTGTTAATGATATTTCAGTAGTATCATTGTTTTGGTGGTTAACTGATTCATTTTCCTTTATATGTTTTGTTACGTAAGTCAAGTTTGTTATGTATAGGCTGTATTTTATTCATATCTAGAATTATATTATGTTCTTAAACATTATTTTTTATCATAAAATTAAAATTATTCTTGAATTATTATGATGGGGAATGAATCGCATCGCGTTCATGGAGACGGTAAGTCATACATACGCACGAGGGACAATATCGTTATATTGATAGTGAAATACTATGTAATTGGATGGTATATCATATATAAAAAATCATTAAAATATTATATTTTTTATTTACATCAGTTATACTCATCATTATACCCATCCAAATAATGAAGTGTTTGAATAACAAACTACACCACGACGTGGAGTTGGTAAGCCGTACACACACACATATGGTGACTTTGTCATTTATAGGATGGATAGAATAATGAATATAGTTATAACATATTTATAATAACACCAAAGTATTTAGAAGGTATTAAATTTATTATTTTGTTATGGAAACAAAAAATAAATAGGAAGTGGAAGAAGAAAAGAACTTGAAAGAGAGTGGTGAAATTATTACCACTTCTTTGGGTGTTTCCTTTTTAATTGACCAAAAGGGCTCCTTAGGTTGGATTTATGATCAAAGTAAGGAGTATAAGTTGATGTGAGTGAATTTGGAAGTATATTTGTGTAGGGTTTTGCCGATCCAAATGGCTTTGGAGATGTTATTTTGAGAGAAGGGGAAGTTCCCTTTTATAAGAGGGGTGAGGGCCACTTTAGAAAAAGCTTGAAAATTTATTTTATAATAAAATCATTTTCGGTTTTTAATGGCTCCAAAATGATTTATTTAAAGTTTAAGGTGTGTATGGGTCGAAAACCTCTCAACCAATAGGTTTTAGAAAGGTTTATATCACCATATTAAACTTATCGTTTAGATTTAACTCTTAGTTAAATAGTTTGACATTTACCATGTCTCTTTTTATTTTTATATTATATGGTTAATAAACATTCTATAACAAGACAATAAGACCCCAAGTGGTTCGTTATTAATATATATAACCTTATATAAGTCATTTTTCTGAACCTTAGATTTTTATAAACATTATATCAATTAATAATATAGTATTTGTTTGAAAACTCAATTATGTCAATTTTGACACTATTTATTATTTGATTTTTTTTGAAAAACATAAAAACTTTATCACTTAAAATGAAATTTATTTAATAATCCCTAACATTCCATATTAACATAGAAAATTAGTTTAATTCATCATAAGTCTCTATTTACATTTATTTGGATATTTATAATATCAATTATTTTAATATTTCACTAAGAAGGTAATTGTTGCATCATCATTGTGTCATAAATAAATTAATTTATTTAATGTCTAAAAATTATAAATAAAGTTCAATTATTTAGGAATTTTTTTTTATTTTTCTAATGAATATTTATAGTATAATTTATCTTATGTGTAACCCTATATTAAAAATGGTTTAGTTATTAAAATTTGAATTTAACACTTTTAACTCTTCTTTAAATAAAATAATAATAAATGTCCTAATCTAAACCAAGTGGAGCAAAGAGGATCATATTTTATTCCTAAGGTTGTTTTTGGTCGAATTACACTTATCCAATAGAATTAGAAAATGTGTTAGGGTAATTGTAATATCATTTTTACCCTTAATTACCCTATTTACTTTTAACCGTGGTAAATAAAAGTCAAAAGTTAGGATTGACCAAAAATTATTTTCATCTCATTGAACCAAATTTTAATTACTGACCTAAACCATGTCTTTTAGATTTTTGAAATTCAACTCACAGAAGCGGTAAAATTAAGTTTTATGAAAATTTTCAAATGCTCCTAGAAGGTGGGTAAAAGACGATAAAAAGTTCAATAAACTTTTATATATCTAAACATATTATAAAATGAATTCAATGAATTGAATTGAACATATATAGGTATTATGTATCTATTTTTACTTAAAATAAATTTAAATAAAATAAATAATTATTTAAATAAAAATTTAGTTTTAAACAATAACGTAGTGTTTTTCACTATTCATCAAAAAATGAAAGTTTTCAGAGAAATACCAAAAATTCACTTTAAGCTAATTTTGATATTAAGAATTCAAAAATTAATTCTATTTTACAAAATTAAAAACATAGAATTTTAATTAATTATTTTAAAATTAATTCCTGTTGTCAAAACCAAAAAGTGGGTTTTTAAAAAGTAAAAACTATCAAAAGATTGACATGTGTTTATATCAAATTTAAATGTGAAATTAATTACAATGAATTAAATTGTATTAAATGATAAAAATATAATATAATTATACTTCTAAACCATTCAAATGCATAATTTAACTATATAAATTATTTCAATTAAAAAAGTTGTTATCAATTAAAATTTAGAATTTTTCAGTATTCATAAAAAATATGAAAGTTATCAGAAAAGTTCCAAAAATTTATCCAAAAACAAATTTTTATGTCCTTAATCTAAATACGAATTTAATTTCATTAAATTGAATTTATAGAAGTGTCAAATATTGGTTTTAAAAAGGGTTTTCCATTAAAAGGTGGTAAAATTCCATTTTTTGAAAAATACTTCTTTTATCTGAAAAATGAATTTATTCTTATATTATGTCTAAGAAACACATAATACGGATTATAAAATTATATGGAATATATAAAATTCGAAATTTAGTTAATACTATTCATAACAACTTTTTGAATGGCCAGTTTAGTAAGTCATGGTGCACTCGAACACGGTGTTGCATGTAGCGCAAGATATTGAATTACTTTACAGAAAATAACTTACTACAAAATCATGGGGTGTTAAATTATTCCCCCTTTTGGAAATTGCATCCTCTAAATTTTAAAATTGGGCTTGGGAACTTCATTTAAAATCCCAAATTGAAAAAAGAGTCAATAAAACTATCACTTTAAAAGAAGGAAAGATAAATACAAATGTCACCCGAGATAACCCATACTAGGATTCCAAGTAGAGAAACATGGATATATAAGATAAAATAAGTGTCATGTTCTGATGGAGAGTGATAGAAAACACGGTCAAGAGAAAGTTAAAAATAATAAAACCCCAAACTTGTGATGAGATAAACAGTCATTAGTTTCCCAGTAGGAAAAGTAAACGGATAATGTTTTTTGTTTTAAGTTCCATTTCATAAATTTGAAGAATTTATTTATGAGATTGACTAAGAACATAAAGAGATATACTTAATATTTAAGTAGAGATTCACCCTTTAATAAATTTCTACCACTAACTCATCTTTTTTTACAAACGATGAGTATTCAAGATGACTTGGTCAGACCTGAAGTGCTAGAATCAACTTCTAGAGAATAACATAATACAAAAAGGATAAACTATATATTTACCTTGTCTTTAAAGATTAAACAAAACCAAAATGGTTAGTACAATATCAGATGATCCCCAAAAAGGATAATCCCTTAGAGAAAGAAATACTAATTTTATTTCTAAAATTAAACTAACAATACACAAAGTTCAATAAATACCATTCAATAAACAATTTTCTTTAAAATCCTTCAATATAATCCAAACTAATATTGAAAACCAAAACTTAGAAGAATTTGATTACGCAGTCTTCCATGTTAAATTGTATATCCAAATAACATTGACAACTCTTAAAGTCACATACTTAAAATTAATTAACCTAACCACATATTCTCTATGATAGGTTAATAATTTCCATAAATAACCCAAATACCTTTAAATACACAATAAAAACATAGATATAAATCCACCATTACTCCTCAATTGAAATCCCATAGTATTCTATTTTCCTTAGGTATATAGTGGTCCCAATAGAGCAAACATCTTCCAAAATAACATTTATCACTTAATCAACAAATCATTTTCATATACTAAGGATATTAATTTGATAAGACATAAGATCACAAATCAACTTATTATTGATCAATAAAATCATTTAACTAAAAATAATTAGCCACACTAACCAGGGACTTCACGTAGTCCAGTGGTAGGTGATAAATTTCAATCGCACTCTGGTTGTGGGATCGATTCCCGCAGCTTTTTCCAATGCGACAGGTTGTCACACGGTCTGCGTGTTGTCCTTTTTCAAAAATTATATTTTATAACATTCCCAAAATGAGATAAATTCTTCAGAATAACCATAATATAATTTCACCACAAATTTTATCTCATACCTCGCCTTTTTATCCCAAAAATTAATAACTTGTAATTGACTCAAATTCTAGGATCATATAATCCCAAATGGTTATTTATAACTATATCAACAATAGAAAAGATAATACTTCCTAAAATAGAATTTTCACATAACAAACTACAAGGTTTCACATACAAGAGAAAAGTCTTCCAAAGTAATCCCATCAATAAAGAGCACTAATACTTTTAAACATTTCACCATCCATTTATTTCCATATAGGTTCTTCCTTGACCAAGAGGTTATCCTATATAATAGGGCATTCACTCGGGTAATGCCCATATCCCCTACATTTATAGAAAATGACTGTAAATGGATTTTTGGGATCATTTTTATTTTATTCCATAGTAATCTTTATTTTTCCTCGGCAATTACACTTCCCTATGTGTCTCCTTCCACATTTCCTGTATGATGGAAATTGAGATTTCTTTTCTCCATGGTCTCCACTACTGGAGCTTTTATCATTCACCACCTTTCTCTTCTTTTTTGAATTTGGGAGTTGGTTAAAATATATGTTGTTGATCATATTTTTGTAAAACTGATTCGGCATGAACACGATATCTTTTACACCTATCAACATTCCATTTCTTTTCTCATTTCAAACATAGTTCCCACCTTGTAAATCATTTTCAATGTCATTTTTACTTCCTTGGAATCCAGCTATTGACTAACACAAGAAAGCATAGTGTGAGTCATAAAATAATTTAGAGAATATCATAACACCTTATTTTCAATCTAAAACACCTTAGAATTAACCAAGGTTATTTATTCTCATCTTATATTAAAATCCTTCAAATCGGTTTTTAAAGCAAATGTGAATTATCCTATTCATATTCCCCAAGAGTTTTGTAACCAAGAGTGCAGAAATGCTTGTTGTCGTGTACCAGGATACCCCAGGTCAAGCCCAAAACACCTTGTCGTCGTTTTCACTCCTAGGTATATCTGTGCCAGAGCCGCCTCTACAAGCTCATATCGAGATATTGATGCATTACTTAGAAAACCCACATAATATTTACATGACCAATATTTTTGGATGTTCTTATATACTAATCCTCAATGTCTATCTTAGGTTAGTGTTTCCTAATTAGAGTTTTTTTCTAAATCTAGCTTCCATGGTCTGTACTAAACTTTATCTGATACCAACTATAATGCCCTGACCCTAGTTACCTAGAATTAGTGCATATTACATAACATTTGCATGATACATGGAATCATGTCCTGAAAGACCGATCAATTTAGTATACTTGGAATTACTAGATATATACATAAGTTTTACATTACATCATGAAATAAAAAAACAACATTGTGTCCCCTTTGAAAACTCTTATATCCCTTAGCCTATTCCTCTAATTTAATCGTAATATACTTCTTTACATACTAGGAAAAATAAAACATAATAAAGGGGTGAGCTCATATGCTTAGTAAGGATAATAATATAGTGGAAACTATCATAAATAAGAATAAACATTTAAGGCAATGCATAAGACTAGAACACAAGCCTTTTAAACTTAAACTTCAGTAGAATATGGAAAAGATAAATCAAATAATTCCATTTACTTATTCACATGGATAATCTACCAGTCGAGTAATCACATGTAATATTGATATCCTATTTCATAATGATGGAATTCATAATTCCAGGCTTCATAACCACATATTCAAGGCCTTGTTCCAAGACTACAAATAAGATTTTGTCAAGGCCTTGTGTCAGGACACTAGTTTGTCTCATGAGAACTACCAATGCATCTAAGAGCTATAGAGGGCTCCAACCATCACTTACTAAGTCCAATTCACTCCTCATATTAAAGGATTGAAACATAATCTAAACATTCATATTAAAACTAGCATATGAAATGTCAATATTTTAACCACAAACCATGAATGGCATAAAAATAGCACATCCACAGTAAAACATAACTCATTCAAAGCAATATGGATGATTGTATTATAATAAATCAACCTCTATCATGAATAAAATACACTAAAGGATGTTCACATAGTTGAAAATGATCAGTAAAAACATTTGAGAGAAATATCCATTTTTCATGAAAACATTTAAAAGTATCACTATTTATCAAGAAGTTGATTAAAATAGATTTTTGAATCAAAGTGTCCCATACCACTTTGAAACTTTTAAAAGGAATTTGAATTTTAAAACATTAATTTCCATATAAATAAAATAATAAAACCATTTTTAAAATGTGGATATTAATGAGAAATATTTAGAATAATAAAATTTTAAAACATTTAAAATGATATTTTAGTTAGAGTTCCTAACCAAATGAGAGACGCTTGAATACAAATAATTGAGGTAATCAAAACTTTATAATAACCCTAGAATAAAGGGATTCATGATATACTATGTCAAAGTACATTAAATAAACCAAATTAAAGTGAATTGGCGCATAATAACAAAGAAGTCTCAATGGAATGTGAGTTGAGATGAATTCATTTATAAAGACCATATCCTTAGGTTAAAGAAAAATCAATGACATAATTATGTGTGAGAAATATAAACACCCTTAATATTATTGGATATTCAGTGTAAATCAATCATAGAACATTCACACATATTATTTTAAAAACAACACCAATGACTTGGACGTTTAACTCAATGAATAGAAATTGAGTTAAAATTACTCTCATCAAGTTTATATCGATGCCATGAGAATTCATCAATGGAGTGATTTTGTGTATCAAAAGTATATTCATACAAAGGGGAGTGTAAATTAATAAATAAGTAAATAAATATTGATTTCACACATAATCTTGGAGTAAAGTAATCAATGAAGTTTGTGTAAAACTGAATGAGTGGAAATTGAAATTTAAAATTCCCTTACCGATTTGGAAACTTACGAAACATACACCCCATGAAAGAAGGATAATACAATGATGATGTAAATACCCATAAATTAAAGTATATTATGCAAAGAATACAATCATGGGTAGTACATACACCACACAAAAGGTAATAGTGGCAAATATAGCATGAATCTCATGGGAATAAAAGTGAGATGAAAACCCCTTACCTTTTATTTTTCCTTAGTATAGGGTAGTTTAACCTCATGTATAATGGTGAAATAATTTTTATTAAAGTATAAAATAACCAAATACATAAATATGATATCATATATGATCTTCTAATATTTCTTTTTTAATGATATTTTAGTAGTATCATTGTTTTGGTTGTTAACTGATTTGTTTTCCTTTATATGTTTTGTTATGTAAGTCATGTTTGTTTTGTATAGGATGTATTTTATTCATATGTAGAATGATATTAAGTTCTTAAACATTATTTTTATTCATAAAATAAAAATTATTCTTGAATTAATATGATGGGGAATGAATCTCGTCGCATTCGTGGAGACGGTAAGCCATATGCGGGCGTGGTTATGTGTGGTTGTGGTGGCCTGGGTGTTTTCGGGTAGGATAAACATGCAGTTGGGATGGCCCATGGGGTTGTTGTTGGGGTGGTAGTCAAAATGAAATGGGATCTATGAGGGAGGTCTGATGCATAGGATGTTCTAAATAACCAGTGGGAAAGTGGTGTGGGGTACCCAAATATCGATGTGCTATTAATATTATTTTACCTAGCTTGTGTTATTTGGGGAGTGTGCCTTGGTGAGGCTGGGTGGATAGTTTTCTTTGCTAGGTTTTTTGGTTACAACTTTTTTTTCTCATAGGGCATTATAATGTATTCCCACTTGTGAACGAAAGATTATGGTTTCCCTACCGAGTATACCTGTATACTCACCCTATGTATATAAACTTATTTTAAGTTTCCAATAGGACTTTTAGGACCATATCGGACCCCACTATCTCGACACCGGGACAATTGTCGTTGCTGTTTTTCTTTTTCTTTTGGTACTTTACTTTAGAGTTGTTCTTGTACTTTGTATCAGTTTATTTTGGACATGCATATGGGAATGGATTTTTGGGCTTTACTTTTATTTCAGTCTTTAGAGTTGTTTGGGATTCACCATCTTATCTCCCGATCTCGTTCTATAAAAAGGGTAATGCCTTCCATTTTATGTGATATTATATACCCTTGGTGCTAGTTGCCACTCCGATGCCTATTGAATGCAGGACTCAGGGGGTCATTATCTCTCCTTCAACTTAAAGAAGTAAGGGCATGGTAGTTTTCTAACCCTTTTCTCATCTTGGATAAGCTGGGTCGTGACAAATTATAATTTGGAACTACATTTCAATTTATAGAATGTGTTGAAATTGTAAAGCTAAAATTCTGACTTGTGTGTTTGAAATTCCCACTAGATATTTCAAATTGAATTCACATTGCGAATTTACTCTTGAAATTCTAACTAGGAATTCCCAGTTTCAACTTCTAGTGAGAATTCCCACTGACAATTACCACTAACATTTCTCACTGGGAATTTCCACTGGGAATTCCCAGTTGACTTTCAAACCAGAATTTTCCTGTGGAAAATTAGATTTCTTTGAAATTATAATTTGGAACTACATAACAATTTCTAGGATGTGTTGAAATTATAGAGCTATATTTCTGAATTCTACCTTGATAATTCCCACAGGATATTCCCACTCGGAATTTGCACTGGGAATTTACACTTGAAATTCCCATCGGGAATTGGCATTGGCAATTCAAACAATAATTTCTCACTAGAAATTTGGATTCCTACGGAATTATAATTTGGAACTGCACTACAATTTTAGAATGTGTTGAAATTTTATAGCTAGAATTCTGACTTGATCCTAAGATTACCACTATATATTCGAACTGGGAATTCACAGTGGGACTTTACACTTGAAATTTCCAATGGGAATCCACACATGAAACTTCCAGTGGGAATTACCACTGAAAATTACCACTAAAAATTTCCATTAGAAATTCAGGTTTCTATGCAATTATAATTTGGAACTACATATCAATTTGTAGAATGTGTTGAAATTATACAGCTAGAATTCTGACTTGTGCGTTGGAAATTCCCACTGGATATTCCAACTGGGAATTAACACTGTGTATTTAAACATGAAATATTCATTAGGAATGTAATACCCCGACCCCAGTTACCCATAACCAGTGCATTATTACATAACATTGGCATGATACATGGAATCATGTCCCGAAAGACCGATCAGTTTAGTAGCCTTGGAAGTACTAGATACATACATAAGTTTTACATTACACCATGAAATAAAAAAAACATTGTGTCCCCTTTAAAAACTCTTAAATACCTTAGCCTATTTCTGCAGGTTAATTATAATTCTTTGCATCCTGGGGAAAATAAAACATAAGAATGGGGTGAGCTCAGATGCTCAGTAAAGATAACAATATATCATAAACTGTTATAAATAAGAATAAACATTTAAGGCAATGTATAAGACTAGAACACAAGACTTTTAAACTTAAACTTAAGCATAATATGGAAAAGGTAAATTAAATAATTCCATTTAATAATTCACATAGATATTTTACTAGTCTAATAATCACATGTAATATCAATATCCACTTTCATAATGTTGGAATGCATAATTCCAGACTTCATAACCACATAGTCAAGGCCGTGTGCCAAGACTACAAATAAGATTTTGTCAAGGCCTTGTGATAAGACACTAGTTTTTATCATGAGACCTACTGATGCATCGAGGAACTATAGTGGGCTCCACCCGTCACTTACTAAGTCCAATGCATTCCCCATATGAAAAGGTTGAAACATAATCTAAACATTTGTATTAAAACTAGCATACTAAATGTCAATATTTTAACCACAAACCATGAATGATATAAAAATAGCACATCCACAGTCAAACATAACTCATTCAATACAATATAGATGATTGTATTATAATATATCAACCTCAATCAAGAATAAAATGCACTGAAGGATGTTGACATAGTTGAAAATGATCAGTAAAAATCTTTGAGAGAAATATCCCTTTTTCATGAAAACATTTAAAAGTCTCACTATTTATCAAGAAGCTGTTTAAAATAGTTTTTTTGAATCAAAGTTTCCCATACCACTTTGAAAATTTTAAAAGGAATTTCAATTTTAAAACATTAATGTCCATATAAATAAAACCTTAAAAACATTTTTAAAACATGGACATTAATGAGAATGATTTAGAAGAATAAAATTTTAAAACATTTAAAATGATATTTTAGTTAGAGTTCCAAACCAAATTAGAGACGATTGAATACAAAGAATTGAGGTAATCAAAACTTTATAATATCATGAGAATAAATGGATTCCTGATATACTATGTCAAAATAAATTATATACACCAAATAAAAGTGAATTGGCGCATAACAACAAAGAAGTCTCAATGGAATGTAAGTTGAGATGAATTCCTTTATAAAGATTGTATCCTTAGGTTAAAGATAAATCAATGACATAATTATGTGTGAAAAATATAAATACACTCAATATGATTGGATATTTAGTGTAAATCAATCAGAGGACATTCACACATATTCTTGTAAAAACAACACCAATGATTTGGATGTTTAACTCAATGAATAGAGATTGAGTTAAAATTACTCTTATCAAGTTTATATCATTGACTTGAGAATTTATCAATGTAGTTATTACTTATATCAAATGTATATCCACACAAAGTGGAGTTTATATTACTAAATATGTAAATAAATAGTGATTTCACACATAATCTTAGAGTAAAGTAATCAACGATGTTTGCATAAAACCGAATGAGTGGAAATTGAAATTTGAAATTCCCTTACCGATTTGGTAACTTACAAAACATACACCCCATGACAGAAGGATCATCAAATGATGATGTAAATACCCATAAATTAAATTATATTATTCAAATAATACAATCACGGGTAGTACACACACCACACAAAAGGTAATAGTGGAAAATATAGCATGAATCTCACAGGAATAAAAGTGAGATGAAAACCCCTTACCTTGTAATTTTCCTTAGTATAAGGTAGGTTAACCTCATATATAATGGTGAAATAATTTTTATTAAATTATACAAGAACAAAATACATAAATATGATATCATATATGATCTTCTAATATTTATTTGTTAATGATATTTCAGTAGTATCATTGTTTCGGTTGTTAACTGATTCATTTTACTTTATATGTTTTGTTACATAAGTCATGTTTGTTATGTATAGGTTGTATTTTATTCATATACATAATGATATTAAGTTATTAAAAATTATTTTTAATCATAAAATAAAAATTATTCTTTAATGATTATGATGGGGAAAGAATCTCATCGTGTTCGTAGAGACGGTAAGCCGTACGTATGCAAGAGCGAAAATATCATTATATTGATGGGAAAATCGTATGTAATTTGATGGTATATCATATATACAGAATCATTAATATTTTATATTTATTATTTAAATTAGTTATACTCATTATTATACTCATCCAAATAATGAAGTGTTTGAATAACAAACTACACCACGACGTGGAGACGGTAAGCCGTACGTATGCACGCATGGTCACTTTGTCATTTATAGGATGGATAGAATAACAAATATGGTTGTAACATAATTATAAAAACATAAAATTATATATAAGGTACTGTATTTATTATTTTGGTATGGAAACAAAAAAGAGAGAGGAAGTAGAAGAATAAAAGAACTTGAAAGAGGGTGGTGAAATTATTACCTCTTCTTTGGGTGTTTCCTTTTGAGTTGATCAAAAGGGCTCCTTAGATTGGATTTATGGTCATATTAGGGACTCTAAGTTTATTTGAGTAATGTTTTGAGGATATTGGGGCAGGTTTTGGCCAATAAAAATGGCTTTGGAGGTGTGATTTTTAGAGAAGGGGAAGTGCCCTTTTATAAGAGGGGTGAGGGGCACGTTAGGAAAAGCTTGAAATATTATTTTATAATAAAATAATTTTCGTTTTCTAATGGATCAAAAATGATTTATTTAGAGGATAAGATGGTTATGGGTCTAAAACCTCTCAACCAATAGGTTTTAGACAGGTTTAGGTCCCCATATTAACCTTATATTTTAGATTTAACTCTTAGTTAAATAGTTTGAAATTTACCATGTCTCTTTGTATTTTTATATTATATGATTAATAAACATACTATAACAAGTAAATAAAACCCCAAGTGGTTCATTATTAATATATATAACATTATCTAAGTTCTTTGGCCGAGCCTTATATTTTTAGAAATATTATATCAATTAATAATATAGTATTCATTTTAAAAACTCAATTTTGTCAATTTTGTCACTATTTAGTATTTGATTTTTTTGAAAGCCATAAAAACTTTATCAATTCAAATAAAATTTATCTAATAAATTTTAAAATGTCATATTAACCTATAAAATTAGTGTAATTCATCATAAGTCTCAATTTAAATTTATTTGGATATTTATAATATCAATTATTTTAATATTTCATTAATAAGAGAATTACTGCATCATCACTGTGTCATATATAAATTAATTTATTTAATGTCTAAAAATTATAAATAAAATACCATTATGTAGTAAATATTTTTATATTTATAATTAATATTTATAGTTGAATTTATCTTATGTTTAACCCTATTTTAAAAATGGTTTAGTTATTAAACTTTGAATTTAACACTTTTAACTCTTCTTTAAATAAAATAATAATAAATGTCCTAATCTAATCCAAGTGGACCAAAGTGGATCATATTTTGTTCATAAGGTTTTTTTGTCTAATTAAACTTATCTAATAGAATTAGGACATGTGTTATGGTAATTATAATATCATTTTTACCCTTAATTACCATATTTACTTTTAACCGTGGTAAATAAAATTCAAAAGTTACTATTCACCAAAAATTATTTTCATCTTATTGAACCAAATTTTACTTACTGATTCTAACCATATCTCTAGGATTTTTGAAATTCAACTCACAGAATCGGTAAAATTAAGTTTTATGCAAATTTTCAAATTCTCATAGAAGGCGGGTAAAAGACGGTAAAAAGTTCAATAAAAATTTATATATGTAAGATTATTATAAAATGACTTCAATAAATTAAATTGAACATATATAGGTATTATGTATCTATTTTAAATTAAAATAAATTAAATTAAAATAAATAATTATTTAAATAAAAAGTCAGTTTTCAATAATAATGCAGTGTTTTTCACAATTCATCAAAAATTGAATGTTTTCAAAAAAATACCAAAACTTCACCCTAAGATAATTTTGATATTCCTAATGAAAAAATGAATTCTATTTTACCAAATTAAAAACATATAAGTTTCATTAATTAATTTAAAATAAATTCCTCTTACCAAAACCAAAAAGTGGGTTTTTAAAAAGTAAAAACTATCCAAAGATTGACATGTGTTTATGTCAAATTTAAATGTGAAATTGATTATAATGTCCTAAATTGTATTAAATGATAAAAATATAATCTAATTATACTTCCAAACCCTTAAAATGCATAATTTTACACTATAAATTATTTCGATTAAAAAAGTTGTTTTCAATTAAAATTTAGTATTTTTCAGTATTCATCAAAATATGAAAGTTATCAGAAAAGTTCCAAAAATTTATCTAAAATAAATTTTTATGTCCCAATTCTAAAGATGAATTTAATTTCATTAAATTGAATATATAAAAGTGTCAAATATTGGTTTTAAAAAGTGTTTTCCATTAAAAGGTAGTAAAATTACATTTTTTTTGAAAAATACTTCTTTTATCTGAAAAAATGAATTTGTTCTTATATTATGTATAAGAAACACATAATATGGACTCTAAAATTATATAGAATATATGAAATTAAAAATTTAGTTAATACTATTCATAACCTCTTTTTGAACGGCTAGTTTGGTAAGTCGCGGTGCATTCAAACTTGGTGTTGCGTGTAGCGCAAGCTATTGAATTACTTTAAAGAAAATAACTCACTATGAAATCATGAGGTGTTACATTCTTCCCCCCTTTTATATATTTCATCCTCGCAATTTTAAAATTGGTCTTGGTAACTTCATTTAAATCCCCACATCGAAAAAGAGTCAATAAAACTATCACTTTAAAAGAATGAAAGAGACGTACAAAGGTCACCCGAGATATCCCATAATTGGATTCCATGTAGGAAAACATAGATATGGAAGATAAACTAAGTGTCAAGTTCTGATGGAGTGTGATAGGAAACATGAATAGGAAAAAGTTAACAATAATAAAACCACAAACTTGTGATGGGATAAACGGTCATTAGTTTCCCAGTAGGAAAAATAAACGGACAATGTTTTTTGTTTTAAGTTCCATTTTATAAAGTTGAGGAATTTATTTATGAGATTGACTAAGAACATAAATATATATACTTACTTTTTATGAATAGATTCATCCTTTAATAAATTTCTACCACTAAATCATATTTTTTTTTTCAAATTATGAGTATTAAAGATGACTTGGTCACACCTGAAGCACTAGAATAAACTTCTTGAGAATCACATAATCCACAAAGGATAAAATATATATTTACCTTGTCTTTAGAGATTAACCAAAACCAAAATGGTTAGTAAAAGATCAGATGATCCCCAAAAAGGATAATCCTTTAGAGAAAGAAATACTGATCTTAATTTCTAAAATTAAACCAACAATACTTAAAGTTCAATAAATACCATTCAATAAACAATTTTCTTTAAAATACTTAAATATAATCCAAACTAATATTGAAACCCAAAACTTAAAAGAATTTGATTACGTAGTCTTCCACGTTAAATTGTATATCCAAATATCATCGACTACTCTTAAATTTCCATACTTAAAAGTAATTAACCTAATCACATATTCTCTATTATAGGTTAATCATTTCCATAAATAACCCAAATCACTACAAATATACAATAAAAACATAGATAAAAATCCACCATTACTCCTCAAATGAAATCCAATAGTATTCTATTTTTCTTAGGCATATAGTGTTCCCAATAGAGCAAACATCTTCCAAAATAACATTTATCACTTAATCACAAAATCATTTTCCCATACTAAGGATATCCATTTGATAAGACATAAGATCCCAAATTGACTTATTGTTGATCAATAAAATCATTTAACTAAATACAATTAGTTACACTAACTAGGGACTTCACATAGTCCAGTGGTAGGTGATAAATCCCAATCGCACTCTGGTTGTGGGTTCAATTTCTGTAGCTTTGTCCGACGCGATGGGTTTTCACACAGTCTGGGTGTTGTCTTTTTTTAAAAACTATATTTTATAACATTCCCAAAATGAGATAAATCCCTCAAAATAACCATAACATAATTTCACCACAAATGTTATCTCATACCTCTCATTTTCATCCCAAAAATTAGTTACTTGTAATTTCCTCAAATTCAAGGATCATATAAACCCAAATGGTTATTTATAACTATATCAACAATAGAAAAGATAATTTTTCCTAAAATATAATTTCCAAAAAACAAACTGTAGGGTTACACATACAAGAGAAAAGTCTTCCAAAGTAATCCCATCAATAAAGAGCACTAATAATTTTAAACATTTCACCATCCATTTATTTCCACATAGGTTCTTCCATGACCAAGAGGTTATTCTATAGAATAGGGAATTCACTCGGGTAATGCCCAGGTCCCCTACATTTATGGCAAATGACTGTAAATGGATTATTTGGATCATTTTTATTTTCTTCCATAGTACTCTTCATTTTTCCTCGATAATTATTTAATTTATATCTTTCTTTCCCACACATAAAGCATTTATTTGTTTCATTGAGACACTTCCCTAGGCGTCTCCTTCCATTTTTACTGCATGATTGAAATTGAGATTTCTTTTCTCCATGGTCTCCACTGCTGGAGTTCTTATCTTTCACCACATTTCTCTTCTTTGTTGAGTCCGGGAGTTGGTTAATATATATGTTGTTGATCATATTTTTGGAAAACTAATTTGGAATGAACACAATATCTTTTACACCTACCAAAATTCCATTTTTTCTCATTTCCAACAACTTTCCCACCTTGTACATCATGTTCAATGTTATTGTGACTTCCTTGGAATCTAGCCATTGAATAACACAAGAAAGTATAATGTGAGTCATAAAATCATTTAGAGAATATCATAACACCTTATTTTCAATCTAAAACACCTTATAATTAACCAAGGTTATTTATTATCATCTTATATTAAAATCCTTCAAATTAGTTTGTGAAGAAAATTTGAATTATCCTTTGCATATCCCCCAGGAGTGTCGTATCCAAGAGTGAAGCAAGACCTATTGTCATGTACCAAGATACCCCGAGTCAAGCCCAAAACTCCTTGTCAGAGTTTTCACTCCTAGGTACATTTGTTCCAGAGCCACCTCTACCTGCTTGTATCCAGAATGGGATGTATTTCTTGGAAACCCCACATAATATTTACATTACCAAATTTTTTGGATGTTCTTCTATACTAATCCTCAATGTCTATCTTAGGGTAGTGTTTCCTAATCACAGTTTTTTCTAAATCTAGCTTCCAAGGACTGTACTAAACTTCTTCTGATACCAATTGTGACAACCTAACCCTAGTTACCTAGAATCAGTGCATTATTACATAACATTGACATGATACATGGAATCATGTCCCGAAAGACCGAACAATTAATTAGCCTTGGAAGTACTAGATATATACATAAGTTTTACATTACATCATGAAATAAAAAACAACAACATTGTGTCCCATTTTAAAACTTTTATATCCCTTAGCATATTTCTGCAGGTTAATCCTAATATACTTCTTTTCATCCTATAAAAAATAAAACATAAGAAAGGTGTGAGCTCAAATGCTCAGTAAAGATAAAAATATAGCAGAAACTCTCATATATAAGAATAAACATTTAATCCAATGTATAATACTAGAACACATGCCTTTTAAACTTAAACTTCATTATAATATGGAATTGATAAATCAAATAATTCCATTTACTTATTCACATTGATATTATACTAGTCGAATAACCACATGTAATATCAATATCCAATTTCATAATGATGGAATGTATAATGCCAGACTTCATAACCACACAGTCAAGGCCTTGTGCCAATACTACAAATAAGATTTTTTCAAAGCCTTATTCCATGAAACTAGTTTGTCTCATGAGACCTATTGATGCATCGAGGAGCTATAGTGGGCTCCACTTGTCAATTACTAAGTCCAATGCATTCCTCATATGAAAATGTTGAAACATAATCTAAACATTCATATTAAAACTAGCATACTAAATGTCAATATTTTAACCACAAACCATGAATGCCATAAAAATAGCATATCCACAGTCAAACATAAATCATTTAATAAAATATGGATGATTTTATTATAATAAATCAACCTCAATCAAGAATAAAATACACTGAAGGATGTTGACATAGTTGAAAAGGATCAGTAAAAATATTTCAGAGAAATGTCCCTTTTTCCTGAAAACATTTAAAAGTCTTACTATTTATCAAGAAGATGTTTAAATTATAATTTTTAATTAAAGTGTCCCATACTAATTTGAAACTTTTAAAAGTAATTTAAATTTTAAGACATTAATGTCCATATAAATAAAACCTTAAAACCATTTTTAAAACATGGACATCAATGAGAAAGATTTAGAAAAATAAAATTTTAAAACATTTAAAATGATATTTTAGTTAGAGTTACTAACCAAATGAGAGATGATTGAATAAAAATAATTGAGGTAATAAAAACTTTATAATATCATGAGAATAAATGGATTCGTGATATACTATGTCAAAGTACATTATATACACCAAATAAAATTGAATTGGAACATAGCAATAAAGAAGTCTCAATGAAATATAAGTTGAGATGAATTCCTTTATAAAGACTGTATCTTTAGGTTAAGGATAAATCAATGACATAATTATGCATGAAAAATATAAATACACTAAATATGATTGGATATTCAGTGTAAATCAATCAGAGGATATTCACACATATTCTCGTAAAAACAACAACAATGACTTGGATGTTAAACTCAATGAATAGAAATTGAGTTAAAATTACTCTTATCAAGTTTATATTGATGAATTGAGAATTTATCAATGGAGTGATTATGTGTATCAAAATTATATCCAAAAAAATGGTAGTGAAAATTACTACATAAGTAAATAAATAGTGATTTCACACATAATCTTGGAGTAAAGTAATCAATGAAGTTTATGTAAAACCGAATGAGTGGAAATTGAAATTTGAAATTCCCTTACCGATTTGGTAACATAAGAAACATAAACCACTTGAAATAAGGATCATCCAATGATTATGTAAATACCCATAAATTAAATTTTATTGTGCAAACAATACAATTTTGGGCAGTACATACACCACACAAAAGGTAATAGTGGAAAACATAGCATAAATCTCACAGGAATAAAGTGAGATGAAAAACCCTTACCTTGCACTTTTCCTTAGTATAGGGTAGGTTAACCTCCTTTATAATGGTAAACTCATTGTTATTAAATTATAAAATAACCAAATACATAAATATAATATCATATATGATCTTCTAATATTGATTTGTTAATGACATTTTAGTAGTATCATTGTTTTAGTTGTTAACTGATTCATTTTCCTTTATATATTTTGTTACGTAAGTCATGTTTGTTATGTATATGCATTATATGATTCATATCCATAATGATATTAAGTTATTAAACATTATTTTTAATCATAAAATTAAAATTAATCTTGAATTATTACGATGGGTAATGAATCTCATTGCGTTCGTGGAGATGGTAATCCGTACGTATGCACGAGCGACAATATCATTATATTTATAGTGAAATCGTATGTAATTGGATGATATATAATATATAAAGAATAATTAACATGTTATATTTATTATTTACATCAGTTATACTCATTATTATACCCATCCAAATAATGAAGTGTTTGAATAAAAAACTACACCACGATGTGGAGACGGTAAGTCGTACATACGCATGTATGGTGACTTTGTCATTTATAGGATGGATAGAATAATGAATATGGTCGTACCATATTTATAATAAAATAAAAGTACGTAGAAGGTACTGGATTTATTATTTTTGTATAAAAGAAAAAAATAAATATGATGTGGCAGAAGAAAATAACTTGAAATAGGGTGGTGAAATTATTACCTCTTCTTTGGGTGTTTCCTTTTGAGTTGTTCAAAAGGGCTCCATAGGTTGGATTTATAATCAAAGTAAGGACTATAGGTTGATGTGAGTGAAGTTGGAAGGATATTTGGTCAGGGTTTGGCCTAGAAAAATAGCCTTGGAGGTGTGATTTTTAGATAAGGGGAAGTTCCCTTTTATAATAGGGCTGAGGGGAACTTTAGGAAAATCTTGAAATATTATTTTATAATAAAATCATTTTCAGCTTTGGAGGTGTGATTTTTTTTGAAAGCCATAAAAACTTGATCACTTCGAATAAAATTTATTTAATCAACCTCAACATGTCATATTAACTGAGAAAATTAGTGGATCTCATCAAAAGTCCCGATTTACATTTATTTGGATATTTATAATATCAACTATTTTAATATTTCATTAATAAGGTAATTACTGCATCATCATTGTGTCATAAATAAATTAATTTATTTAATATATAAAAATTATAAATAAAACACCATTATTTAGGAAATATTTTTATCTTTATAATGAATATTTATAGATGAAATTATCTTATGTGTAACCTTATATTAGAAACGGTTTAGTTATTAAACTTTGAATTTAACACTTTTAACTCTTCTTTAAATAAAATAATAATAAATGTCCTAATATAATAAAAGTGGAACAAAGAGGATAATATTTTATAAATAAGGTTGTTTTTGGTCTAATTACACTTATCCATTAGAATTAGTACATGTGTTAGGGTAATTATAATATCATTTTTACCTTTAATTACCATATTTACTTTTAATCGTGGTAAATAAAAGTCAAGAGTTACGATTCACCAAAAATTATTTTCATCTTATTAAACCAAATTTTACTTATTGATGTTAACCGTTTCTCTCAAGTTTTTGAAATTCAACTCACATAAGTGGTAAAATTATGTTTTATTCAAATTTTCAAATGCTCCTAGAAGGTGGGTAAAAGACGGTCAAAGTTCAATAAAATTTTATATATCTAAACTTTTTATAAAATGACTTCAATGAATTTAATTGAATATTTATAGGTATTATGTATCTATTTTGACTTAAAATAAATTTAAATAAAATTAATAATTATTTAAATTAAAATTCAGTTTTAAACAATAACGCAATGTTTTTCACTATTCATCAAAAATTGAATATTTTCAGAAAAATAAAAAAAATTCACCATAAGATAATTTTAATATTACAAACTAAAAAATTAATTCTATTTTACCAAATTAAAAACATATAATTTGCATTAATAAATTTAAAATTAATTACTATTGTCAAAACCAAAAAACGGGTTTTTTAAAAGTAAAAACTATCAAAAGATTGACATGTGTTTATGTCAAATTTAAATGTAAAATTACTTATAATGACCTAAATTGTATTAAATAATAAAAATATAATCTAATTATACTTCCAAACCATTCAAATTAATAATTTAACACTATAAATTATTTTTATTAAAAAAGTTGTTTTCAATTAAAATTTAGTATTTTTCAGTATTCATCAAAATATGAAAGTTATTAGAAAAGTTTCAAAAATTTATCCAAAATAAATTTTTATTTCCCAATTTTAAATAAGAATTTCATTTCATTAAATTGAATATATAAAATTGTAAAATATTGGTTTTAAAAAGTGTTTTCCATTAAAAGGTGGTAAAATTGCATTTTTTGAAAAATACTTCTTTTATCTGAAAAAATGAATTTGTTCTTATATTATGTCTAAGAAACACATGATATAGATTATAAAATTATATAGAATATTTAAAATTCAAAATTCAGTTAATACTATTCATAACCGCTTTTTAAACTGTTAGTTTGGTAAGTCATGGTCCACTCAAGATCGTTGTTCCGTGTAGCACAAGCCATTGAATTACTTTAAAGAAAATTACTTAATATGAAATCATGGGTTGTTACAAGTTGGGTGGAAAATGGAATTGACATTAAATCTTGGTTTAAATTTGGAATAATGTAAAGTGTTGGATACTAAAATTTATTATTGTTTGTTTTTGAATTTTTTATTATTATGATTGTGATTGTGTGGTTAATGTGGGTGTTGTAATGTGGTGTTTTCTTTGGTTGGGTTTAGATATGTTTATTAGAATGTGTTGGGTAGAAGGGTTGTAATTGATTAATATGGAATGCATCGGGAGCTAGTTTTATGGTGGTTGGTTGATTTTGGTTGGGTAGTTAGTGTAGGTTGTGTAGTGGGGATATGGTTGTCTTGACACAATTGTTAAGGGGGGTTGTAGATATTATGATGGTATGATGTCATAGCTTTTTATTTTGGTTTGTTTTGTAGTTTCTTGGTGTTAGTAGAAAACAAATAGAAATGATAATGTTGTAAGTGAGTATAATTAGAAATGAATTGAATCATTATTGTAAATGAAATAATGATACATGTAATGGTAATAGGTAATGGCTATGATTAACAAGTTAAGTGGATAATAATGGTTTGATATTAAATATATAATAAAATGGAATAATGAATGTGAATTTTATAGTAAATAGAAAATTTGGAAATGTTGTAATGAAATGACTAAATGAGAACATTTGGGTGTTTTTATTGTTGTTTTATATGGGAAAATGGGTTTGTTGTTGGGGTTATGGTCAGCAATGGTAGAGGTGTGTGGCGATGGTTGTGCAGTAATGGTTGTAGGTTGTGATGGGTTTGTATTGGTTTAAACCCATTTAGGATGTTCTTCTATGTGGATACATGTATATATATAATGTATTATCTTATTATTTCTTTACGCACCCCACCATAGTCAGATATCCTTACCGATGTGAAAATATTTTGGGTTTGGGGTTTTTTCTTCAACATATAGGTTAGTGAGGACGGATAAATGACTACCTCCTATTCCCCGCCCCCTTCCAGGTGTGGTATAGTGGACTGGTTATGTGGTTCATGTGATGAGATATAGTTGGGGAAATAGATGGTAGGATGAGGGAACAATATTGATTTCATTCATGTTCATGATACCTTATTATACTAGATATGTGATGTGTGGGTGTGAAAGTGGGGATAATTCATCTATGGATTATAGTTAGTTATGGATATAGTTTTTTTGGACTAATTCCAACATGATATGTTCGATAATTCAGAAGGTTGGGGTATTTTGTGTTATGATCCAAGTCACATTAGATGTGATGGGTTTCATATGTTGCATTTTCTCACTTATGAGGAAGGGATTGGGAGTACCTAGTGTTTGACATTAGTGCGTGACATAAAAAAAACAGTGGGAATGTGATTATAGGGCACCTTTTATTATATTACTTAATATTACCTTATTATATTAGATGTGTGATTGGGTGAGAAATCCTAGGCAAGGTAGGGTTTAGTTGACCTATGTAGGTGTTGATTAGTTTTGATGTTTATTTATAGAATCTTTATTATGATTCTTCTATATTTTCATGAGATGACTTGATTGTGATCCTAGTTAGTATACATGTTATGATTAACTCTATATATGTAATCTATTTTCATGTTTCTAGAGAAATTTTGGTGACTGAGGTTGTCACGACCCCCCACTCCTCTTGTATTGATCCTAGGATGGAAGTGAAGAGTGGGAGTGACCCTCGAATCCTCCCTCCAATAGGACCCAAATTGGCATCTAGCACCGAGGGTATAAAACATATAATAGAAGGAATTACCCCCAATAATCCTAGGAACTTAATTAAAAAAACTAATCATTCAACATGAAAAAAACATAAAAAACCATAATCACACAATTCAAGTCATGTGATACAAATAAAAGTCTTCAAATGAAATTACAAAAGAAAAACTAAGGCAATTAATCCACAATAGGTCCAACCTCCAAGCTAGTAATTCCCATCTCGGTCTCTAAAACCCTCTAGGAAACTTCAAAAATAGTTTACATATACATAGGGTGAGCATAAATTGCATACTCAGAAGGATCATACCCAAGTTCTCTCATGAAAATTTTAAAAGAGCATACTAATGCACTAGTGAATCAATAATAGAACTAACATGCACCTAAACAGGTCAACTAACTATCCCAACCTCACCAAGGCTCACAAACCAAATAATGCATCCAATATAGTGAAATAATAATATATAAAAATAGATTAATGTTCCCTATATCCACTTCCACATTGATTTTTCTCTATCATCCTCAAAAGATATACATCATGTGCTCTCATCCCTTCCATACCTACCTGTCACATATTTATCAGAATCTAATGTGGTTCAGACCACAAACCTACCCATCCGAACCTACCTAGGGCCTAAAACCCCATGCTAGAAGTATTCCATATATATATATCACATAAAAAGTCCATATAATTATCTATCCCGTCACATATCTAGTCACAACCTCTTAACCAAGGTATCATCATATCATAGATGTGAAGGAAATAAACCTTGTGCCCTCCTCCTACCATGCATGATCCACACGACATGTCACATTCCATCATAACCAAGTATCACCACAAACTATGCCATCATCAGTTATTACTCAACAAAAATTGGGTACTACCATCACATAATACTTTCAAAGGAAGAGTGGGGAATAATTTAGTCATCCATTCCCTCACCAACCTAGATGTTAGGGAAAACCCATCTAAAATATTTAAGTGTCAATTCTTAGTACTCGCTGTGGGTGGGATGTGTATAGAAATAGAATAAAAATTCATGGATATATATATATAGTCTCACAAATCACCCAACCTAAGTGTCAACATCAAACAACACTAGAATATCCCACAACACCTCATGACATCTATATCTAACCACTGTCACTAGTATACGAAACTCACCACACCACATAGCCACACAAAACCAATAATTCCTCTTTTATTTCAATTTTATATGCTTTCCAAATTTTAATATTTATTACCAAGCCCCATTTAGTAATCCATTTAATTACATATTTAATTATGAACCACTCTAGTAATCACCCACATTTATTCCCATTCATTTATTAATATTCAATTCATTAAGAAATTTACCCATGTTGAATATATAGAATATGCCTATTTAATTCCACACAATCCATTACCAATTCACCATCATTAATTTAATCTCATAGACGCTAGGAATCAAAAAAATTATACCCACATAACATACCAAAATCATTATAAAAAACATCAACCAACCACTATAACGAGTCATCAATATATCTCATACCATACCAACCATAGACCCACTTCCTCATCACATTCCACATCAGTACCAGTCACCATAATCACCATAAAGCCCTAGAATATCCACACAATCACAATGGAAACACTATAGTAACATCACCACACATATAAGTAGATTTAATCTCCCAAAATTACCAAAAATTCATTTTAAAAAAAGTATTTTAGGATATTTCATCCTCTCTTTCATGGAAAATTTAATAAAAATTTATAATTTATCCACAACAAGTTCATATCTATATATAAGTACTTAACCATTTAAAATGGCGAGTTAAATAAATCAATCACAACATTGGTTCTCAATTCATAGTAGCCACGACATAGACAACATAACATTTTGCAAGTTTTAAGAGGAATCAAGTGGTAGTAATAAGGAAATAAATTAAGACATGTGAAATCGTCCATTCCTTTTTTAAATTAATTAGAGTTAGATCATTATATTTTTTAAGTAAATCCTTACTATACACCCAAAGAAAAACAAAGGAATGAAAATTTCAAAAATTCACAAGAAGGGGATAAAACTCAAACCCCCTACCTCAAAGGAAGCCTTATGGATCATTATGTAAAGTCAAGGAAAAGAAGAGATTACCAAAATACCAGACCCATGCCAAGGAAACATTGATAACCTCAAATGAATAATGCCTCATTAATTTCATGACTCTACCCATATAATTCATCTTTATCTCATAGAAAAAACTCCCCCAAAAGTAAAAATGAAGAAGGAAGAAAGAAGGGGGAATATATAACTCACTAAGGATTATAGGAAATTAGTCTCCTAAGGATGTGGTTAAAAAATGATGAATATGAGATATATTATCTACCAAAAAAACCCTAGGATCACCTAAGAGTCAAGAGAAATGATATAAATTTGATTGGGTTTTAAGGGTGATGATAATTTATACCCAATATATCTTTAGAGTGATTGTGATATAAAACATTAGGCCTACCAAAATCAATAGGGTTTCCTATAAAACTGCTATGCAACATAATGATCTATGCCTAAAGAACCCTTGGGTCTAACCTCCTCCATAACACATATTTTAGATTTTATCTAGATACTATATTATTGGGTTAATAATGTAATGACTCTGATTTTCAGATAGGTATGGATCCTTTTAAATTTTGTAAAACCCTTATTGAGTTTTATTTTTGGCTTAAACCCAAAGAATACACCTTAGGGTGACTAATTTTTGTTTTTGGAAGAAAATTTTTAGAGGGGATGGAGAATGGATACAATCCAAATACATAGTGTTTATTAAAATACATGAAATTTATTAAATACACAACATGTATTTTTTAGGACATATCCCTTTCATGATGTGTGTTTATTTTTCCTAGGAGGGGAAAATGTGAGCTTTACATAGAGTGTAAAGTTTAAACTCTGTGTAAATACCATGGGTATGTTTTTATAAATGGATAAATGGCCTCTTATTTTGACAAAATACCCCTCCACCATTTTTTATCCAGCATGGAGCTTCTATAGGAGCTTCTCCCATGCCTCAACCTAGGTTGTTTGACCTCTCCTCCATTTAGTGTCTGATTGATTTTTCATCTATCACATTGGATCCCTCTCTTTAAGATATTAAATTTATTTCATTATTTTCTTGGTTAATTTTTCTATCTTTTACACTATTTTGGTGCAAGGTAATGTTCCCTATTTTAAGATCATTTTTCTTTTTCTCTATTTTTAACCAATCTAGGCCAAATCAAGGTTTGATACTAGATGAGTAGAGTACTAAGGGCATAAGGTAGGTGGTATAGTAATTTTCCTTAAACTTTTAGGTGTTTTTATAGAGTTATTCATTGTGTTTCATGCTACTATTTTTTTCATGTTGCCTTAAAATGTGTTTTACCACTCTAATTAATTTCACTATGTTATGATACTCCTAAAGACCCACATTAAGCCATTACAAGATGTTTAAATCATTGGTTTCCACCCATTTGGGTGTGTTTAATTAAATTATCTCCTTGATATAAATGTTTAATTAACAAAAAAACCTCCTAACTGGTTTGTCTTGAATTAAAAATTGGATTTTCTTTGATTCATAAATTAAATAGTTTAATTTAATTAAAAGAATGTGAGTGGCACAACCATGTCATGTGTTATAAATAGATAATGAATTATTTAATTTTTGATAACCATGGTTAGATTGGGTTAAATAAATGTAAATTATTTAAAGGGTAATGAATTGTGATTATTATTATCATACCATGGATATGGGTTGTTGGACAATGGTTAAGGGACTTGTTGATCAAGGAATTTCACACTCCCTTAAGTTGGGTGTTTGGCATAGAGTCTCACACCATTTACTTGGATGATGTGCATGAAATTCCATGTTCCCTTTCTTTAGGTTTTGGCCATGATGAATCACCCCATTATCTCAAGTGGTGGGCATGATGTCTCACAATAATATGAGAATTAGGGATAGTACCCTTGCTAGGGCCTATAGCTTGATAGACTATGCATTGATGCCTGAGTTACACCTCAAGTTCAGATATCACTTAGTATCTATGTATATGCCTATATATATCCCCACATATATAGTTAATACAAATATATATATTTATTATATATGGTTAATTATAAATATATGGACATGGTAAACTTATATTGGAGTTATCCCAGCCTAAGCTGAAGCAAGTAGTGTTATCCAGGTGTCCTCTAGGAACTTGAGCCAACTAGTTTTTGGATTTCAGCTTTGTTTATTATTTATTATACCTTCACACTACTATTCTATACACAATTACTGGATTATTCTAGACACCATTTTTGGGGTCCTATTAATTTTATCCACACCCTATTTGGGTTGTCGATTGGTAACCGAACAGACCTTATAAATTCAGGTAGGGATAAGGGAAAACGCCCAGTTATGGATTCTTGATTTTTTTCTCATTATAGGTTGCATGGGATTAGAGGACCGAGTGTATGCTCATGAAAATATTGATGATGGTTTTTGGGTATTTTGTATTTTTTTCATCATGTGACCCACCGACATGAGACACTGTTTTAGTGGCACTTTGGTTGGGACACTACAAAGTGGTATTAGAATAGTCTCTTTTCCTTTGAATTATTTTTTGGGAATACTAGAAAGGACATTAATAATGTGTTAGAATTTGTTAATGAGCATGTTCCTGGGAGTATCTAACCCATATATGGGGGAAAATCCATATTACCTGGGATGGGATATTTCTATTCTGGATTCACCTATTATAGTTGAATTGATTTCACCATTAGGTGACACACATGATATGTGATGTTATTATTATGACTATAATTATTTTGGATTTTATCCTTGACATGTTATGGGAGTGATATACATGAGAATACACCATTATAGGCACTTTAGGACTCACATTTCATGCATTCTTCCATGCCATATATGTGAATTTAGTTTCTTGAATTTATTGGATTACTTGTGGTTTCTATGAGTGTTGTGATTGTGTTATATATAGAAATGTGATAAAATTTCTAGAAGGGTAAAAATAAACATAATTAGGTTCTTAAAGTCCCTTCATAAACCTAACATTATTTTCATGCATAGCTTGTTAGAGACAACTTGAGTAGTCAATTGTGGCACATTAAGTCATGGAACATTGGTCAAATGGGCTGGAATGTGTCTATGGTTGTATTTATATTGACTCCCTATTTTAAATTAATAATTTTATGAGATTTTATAAATTGAAAATGGATAACCATATAATTTAACCATCTCAAGTGATTTTTATATAAATACATGTGGACTTGTCTAAGTTTAAATTTACAAAAAAAATGGTGATTATTAAACGGGAATACCTTTTGTAAGGTTAAATTCTATGTAATGTGATATATTGAACCTAATCCAACCTAAGTAGTGGGAATAGGGATTGAATTTTTTTCTTTATGGTCTTATTACCACCTAGACCAAGATCTTAGAGCATGTAGAGAGGTGTGATATTTTCCATAAGAAGGATATGTACCTATCCTATTATGAGTATGTGATCCTATTATTTCTAAATTATCCTTATAGGTGTGCATTTGGAATTTTAAAATCATGCCACCATAGTGGCCTTGACTCATACGCCATGAGGGAGGTGACCAATATGAATGGGAGGCAGTGTGCCCTAAGCCACTAGTATTACCTCCAATAGTTCCACCATATGCACCACCTTCTATTCCCAACTTGGGAACTAAAACCTATTTTTGAGAGAGTTTTATATGTATGATACATTTTATACAAGGATTTGTGATACCTAAACCTAATATGGAAGATTTTACTTGGGAATTTTAGTAGTATCATCCACTTCTGTTTTCGGGGGATGGTGGCCCTTTGGCAGTTGAGACACGGCTAAAGGTCATGATTTATATATTCGATAATCCGGAGACACCTCTATAGAGGAGGGTCATGATCGAAGCTTATTTTTTACACGGTTATTCCAAGTAATGGTGGGATTTTATTACCCAGGTAGATCAACATTGGGTATGATTTGGATGGAATTACAAATGGTCTTCTATAATTACTTTAACTCACAAACATTGAGGGATGACTGATATAGAGATTTCATTAATTTACACCAGGGATAATGGTATGAAATGGAATTTTATGCCTATTTTAATGAGATTCATCATTTTTTGTTGACTTTAGTTGCCGATGAGCACATGATTGTTAGGAAATTTTAGGATGGGCTTGTGTACGCCATCCGATCGTAGGTTAATGTTTTATGGTTGACTAATACTTCTGAGATACTAAATCGGGCCATCATTACTAAATAGAATTTAAAGGAATATGAAGGTGTTATCCAAAGTGGTTTAGTAACCAGACATGGATTTAAAAATTATATTGGAAGGAAGTGTTGTTTCGAGGATGTTCATGGGGGAGTGGTATTCAGATAGCTCATACTGATAATTTTGTTATATTTCATCGGTGCTGGAATATAGGGAATGTAAAACCCTAGTGCATGAGAGACCCAGTTGAATGTAGAGGATATAGTAGGATGGGCCATATTAAAAGTTTTCTAGGACCTTTTCACTATTTACTAGTAAGAGTGGATCTACACCGACTCCATGTTATCGAGCGGGGCTAGTAGCACCTCAATAGGTGAGTAGTTGGAGTACCATCGACCACTCAGGATGAGGTGGTGTTCAAGGAAGAGGTAACCAGACTCAAGATTCATATCACAAGTAGATAAGGAATGTTTAGGGGAGTAAGAATGTATCTTAGGGTTTTGGTATGGTCCAGTTACATGTAGTGTAACCTGTTCTGGAGGAGCAGAGCGTTGGGCCTTCTACGGTTCAAGGTACTATTCTTGTAGCCTCTACTCTAGTGTCTACCTTGTTTGACATAGGTGAATCAAACTCTTATATCTGTAATAATTATGGAGAGTTTGGGACTCAATATAGAGTATTTTTGCGGCGTGATGAAACTTGATACCTTGTTGGATATCTGATCAGATAGTGTTCGACGATGTAAGGAATGTCCCTTAAGAGGTGGATGGTTATCTATTCTTGTGGAATTTTTTAATCCTTGATATTAAAGGGTTTAATGTAATTCTTGGGATGGATTGGTTGATTCAATATCAATCCCACATTTATTATTATCATTGAAGGGTGACATTAACATCACCAAAGGGCAGTAGACATATTCATCAAGGAGAATGGGATGTCCATGTGACTCAAGCTGGACCTGAGCAGAAGGGGATGGGTAGAGTGATAGGTCAAATAACTAGTCTCTATTTAGATGATTAGGGTATGCAACATATAATTTTAACACCTATGGTGGATCATTACAAGGATTTTTTACCTGATGAATTTTCAGGGATACCTCTAGTGAGAGAGATAGAATTCACAATTGAGATAGTGCTTGAAGTGACACCAGTTTCCATTTCTTCTTATAAGATGGCGCCTAAAAATCTTTAGTAACTCAAGAAACTAATATAGGATTTTGAGGCTGGTGGTTTTATACACCCTAAAACCTCTCTATGTGGTTCACCAGTCCTTTTTTCCAAGAAGGTGGATGATACCCACAAACTTTGCATGGATTTCTGATGGTTGAACCAACTTACAGTTAAGAACTAATATCTGCTATCTAGAATAGACAACCTCTTCAACTATCTATAAGGATTCTGGGTTTTCTCAATGATTGATATTAGGTTGGGATATCACTAGGTGCATGTTAGATCCTCAAAAATAAATCTCATGGATTTCCATAGCAGGTATAGTCTTAATGAGTATCTAGTTATGTTGTTCGGTCTCATGAATGCACCTGCAGCTTTCATGGTCTTGATGAATCAGGTTTTACATCCGTATCTGGATTCATTTGTGGAATTATTTATGGAATATATCTTGGTGTATTCTCTCTCTTGACACAACTATGAAAAACATTTTAAGATCATGATGAATACACTGAGAGAGCACAATCTTTATGATAATATCATTAAATTCCACTTTTGGGTAGGAAAATTCCACTTCATAGTTCATATTATCTCATATATAGAATTATTAGTAGACCTAGTGATGGTGAGAGTTTTGGTTTCCTGGGAGAAACCTAGGAACACCTTTGATATATAGATTTTCTTAGGGATAGATAGGTATTATAGACACTTTATTCAGGAATTTTCACACCTATCGGCACCTCTTATGAGCTTGACTAGGAAGGGTGTAAATTTTTTATGGTCTAAGGTGTAGAAGTTAAAGGGATTACTAAATTCAGAACCAATCCCGATTATTCTAGAGCTGGGAAGAATTTATACAATTTATTGTGATGTATTGGGCATCAGACTGAGGGTAGTTCTAATGTAGGTTGAGTGAGCCGTGGAATATATATCTCATCAGTTGAGGCCTCATGATATGAATTACCCAATTAATAATCTCAATCTAGTAGCTTTATTTCATGTTTTTCACTGTTAGAGGCATTATTTGATGGGTGAGTGGTTTATGGTGTTTATGGACCACAAAAGTATCAGGTAAATTTTCACATAGTGTGATTTAAATCTTAGGAAGTGTAGATGTTTTGAATATATATAGTCTATTGATTTTAAGAAATCATATAAATATATTAAGAGAAATTCAGTAGCCAATACTCTAATCTAAAAGACTTATACTCAGATAGTTTTGGAGGTTAGTGGTTAGTGGCAACTTATGGCCTTTTTTTTCAAATGGATTTGGAGGTTCAAGAGAAGCATGGGTAGACAACCCTCACAACTTTAGTAGTGACCTATAACCCTTTGTAATAGGTAAATATGAGGTATATTTCTAATTTTGTGGTCCTAGTACTAAGGGAAAGTATCTCAGATAATGATTCATCACTTGGTTAGATTGTGGTTAAGAATGAGATCATATACATACATGTGCATGTCTAGATTCTATCAGACATTTGAAATAAAATAATGTGGGAATCTCATGCCTCAGTTTGGGAATTACAACCTAGTGTTTACAAGATGTATTGAGACTTAAATCTTCAATATTGGTGGCCAAGTATGAAATGGGAGATAGTTGACTTTATTACTTGGTATTCCACCTATTAATAAGTGAAAGAAGAAAACCATCGACTGGTGGGACTCTTATAGTAGTTGTCCACTCCCAAGTGGAAATGGGATGATGTCACCATGGATTTAATGATAGGTTTTCCTAGATCACCTTGAGGAAATGATATAGTTTGGGTAGTCATTGATTGGTTTATGATGGTCACTTGCTTCTTAACTTTTTTGAGGGGCCTTATCAGAAGAAGATCTAGGGGGATATACATCAGTGAGATCATACAAATTCATGAGGCACTATGTTCTATCATATTAAATAGGGATGCTCATTTCCCATCATGGTTCTAGAAGGGGTTACCGAAGGCCTTGGGTACATAAGTACTTCTAATCATGGCCTGTCACCCATATATCGACAGTCAGACATAGCATATGATTTAAGTGTTAGAGAAAATGCTTTTTGCATGTGTCCATGACTTTGGGGGTTCTTAGGAGAAGCACACACACCTAGATAAGTACGCTTACAATAACAGTTTTTAGGCTTCCATCCAAATGGATCCTTATGAGACCTTATATGGTATTCCATGTTTATTTCCCCTATGCTGGTTAGAGGTAGGGAGTATAGCTTTACTTGGGTCACATTTTTTTCAGAAGAATTTATAGAAATTTCAAATGATTAATAATAACATGATGATAGTTCGGTCTAAGAAGTATTTATGTGCCAATATTCCTTGATGTCCTTTAGAACTCAAGGTCATAAATCGAGTTTTATTGTGTGTTTTTTCTAGGTTGGTATATCAACAGATTCAGAGATAGGGTATGATTTCTTCTCAATTCATCAAACCCTTTGAGATTGTAGAGAAGGTTGGACCAGTAGCTTATAAGACATAACTTCCTCAGAGATACAAGTCGATAGATAAATTTTTTCACATTTCACAACTTCATTAGTATTACCCAGAACAATCACATATTCTACAACCTGAAGAAGTTGAATTGGATGAGGATTCTTCTTTTGAGCAGTACTCGATGCATATTGTGGATCGAAGCATGAAATAAATCTAAGGAAGGTTAGTTCCATTAGTAAGGGTGTTGTGGCGGCATGGCTGAGTACAAGATAAGACCTAGGTGTGGGAAGTTGATGTACGTGCTCGGTGGACAAAACTTTTCTCGGATAATGTTTTTCTACACTCGGAAGGGAAACTAGGGGATGAGTTTCTTTTCAGAGGGGAGGTTTTAATAACCTATATTTTCATAGAGTTTTGGATTATTTTAAATTTGGTTAAACCCTTGTTGAGTTTTTTTTTGGATTAAACCCAAATACCATACCGTAGGGCCTGTCTATTTTGTTTTTGGAAGAAAGGTTACAGAGGGGATGGAGACTGGCTGTATGCCAAATACACGACATCCATTTAAATATATAATGTGTATTAAATAAATGACATGTATTTTCCAAGCCATATACATTTCATGATGTGTGTTGGTTTTTACCAGGAGGGAAAAACCAATATTTACACACCATGGAATGTTTATATGCCATGTAAATTCCCTAGGTCTATTTTTTAAAAGGATGAAAGGCCTTTTATTTTGATAGAAGATCCCTCCTCCCATTTTTCTTCAACTGGGAGCTGCCGTAGGAGCTTCTCCCACACCTCAACCTAGGTTCTTTGATCTCCCCTCTATTATGTGTCCAATTGAGTCATTGTCTATCACAATGAAAACCTCTCGTTAAGAACTTTGATTTATTTCCTTATTTTCTAGATTACTCTCTTCATATTTTGTTTTATTTTGGTGTGATATAATATGAACAATTTTCAAGGTGTTTGTATTTTTCTTTATTTTCTCCCAATATTGACCAAATCAAGGGTCGATACTAGACAAAGAGAGTAATACATGCATAAGGTATGTGGTTTGGTAATTTTCCCTAAAACTTTAGGTGTTTTTATAATGTTTGACATTGTGTCCCATGCTACTCTTTTCCATGTGATTCCTTAAAATGTGTTTTACCCCTCTAATTAATTGTACCATGTTATGATAATCATGTAGACCCATGTTAAGCCATTATAGGATGTCTACCTCATTGATTTCCACCCATTTGGGTGCGTTAAATTAAATTTCATCCTTGATATAAATATTTAATTGACTAAACTACCTCCTAAGTGGTTTGTCTTGACTTAAAAATTTGGTTTTTCTTGATTAATAAATTAAATGGTTTGATTTATTTAAATGGAAGTGAGTGGAATGATTACGTCACATTTTATAAATAGATAATGAATTATTTAATTTGTTATACCCATGGTTAGATTGGGTTAAATAAATGTAAATTATTTAAAGGGAAATTCCATATGATTATTATTATTAGACCATGGATACTTGTTGTTGGACAATGGTTAAGGTACTTGTTGAGAATGGCATTTTGTGCTCCTTTACATTGGTTTTTGGGCATGGAATCTCACACTATTTACATAGATGATGGGCATGAAATTCCATGTTCCCTTACTTCGGGTGTTGGGAATGATGACTCAACACACTATATCGACTGATTAGCATGAAATCTCTCATTATTATGATATTTAGGGCTAGTACCCTTTCTAGATCCTATAACTAATTAGACTATTCATAGATGCCTGAGTTATGCCTTGGGACAAGCTAACACCTAGTATATTTGTATATTCTTATATATTTCCTCACACATATAGTGAATATACATATATACAGATTATATATGATTAATTATAAATTTATGGACATGTTAAACTATTATTATAGTTATCCCAACCTACGCCGAAGCAGGTATTGTTAGTCAGGTGTCCCCTAGGAACCTGATCTAACTAGTTTATGGCTTCCAAATTTGTTTATTATTTCTTATACCAGCACAATATTATTTTATACACACTTATTGAATTATTCTAGACACCATTGGTGGTAGAATATTGATTTTATCTCACACTTTGTTCAGGAAGTCGTTTGGAACCTAGATAGACCTTATGGATGCAGATAGGGATAAGGAAAAGTACCCAGTCTTGGATGCCGGATTTTTTCCCATAGAATGGGAGAATGTGTGTAGAGGATTGAGAATAATCCCACAATGCCAGTGGATATGTATTTTGGGTCTTTTGTATTTTTGTTCATCATGTTGTATATTATTGTCCTATGTATCCCGTTTATCCCCTTTTTGTATATCGGCGTGTCATGACATCATTTTGTATATAAATCAGCTTATGGATTTTGATTATTATTACTACTTGGATGTTTTCTTTTCCATTGTACTGTTAGTTATCTTTTATGATTTTGTTATTTATTATTTCTATTATTTAAATTTTTATACTCTAGTATGAGGGTTTACTCTCCCCACTATACCACCTTATATCAACACTACTAGTTGAAAGCCTTTAACGTATTGGGAGGAGCACTTGAGACCATGTGACCCACCAAATTAGAACACTATTTTAGTGGATCCTGAGTTGGGACATTAAAAATAATGTGTAGTAACTAGATCAATATAGAGAAACTACCCACAAATAGGTAAAGACACCAAAATTGGACTCTCATAAACCCTAAATCATAGCTCAAATTCATGTTGTATCCATACCAGTATTGATAGATCTACCAAAACCATCATCCATATCCTCCATACCACCATAACTAGACTATATTATAATAGGTACATCTCTAAACCTCTGCTCCACAAGCATCAAGCCACACCAAAACTTCCCTCAAAATAGAAGAACTCATAATGTCAAACTCTCCAAGATCCCCATGCCATTTTCCCTCAACCACATCATAAAATCCTCCCTTATGTCGTAATCGATAACTCCACACTTTAATCTATTACTCTAGTTGAAATTCCAGTTCCAACACCCCTCTCCTTCCTCAAGAACTCCTCCTGATACCTTCATCATCTGAAATCACACAAAGTAATGTGCTAGAAGGTTTGGTCCATTATATTAGGTACCTATAAAAAAATTATCATCCACAAGAATCAAAATCAAACACAAAAAGGAAGGTAAAAATGGAAAGGGATGAATAATCATCTCATAGGATACATCTCAGTAATATCACTACTTCCAAAAACACAACCACCAAACAAACACACCTATAAATACAATTAAATAGATCTCATAAATCAGAAACAATTGAAGCATTACCTTATTAGTCAAAATAAATAAAAATATGAAATGTTTAAAAAAACATAGGGTACTCAACCAGAATTTGTGAATCATGCTCCCATATACTCTCTTCTAAACCACCATGCCTCCGCAACACACATACCAAGTAAATTATTTATCAATGAAACACCTTCTCTTTATGATCCTAGATCTAAATTGGTTTCTCTAAAAACATCATGTTATCTTTTATATCCATCTTTCTACATTAAATTACATTGGAGTCATCATAAAGATACCAATATAGCTGAAACAAATGGATGGATTCATATGTAACACCTTGATATTTTTATATATGAATACTTTTAAATAAGTAAATGTGTTTGATAGTTTACTCCACTTGTAACACTAATCTAAAATGAAGCTACTATATATTTAAAAAAAATATAAATGTTAATAATGAATGTTAAAACCTAGCCATTGAATTAGGGGTAATGAATAGGTGTAATATATTTATGAAGTATTTATAGAAATAAAATTAAGGATACTTTTAATATTAATGAAATTCAATTGGTATAACTAACATGATTAATACTATCATTTTATACTTAAAAATGTATTTTTCTGAATATTTAATTTTATGTGATATACATTTATATTTCAATAAACTTTTAATTAAAGATGGTAAAATATATTTGATATAAAAAATTGGTAAATAATAATTTAATTAGTAAATAATAGAATATATGAGTGAGAATTATTAATATTCTAAAAAAACTATTTCCCTATAAAAACAATTTTCACCGTATCTCATCATTTTATTCAAAAATTAAATCTATAAATTTAAAATATTAATTATAAAAAATTATTTTTTTAATCATATTAATATTTTATTAAGGTGATTTTTTTTGATTTTTCTAAAAATATTGATTTTTAGAAGAATAGTGAAAAATAAATTTATTTACAAATAACATGACTTTTATTACATTAATAATATTTAAGTATGTATTGTAAACTCATGAAATTTTTTTATAAGACAAAATGTGTATTTTATAAGTGGATTTATAATTTTAAAAAATGTTTTTTTAATTTACAAACCCATATTTTATATTTTAGAATATAAGTAATATTTTCTAAAAAATTGTTTTTAATACATTGTAATTTTTATTTTAAAAATAATGTTTATCATTTTTATAAATTGAATAAAATTAAATTCATTTAAAAAATTTAGTCAATGATTCTGAATTATCTAATAAGGGATACTTTATTTTTATTCATAATGATTAAGTTACCTTAGGTAAAAACTAGTAATCGTGATAAAAGATAAAATTTTAAAAGTAATAATTCAAGGGGTAAAGGGATTGGAACATATATGTATATAATTGAGTGTGAGGTTTTTATATACCTTATATCTTCCACCAATCAATTATTTTATAATTTTGATACAATTTACATGCTTAACATGTGCTCCCTTTATATTAAGTTGAAATATTTACAAAAATATCATTATCCCCACTTATAAAATGATCCTATCACCACCCCTTTAAGGTACTCATAAAAATTCAGTTTACTATTGAAAACCTAACCTTTTTTCGTTCCTATAGAATAATATTTCTCTCTATTGATATTGTTTTCATAACAGATTAGCATATTCCATACATTTTTGAGTGATCTTTTAAGGAAATCTCAAAGTGCTCAATGTGAGTAGACAATGTGTTTTGTTTTCCATCACAAACTTACAATGATGGTTTAAAATGGTAATTTAATAAATAAATATGATATTTATATAAATTTTATGATTCTAAAACAATAAACTATATTAATTCATTCTCTTATTCTATATAAAACAAAATCATTAACCATATATACATGTAGACTGCCACCTCCATGGAACAATTTATTTAAATTTTTCTTTTCATCACTTCATTACATGTTTTGTTGTAAGGATGGTTTTAAAGGATACATATTAGGTTTATTGTATCATTTAGGTTACTTTATGGAAAATTTTATAGCCTATGAATGGTATTATCAATAAATTATTATCGTTAATATGATCATTAGAGAAATTACATCTTCTTTATAAATAATGGATTTATATAAATTATATTATCCTTATAATTATTTAAAAATATAATATATCAAACTAATAAACATTAAATAATATCATTATTCTCCTATTATAATTATATTACAACTAAACTACCTCATAACCATCTATTATTCATTATAGTTTCAAGTTTAGGCCAGTTTAACCACCTACTAGAACAATACTTTGTATTTATATCATGAATGAAAATGAGAAGTTATTTACTTTTATAATATGATATAAATATTTAATTAATGTTTTTTGGTTCTGGTAATTTAATAAAAAAATTAAATCATTAACTAAGAAAAAACATTTCATTCATTAAGAATCACTGAAACATAATCATCGCCGGTTTCATCTTTATGGTTTATAACAAAAAATAATATAGAATGAAATTATATCCATTATAAATATCCTGGAACATATATTATAATACCTTTAATTATATTATAATTATGATATTTTTAATATTAATTAATACCAACACTATTTTTATGAAACAAGTTCAAAGCGATAAAGAGTACTTACACCTGGTGTTGAAAATAGGTAAAAACTAATTAATATATATTCATAGAATGGTTATAAATGAGGAGTATAAATTCTTATAGTTATGAATAATGTAATGGCCCGGACCTCCCTGGTCCATTACTTTGTGAAAATGTCGTGTTGGAGGTGTTCCGGGAGGTCAATGTGACTTATCCCCCAGCTGCTGCCTACCAGTAGCTCGGTCTACCGGTAGCTGCTGATTACCGGTAGCTCGGTCTACCGGTAGCTGCTGATTACCGGTAGCTCGGTCTACCAGTAGCTGCTGATTACCGGTAGCTCGGTCTACCGGTAGCTGCTGATTACCGGTAGCTCGGTCTACCAGTAGCTGCTGATTACCGGTAGCTCGGTCTACCGGTAGCTGCTGATTACTGATAGCTCGATCTACTGGTATCTGCTGATTACCGGTAGCTCGGTCTACCGGTAGCTGCTGATTACCGGTAGCCACGGCGTACTGATAACTCGGTATATTGGTAGCCGCAGTCCAGCAGTAGCTCGTCTAACACTTTGCCAAATTTCTAGTTCAGTGAACAGTGTTTCTATCGGTGAGGTTCTATCGGTGGACTTCTATCAGTAGACTTGAACAGTGTTTTCTATCGGTGAGGTTCTATCGGTGGACTTCTATCGGTAGACTTGAACAGTATTTCTATCGGTGAGGTTCTATCGGTGGACTTCTATCGGTAGACTTGAACAATGTTTTCTATCGGTGAGGTTCTATCGGTGGACTTCTATCGGTAGACTTGAACAGTGTTTCTAGACTTCATGAGAGCTACTGATTCCATACTTTGCCAAATTTTGAGTATGTGAACAGTGTTTCCAGCTTCGCAAATTTGACGTTTTCATTGACGTAAAATACTTTTAAAACCTTATTTTAAGGACTTTAAGGCCGATTCAAAGGCCATAAATTCTATATTAATTATTCCTAAGGCCGGGATGTTTTTACTTGGTCAAACCGCGTGGGTTAATGCGATCCGTTTTTAATGGAGAATAAATCAGATCTTAAACCGTCGCCTCTCTAATTTATTTTTATAAAGGAAATGAGATATCATTCTTCGTTGTTCTTCCTCCTGGTTCTCATCTACGAGATGCTAGAACCTTGCAATCATTCTCGTAGGAGTTTCACAATCCAACGTTACTCAGATCAGTTCCGGTCTGTTGATGCAACCAAGTTGTGTCGATCGTTCTTCCATATAAGGTATGTTTTATCATCATTCCTTCGGGGATCACCTTCTCTTGTTCTTCCTTCCATATTAGCATGTAATCTCCATGGTTCTAATGGGTTTTCTTGGGGTTGGTTGGTACTGTCGTACCGTGGCATCCTCCGGTGGATGCAGCTGTCGTGAGGAGAAGAGGACTGTGACCCGTTTTGTGGATAAAGGACGTCAAGAACACTTCGAGGTAGAGGATTCATGGCTTCTCTAATTGTGTATGTGAAATCGTAGAATTAGCATGTTTTAGTCCTTTGGATCACAATGAAATTGACCTAATTAAATACTTGAACCGGATTAAAGGAATTGGTTGATCGCATGTTGTTACTTTGTATCGTGAGAACGGTTTGCCTCATGTTTTCCTAGATAGAGTGATATCTATGTTTTTTTCTTTAATTTGTTGCTCGTTCATGATGGAAATTGATAAAGAATGTAAAGCCGGAATTATTTGTTAAATAATTTTCTAATGATAAAGAGGCATGTTAATGAATCTGTTAATTCAAGATGGATTAAAGAACTATTAGTTCGATAATTTCAAAAGGGTTCTGAGTTACCCGCTTGCTTGTAAGGCTGAATGCCTTGTGGTTGGAGCTCTGAGTGCTCATCTTGTATGAAGGCTGAATGCCTTGTTAAAGGGCCGAGAGCCCATTTTGTGATCTATGATTTCCTGCTTCTTGTGATTTTATGTGAGCCTGGATGGCTGTTGTGATATGTGGAGGCATGGGGACTTGTGGTTGTGGCAGCAGATGATGCCTAGTGTGGCGAGATGCATCGGTTTATGCATGTGGGTGTCAGGGAGGACACCAAGGATGATGGTATGAGATGAATGTGATGGTTTGATGTTGGTGGTTTTATTGTTTATCTACTTTACTTTTCCCCACTGCTCAAGGCAGCTGGTTTTGCTTACCCTCTTTCCGAAGGAGGCGAAGACATGCGGGGTATGCCACGTGCTTTCCGTGTTTAGCCTCTCGATGGAGGATGGGTCTATGCTCTTGCTATAGGCGGCAAAGACTCGATGGGTAGTATATCTACTCACCGTGTTGAGCCCTTTGTGTTTAGTAGAATATGATGCTTTTCTAGAATGCCTGGGAATATGGGGAAGGTAATTTAATAATGAAAGTTTGTTTAAATGGTGATAATCCACGGGGATGGAGAAACTGGAATTTAATAGTGATGTGAATCCTAAAAAGGAGCAGTTTTTGAATGTGATGCCAATTTAGTTTAATGTGGTAAATTGTTCATGGTTAATTAATGTTTAAATAATTAATTAACGTACAGTGGAATTGATAAAATGAGAATGGATTAATCTAATAAAGCTCTTCAAATGGTTGTGTGCTTATAGGATACCTAGTCTTAGAAGTAGCAGCCTGGAGTCTGAGAGACGTTAGCTGCAGTTGTGCCTATGACTAGGTAATGCCCATAGTGTGGTTGTGAGTTATATATATTCTGTACTTTTTGTGTTTTTATACGCTACTCCACCCTGTCGGTAAGGGCAACTGACACCCCTGGGATTCTGAGCCCTGGGGGGGTGTTTTCCCCAACAATTTGATGGGAGGTTGAATGACTGACTACCCCCTTTTGCCCCGCTCTCTTCTCTTGGTAGATACTTGTGCCATGAGGCAAGCGGTTAGTTAACCCATATATGTGTGTAGAGGGCTGTAATGGCTTGTGGTTATTCACACGCATATATTCTGGATATAGTACCCTATGGACTACTATAGGTGTAACGTGTATAGGCTGTGATGGCTTGAGGATCCTTACTCGGAGTATGGGCTGTAATGGCTTGAGGTATTATACCTGACGTATGATACACGTTATGCGAGCTGTGGTGGCTCCCAGAAACTACCTGGTTACCTTTGGTTGTGAGGACGGTGTGGTGCTTCGCCCAGGTGTCTGCGAGCAAGCCTATGTGGTGCACGAGGTGCAGATTGCGGAGCTTAGCCCAGGTGTCTGCGGGCAAGCCTTTGGAGAGAGATGCACAGGATGTATGTCGTTGGGGCAAAGCGGCAAACCAGTGGGGAAGTAGTAGCGGGGTACCCTTGATATTCTATGCTATATGCTATATTCTTGTATGTTTTACTTGGTGAGAGTAGCCATGGTGAGGTTGGGAATTTAGTATACCTGTTTAGGTAACGAGTTAGTTTCACTTGTTGTTCACTGGGCTTTAGCATGCTTTCTTTACTTTTGCACGAGAGGCTTGAGGAGGATCCTATTGAGTATACTGTTATACTTACCCTATGTACATATAAACTGTTTTTCAGGTCACTTGGAGCAGGTTGGAGATCAAGCTGGTTACTACTAGCTTGCGGTTGGAGGAGGAGCTGTTCGGGCTTGTGGTCGCTGCCGTTCTACTTTCTTTTGGGTACTTTTAGTTTCCCTTTCAGTTGTAGTACTTTTTCATGACATTTCATATATGTACTTGGGTTTCTTTTATATTTTAGTTATGAGTTGGAGTTGGTTGGAGTCTATTCTATCTCTCTCTTCTGCATGTGTTCTCTTAGAGGGAAATGCCTCCCATTTGTGTGTGTATTATACCCTCAGTGCTAGTCGCCAACCCGGGGCCTACTGGAGGCGGGACTCGGGTGTCATTATCTCCCTTCTCACATTGCCGGCCCAGGAGGGGTACACTTTGTGGGGAGGGGGTCGTGACAGAGTGGTATCAGAGGTCTGGTTGAGGGATAGGATGGAGTTTGGAGTTAGGCACAGGTGAGGATGCATGGGATGGTAGGGCAACGGTGTCATTCATGTTTAGCAAGTGGGGTAAACACTGGAGACCGGTAGAGACATAGGCGTTCAGGGCCCCCTATGATCTGTTGCATGGACCTTTAAGTTTACGATGGCTACTAAACAAAGTGATACTAGTTGCAGGGTAGAGACCTAGGAAAGGATCATGCATCATTATTCTTTGCGCCTGTGTTTGAATGGTTAGACCTTGGGATAGGTAACCTAAAATTAATAAAGAAAAACAATTAATTAATTAATGTTGAGTCTTCCATATTCCAGGCTTAGGAGCTCTAACGATTGTTATTTTACAGGTATGGCTCCAGGTCGACGTCCTCGTCAGGTTTGCGCAGAAGATGCCCATCAGGCTGTTCCAGCAGATCGCCGCCGAGTAGAGGTTGACGACGATGACACTTGGAGGAAGACACTTCGAGAGTTTCAACGCCAGAGTCTACAGAAGTACGAGGGATCTGTTTCAGATGCAGTCATAGAAGACTGGTTGGAGGAGATCGAGATAGGCTTCAGTTCGATTCGTGCTCGGAAGAAACACTGGGTGTCCTTGGTTGTGACGATGCTGCGTGGAGCAGCGAGGCAGTGGTGGTTCTTGTTCCTCGGTGATCGTGAGGAGTCAGCAATCTCATGGGAGGAGTTTCGAGACAGGTTTAGAGTCGAGTTTCTTTCGTCGACTGCGAAGGTGTCCAGTCGCCAGGAGCTTCTTACCCTTCGACAGGGGAGCTCCAGTGTTCGAGAGTTTGGAATCCGTTTCAGGAACCTTCTACGATATACTTCAGACCTGTTACCAGATGATGAGGCCTGGGCGAGGCATTTTGAGGAGGCTTTGCGTCCAGAGATCCAGTGCCAGGTCACCCCATTTATGCTGAAGACATATCTTGAGGTGCTGGCGAGGGCAGAGGTTGTTGAGAGGACTTTGGCCAGGACTGGATCGTCACGAGAGGGGAATCGTCACGATTCCTCACGAAGCAGAGCTGTGGTCCGGGGTTCCCGGTTTTCAGGACAGAAGAGTTTCCGTTCACCTGGGGGTAGGTCCCAGCCCTTACCATCTCGTTTCTCCGGAGGCAGAAACTCTCAGACCTATGCCAAGGGATCAGGCGCTTGTTTTTCTTGTGGTGGTCGTGGTCATCAGCAGTGGGAGTGCCCGACTTTTCAGAGCAGTCATCGCGCACCGGGCGCACCACTCCAGGTTCCTCCATTGAGGCAGTTCCAGCCGAGGCAGCAGCAGCAGGTTGCACCAGTTTTAGATCACCAAAGGGTAGATGGAGCAGGAAGAGGACAGCCCCATGACGCTCCCCGTCCTCAGAGAGCAGAGCGCGACTGTGGTGGTGGTCGTCATCAGGGTCAGAGAGGCCGTGGAGGAGGTCGTGGTCAGCTTCATGCTCTAGCGTTACCAGCCCCAGGCGAGCCAGATGTCGTTCGAGGTACCCTTTGCTTGTTTTCTACCTTGGTGTATGCCTTGTTTGATTCAGGAGCAACACACTCCTTCATATCACCTACCCTTGTCCGTGCTTTGGGACTTGAGGTAGAGAGACTTCCAGTGCCCTTGGCGTTGACTACGCCAGTTGGAGGTCGAGCTGACTTGTTTGAAGTATGTAGAGACTGTGAGCTAGTGTTGGGGCAACACCGCTCTTTGGGAGATTTCCTATGTTTGCGAATACAACCATATGATGTCATACTTGGCATGGATTGGTTGTATTCGGTGCAGGCTGTTATGGATTGCTACAGGAAGAAGGTCGTTTTCTTTGATGAAGATGGAGAGAAAGTGGTGTTTGTTGGTGAGAGAGATCCTCAGATGAGTCATAGATGAGTTCCATCCTTATCATCCATGATGGCTGGGATGACGCTGAGCTCTTCAGAGGTTCAACAGTTGGCGTTTCCTAGGGTCGTAGAGGAGTACCCTGACGTCTTTCCAGAAGAGGTTGTATCCTTACCCCCTCGACGAGAGATCGAGTTTGGGATCGAGCTACAGCCATGAGCTTCTCCTATCTCTATGTCTCCGTATAGGATGGCCCCTTTTGAGTTACGAGAGCTACGTATTCAGCTCGATGGTCTGTTGCAGTGTGGTTTTGTTTGACCAAGTGTGTCACCGTGGGGTGCACCAGTTTTGTTTGTGAAAAAGGTTGATGGCAGTTTGCGGTTGTGCGTCGATTATCGTCGGTTAAACAAAGTGACAATAAAGAACCGCTATCCTCTCCCGCGGATTGATGACCTATTCGATCAACTGAAGGGTGCAAGTTGGTTCTCAAAGATAGACTTGCGGTTAGGATATCATCAGATGCGTGTAAAGGATGAGGATATCCCGAAGACTGCTTTCCACTGTCGTCATGGGCATTATGAGTTTGTTGTAATGCCATTCGGCGTGACGAATGCTCCAGCTGTTTTCATGGGGTTGATGAATGCTGTGTTCCGTGAATTCCTGGACAATTTTGTTGTGGTTTTCATCGACGACATCCTTGTCTACTCTACATCTGAAGAGGAGCATGCAAAGCATCTACGAGCCGTTTTGGGAGTTCTTCGCCAACATCAGTTGTTTGGGAAGTTGTCCAAGTGTGAGTTCTGGGCTTGAGAAGTTCGTTTCTTGGGACATGTTGTGTCCCAACAGGGAGTAGTTGTGGATCCTTCGAAGATAGAAGCAGTGGTGTCTTGGCCAGCCCCCAAGACCGTGTTAGAGGTGCGAAGTTTCCTTGGTCTCGCAGGCTATTATAGGAGGTTTGTAGCTAATTTCTCCCGAGTTGCGAATCCTCTGACAGCTTTGACCAGGAAGGATCAAACGTTCATATGGACTGATCAGTGTCAGACAACTTTTGAGTATCTAAAGGAGAAGTTGGTAAGTGCTCCCGTCCTTTGTCTTCTAGTGGAGGGAGTCCAGTTTGATGTTTTCTGTGATGCTTCACATTTGGGGCTAGGATGTGTTCTCATGCAGCAGATGTCAGTTGTTTCTTATGGGTCTCGGCAGTTGCGTCCCCATGAATGCAACTATGCCACCCATGATCTTGAGTGGGCAGCCGTGGTGTTTGCTCTAAAGTTGTGGAGACATTACCTCATTGGTGAGCACTTTGTGGTTTTCACCGATCATAAGAGTTTGAGGTATGTTTTCTCCCAACGTGACTTGAACTTGAGGCAGCGTCGGTGGATGGAGTTCTTGCAGGAATACGACTTTGAAATATCGTATACACCTGGAAAAGGGAATGTTGTAGCTGACGCACTAAGCCGAAAGATACGTAATGATGTTGTGCGTGAATCTGGTGATTCTTGGAGAGTGATGGAAGAGCTATCATCTTTGCATCTTGATATGGAAGAAGTTGGGGGTAGAGGTTGTCTTTTCCAGATGACGGTGCAGTCATCCCTGATGTAGAAGGTGGAAGAGTCTCAGTTGGGTGACCTAGAGGTGGAAGTTTGGAGAGACAGAGTTGTATGTGGTGAGGCCCCTGATGGTTGGTCGGAGGATGAACAACACCGAGTGTTGTATCATGGCAGGATTTTTGTTCCCTTGGCGATGCGCGAGACGGTTCTCCGAGAGTTCCATATTTCACCCTTGGCGGTACATCCTGGTGTGATGAAGATGTACCGATCCTTGAGGAGTCAGTTTTGGTGGCCTGGGCTGAAGCGTACAGTTGCAGAATGTGTGTCTCGATGTTTAGTCTGCCAGAAGGTGAAGGCCGAACACCATGTTCCTGGTGGTCTTCTCCAGCACTTAGAGATTCCTCAGTGGAAGTGGGAGGACATCTCAATGGACTTTGTTACAGGTTTACCTCGAGCTCCGGGAGGACATGATGCTATATGGGTGGTAGTGGATCGTTTAACAAAATCATCCCACTTCATAGCGATCAAGGAGTCAAGCTCAGTGGAAGTTTTGTCGAGGAAGTATCTGGAGGAGGTGGTGAGGCTTCACGGAGTTCCTAAGACGATCATTTCTGATCGAGATCCTCGTTTTACCTCCAGGGTGTGGAGAGGTCTCCAGCATGCTTTTGGTTCTCAATTATGCCTTAGCACTGCTTTTCATCCTCAAACGGATGGTCAGACAGAGCGAACCATACAGACTCTTGAAGACATGTTGCGCTATTGTGTTCTTGATTTTGGAGGTTCATGGGTGAAGCACTTACCCTTGGTAGAGTTCGCTTACAATAATAGTTTTCACTCTACCATCGGTATGGCGCCGTTTGAAGCCTTGTATGGCCGGCCATGCCGTTCTCCGTTGTGCTGGACTGGGGTCGGAGAGTCAACAATTCTCGGACCAGAACTAGTGCAGAATACAACAGAGATGGTTCAGGTGATTCGTGAGAGGATTAAGACAGCACAGGATCGTCAGAAATCATATGCTGATCAAAGAAGGAGACCGTTAGAGTTTAATGTTGGGGATCATGTGTTTCTAAAGGTGACTCCCCGTCGTGGGCAGCGAAGGTTTGGTCGTGGAAGTAAGCTTTCTCCCCGGTTTGTTGGGCCTTTCGAGGTGTTAGCTCGTGTTGGAGCTGTGGCGTATCGATTAGCACTTCCCCCTCAGATGAGTCGGATACATGATGTTTTCCATGTATCACAGCTCCGTCGTTATCTTCATGATGAATCTCATGTTATCGATTGGGGAGAGATCGATATTGACGATGATGCAACCTTCGAGGAGCGACCTGTGGAGATCCAAGACCACAAGGAGAAGGTGTTGCGTGGGCGTTCTATCCCCTTAGTTCGTGTCCTGTGGAGACACGGTGGCATGGAGGAGAGTACCTGGGAGCGTGAGTCACAGATACATGCTCAGTACCCAGAGTTGTTTAATGTTTAACTCTTTCCATGTAATGACGTTTCCTTTATGGTTAGACCTTTCATGTTTTATTTATGTACCTTTGATGTAATGTTATGTTTGAATTGTTTGGTTATGGATTATTTGTTTCCATACTCTCGGATGTCATAGTTTTGTTCCAGCTTTTGAACAACTCGTGGTGGTTTTCCCCTGAGAGGTATCTTATGGGGTGGTTGTTCGGACCCCTCTTTTCTTCTGGGTTGGGTTTTAATTCTCGAGGACGAGAATGTTTTGAGAGGTATCTAATGTAATGGCCCGGACCTCCCTGGTCCATTACTTTGTGAAAATGTGGTGTTGGAGGTGTTCCGGGAGGTCAAGGTGACTTATCCCCCAGCTGCTGCCTACCGGTAGCTCGGTCTACCGGTAGCTGCTGATTACCGGTAGCTCGGTCTACCGGTAGCTGCTGATTATCGGTAGCTCGGTCTACCAGTAGCTACTGATTACCGGTAGCTCGGTCTACCGGTAGCTGCTGATTACCGGTAGCTCGGTCTACCGGTAGCTGCTGATTACCGGTAGCTCGGTCTACCGGTAGCTGCTGATTACTGGTAGCTCGGTCTACCGGTAGCTGCTGATTACCGGTAGCTCGGTCTACCGGTAGCTGCTGATTACCGGTAGCCACGGCGTACTGATAGCTCGGTATATTGGTAGCCGCAGTCCAGCAGTAGCTCGTCTAACACTTTGCCAAATTTCTAGTTCAGTGAACAGTGTTTCTATCGGTGAGGTTCAGTGAACAATGTTTCTATCGGTGAGGTTCGGTGAACAGTGTTTCTATCGGTGAGGTTCTATCGGTGGACTTCTATCGGTAGACTTGAACAGTGTTTTCTATCGGTGAGGTTCTATCGGTGGACTTCTATCGGTAGACTTGAACAGTGTTTCTATCGGTGAGGTTCTATCGGTGGACTTCTATCGGTAGACTTGAACAGTGTTTTCTATCGGTGAGGTTCTATCGGTGGACTTCTATCGGTAGACTTGAACAGTGTTTCCAGACTTCATGAGAGCTACGGATTCCATACTTTGCCAAATTTTGAGTATGTGAACAGTGTTTCCAGCTTCGCAAATTTGACGTTTTCTTTGACGTAAAATACTTTTAAAACCTTATTTTAAGGACTTTAAGGACGATTCAAAGGCCATAAATTCTATATTAATTATTTCTAAGGCCGGGATGTTTTTACTTGGTCAAACCGCATGGGTTAATGCGATCCGTTTTTAATGGAGAATAAATCGGATCTTAAACCGTCGCCTCTCTAATTTATTTTTATAAATGAAACAAGATATCATTCTTCGTTGTTCGTCCTCCTGGTTCTCATCTACGAGACGCTAGAACCTTGAAATCATTCTTGTAGGAGTTTCACAATCCAACGTTACTCAGATCAGTTCCGGTCTGTTGATGCAACCAAGTTGTGTCGATCGTTCTTCCATATAAGGCATGTTTTATCATCGTTCCTTCGGGGATCACCTTCTCTTGTTCTTCCTTCCATATTAGCATGTAATCTCCATGGTTCTAATGGGTTTTCTTGGGTTTGGTTGGTACTATCGTACCGTGGCATCCTCCGGTGGATGCAGCTGTCGTGAGGAGAAGAGGACTGTGACCCGTTATGTGGATAAAGGACGTCAAGAACTCTTCGAGGTAGGGGATTCATGGATTCTCTAATTGTGTATGTGCAATCGTAGAATTAGCATGTTTTAGTCCTTTGGATCACAATGAAATTGACCTAATTAAATACTTGAACCGGATTAAAGGAATTGGTTGATCGCATGTTGTTACTTTGTACCGTGAGAATGGTTTGCCTCATGTTTTCCTAGATAGAGTGATATCTATGTTTTTTTCTTTAATTTGTTGCTCGTTCATGATGGAAATTGATAAAGAATGTAAAGCCGGAATTATTTGTTAAATAATTTTCTAAAGATAAAGAGGCATGTTAATGAATCTGTTAATTCAAGATGGATTAAAGAACTATTAGTTCGATAATTTCAAAAGGGTTCTGAGTTACCCGCTTGATTGTAAGGCTGAATGCCTTGTGGTTGGAGCTCTGAGTGCTCATCTTGTATGAAGGCTGAATGCCTTGTTAAAGGGCCGAGAGCCCATTTTGTGATCTATAATTTCCTGTTGCTTGTGATTTGATGTGAGCCTGGATGGCTGTTGTGATATGTGGAGGCATGGGGACTTGTGGTTGTGGCAGCAGATGACGCCTAGTGTGGCGAGATGCATCGGTTTATGCATGTGGGTGTCGGGGAGGACACCAAGGATGATGGTATGAGATGAATGTGATGGTTTGATGTTGGTGGTTTTATTGTTTATCTACTTTACTTTTCCCCACTGCTCAAGGCAGCTGGTTTTGCTTACCCTCTTTCCGAAGGAGGCGAAGACACGCGGGGTATGCCACGTGCTTTCCGTGTTTAGCCTCTCGATGGAGGATGGGTCTATGCTCTTGCTATAGGCGGGAAAGACTCGATGGGTAGTATATCTACTCACCGTGTTGAGCCCTTTGTGTTTAGTAGCATATGATGCTTTTCTAGAATTCCTGGGAATATGGGGAAGGTAATTTAATAATGAAAGTTTGTTTAAATGGTGATAATCCACGGGGATGGAGAAACTGGAATTTAATAGTGATGTGAATCCTAAAAAGGAGCAGTTTTTGAATGTGATGCCAATTTAGTTTAATGTGGTAAATTGTTCATGGTTAATTAATGTTTAAAGAATTAATTAACGTATAGTGGAATTGATAAAATGAGAATGGATTAATCTAATAAAGCTCTTCAAATGGTTATGTGCTTATAGGATACCTAGTCTTAGAAGTAGCAGCCTGGAGTCTGAGAGACGTTAGCTGCAGTTGTGCCTATGACTAGGTAATGCCCATAGTGTGGTTGTGAGTTATATATATTCTGTACTTTTTGTGTTTTTATACGCTACTCCACCCTGTCGGTAAGGGAAATTGACACCCCTGGGATTCTGAGCCCTGGGGGGGTGTTTTCCCCAACATTCTGATGGGAGGTTGAATGACTGACTACCCCCTTTTGCCCCGCTCTCTTCTCTTGGTAGATACTTGTGCCATGAGGCAAGCGGTTAGTTACCCCATATATGTGTGTAAAGGGCTGTAATGGCTTGTGGTTATTCACACGCATATATTCTTGATATAGTACCCTATGGACTACTATAGGTGTAACGTGTATAGGCTGTGATGGCTTGAGGATCCTTACTCGGAGTATGGGCTGTAATGGCTTGAGGTATTATACCCGACGTATGATACACGTTATGCGAGCTGTGGTGGCTCCCAGAAACTACCTGGTTACCTTTGGTTGTGAGGACGGTGTGGTGCTTCGCCCAGGTGTCTGCGGGTAAGCCTATGTGGTGCACGGGGTGCAGATTGCGGAGCTTAGCCCAGGTGTCTGCGGGAAAGCCTTTGGAGAGAGATGCACAGGACGTATGTCGTTGGGGCAAAGCGGAAAACCAGTGGGGAAGTAGTAGCGGGGTACCCTTGATATTCTATGCTATATGATATATTCTTGTATGTGTTACTTGGTGAGAGTAGCCATGGTGAGGTTGGGAACTTAGTATACCTGTTTAGGTAACGAGTTAGTTTCACTTGTTGTTCACTGGGCTTTAGCATGCTTTCTTTACTTTTGCACGAGAGGCTTGAGGAGGATCCTACTGAGTATACTGTTATACTCACCCTATGTACATATAAACTGTTTTTCAGGTCACTTGGAGCAGGTTGGAGATCAAGTTGGTTACTACTAGCTTGCGGTTGGAGGAGGAGCTGTTCGGGCTTGTGGTCGCTGCCATTTTACTTTCTTTTGGGTACTTTTAGTTTCCCTTTCAGTTGTAGTAATTTTGCATGACATCTCATATATGTACTTGGGTTTCTTTTATATTTCAGTTATGAGTTGGAGTTGGTTGGAGTCTATTCTATCTCTCTCTTCTACATGTGTTCTCTTAGAGGGAAATGCCTCCCATTTGTGTGTGTATTATACCCTCGGTGCTAGTCGCCAACCCGGGGCCTACTGGAGGCGGGACTCGGGGGTCATTATCTCCCTTCTCACATTGCCGGCCCAGGAGGGGTACACTTTGTGGGGAGGGGGTCGTGACAAATAATGTTATTGAGTATGTATTTAAGGAACTTCATTTAATTATTCAAGGAATTTTTTGCAAGTTAAAAATGAATCCGGACTAAGGCAAGGGTTTTCATCTCAAAATTCCTCTCTTTGAGACATGTTTGGTATTATTCACCTAATTTAATTTATTTGGTTTATATAATTCATATATGAGAAATAATATAATGAATTATATTTTAATCATGTTATTTTAAGTTTAATTACAAGCCCTTTATTTCAATGGGTTTTTATTAAAGTGTTACTCAAGTCGTGAGGGTTTTCATGGTCTTAATTTTGATTCATTGAGTCATGATACATGTTATGCACCATGTTTCCTTTTTATGATTTTCTATTTATTTACTATCACATTAATGTTATATAGATTATTTCCTTATGATTTAATGGATAAAATAATCCGAATCATGTTCTTTTCTTCAAATTTATTTTTACTCAAGTGTTACCCCAGTAGTAAGAGTTTTTTGTAACGTAATTTTCATTGTTTTAGTTGTGATCATTCACTTCAACTTATTTCATATAAGTTGGGTGAATTAGACCCTTTGATTGCATGATGTGGTATTACCAAATTTTATAAATTTTTACCATATAAATACCTTTTCAAATGTTTTATTCTTTATTGAGTATGTTTCCCATAAGCGATATTGATAACTCAAATCTTATTTATTTGAGTTATAATGTTTCATATTGAACTTCTCTTTCCCATGATTGGATTATCCCACCATAAAATTTTATTATATTTTATTTTATAATCCTATTTTGTAAAATTAAATTTCAATACAAATTAATGGTTTTTTACTCTACTTATAATGTGAGTTTTAAATAAATGTATTTTGAAAATAAGAAAATGGTTTTTTCCTTTCACTTTCCCATGTTTTTTATTCTTCCCATAATTTCTCAAAGATAAAATTTATGTCTCTTAAAGGATCCATTATTTGATATTATTTTTAAAATTAAAGGTTTTCAAAGGCTTTCACATTAACTTTCAAAAATTTACCTTTGAAGACGACATGTATATTTTTATGTTACATCAATATTAAAAATGATTTCTAAAATATCTTTTAAGTTTTTGCTTCCATTTCCCTTATCATTTAAAAATGGTTTACCCTAATGGGGATTATGTTTCATGATTTATACTCAAATATATATATATATATATATATATCTGTGTGTGTGTGTGTGTGTCATCATTCTGAGGATTGAATTCGAGGTATCAAGAAATTCGATTCTTGATCCCTTATTTTGTGATACCAATCAAAGTATTTTTTACAGGGGTGTTTTTCACATATGACAACACCCTTATATGTTTTTTTGAAGCACTGGGGCTATATTATTTAAAACCATACACCTTATTTCATCTGATTATTTATGATCATGTTGTCATATTTATTATCATGATAAAGAGTATTGGTGTTTCATATATTTTTATTCCAATACATGTAATTATTAGCAATTTGACTATGTATTGTTTGACCATCCACCTTATTTATCTGGATGGATTATGATCATCTAATACCTTTTTTTACATGGGGAAAACTGTTAATATACTTCATGATTATTTAAAGCTAACTTAGGTTGATTATATATTGACATTCTTTAACTTTCATTATATAGATAGCCATGTTTTTATTCAATAGAAGGTTTCTTAGGGAATTGTATGAAAAGTATTGTTGACTATTATAGTGAATTAATTTGACTTAATTAGGTGATGGTGGGCCCAAATATTTATAGCCCCTAAATACATTTACTAGTATCATTAGACAAAACTGGTTTGGTTTTGGTGTATACCTCTTCCCATAATAGGATTGTGTCTTAGTACAAAGCCTTGATCGATTTTTTTTTGTTTTTCGATATTGTGAATTCCATCAATATGAGATCAATAATTATTTATATCCATTCTTCATTTATTGAAATGGATATAAAATGATCTCTATTTTAGTTGATTATGGTATTATTCAGATTATTTATTCCTACCATATTATGTATACCATGCTTATGTTTTTGAAATATTTAGTTATATTTTTCTCTTACTTAGTGTTTGAGATCACCCTTTATTATGTTTCTATTTCCCATGAAATAAAGAAAAGTAATACATTTGAAATATTTAGAGGGATAACACATGTGAAAGAATTTTTGGAAATGTTTAAGACTATTTATTGATTACTTAGTTTCTTATGAAGTAGAAAAAATATCCATTAATTGATAAAGACTTGGGTTTTGTTAATTTATGTTTTGTACTAATTCTCTGAAGATCAAATCCTAAATGGTCTTGGGAATTTATGTAATAAAATATTTGTTTTTAATTCATGTAATTATAGGATATTCATGTCTGAGAATATATAGTTGGTATTGAAGCTAGTTTGTAAAATATGTGTTTATGGAATTGAATCTAAGAGTGCAGGTCTAAGGAATTATAGTTTCAATCACATTAGAGTTTAGATAACTTTGGAGATTATGATGTTTATTGAGGATAATTTAATGTATTATAAGTTGGGATTGATCAAAATTTCAGAGGTATAAATAACCCTTTAGGATAGTATATTATTTAATGTTAAGGTGGTTATGTACATTTTATTTAAAGATTAAGATAAAATAAATTTAGTGAAAACCAAAGTGATAAGTATAGGGGATAAGTCTATGTTTAGGATAACATCATGAGGTTTTCGTAAAGTAGATATTTTGTGGTTCTAAAAGAATTTATATCCCTATTTTCATACTATAAGTGGATGAAAGATATTTCATACATCTACCAAGATCTTATAACACTAAAAATCATGAATTGGGTATTAACTCAATCGTCACATGGTGCAAGATAAAGGTTCCAACTATACACCTGGTTTAACACTCCCATGATATATTATTTGGATAATCACATTATATTTACAAAAAATTATGAATTATTTATGTATGATGTTAAATTATTATGTTTAAGAATCGAATAGAAGAAATGACCATAAATAACCATTAATTGAACAAAGATATTCATAAGCTTAACTAAAAGTATCATATGTTAAAAAATAATGTGTCATAGGGGAATACATAATCATATTGATGTTTTATTTTTGGATATTATCATAACCATTCTACTTTTATAATTTGGTTGAAATAGGATCATGAAGATGAAGTTGAAAAAGGTATATATTTGGAAACCACTCTATCTTATAACTGAATAAGGGATTATAATTAAATAGTTATAAATTTTAGTATATATCTATTAGGATGGAAAATGTGAGTTTCTTAATCTTACCTAAGGTAGTGAAATTGATATTGTATTGAAAATATTATCTATTTTCATTAGTGGTGATATTTATCAACGATATTCTAGTATAATCTAGAAGTTATAAGGATTGGGATAAACATCTAAGGATTGTCCTTTAATAGTTCTTATTTAAAGGTTTTGAAATATATATTAAATGGTATTAATATCCTTGAAAATTGGTTTTATGAAAAGGGTATATTTTTTGGGATATATATTGGAGAACACATGATTGAGGGATATTTAACTCTTAAATTTAAAATATTCTTAATGTTGAGGTATTAAAGGATGGATTAATTTTGATCAATGTGAGTTTAATAGTATTGATAACCTTGGATTTTTTTATTGATTTAATGGAAAAATGATCCATGATATTTTTTGTGAATTTCATCGCATTTTCAGCATTATGATATAAATTGAAAAGTGTGAGACCTTATATACTAGTGGTTGATACCATTTAAGGGTAAAATATAAGTTAATTTTTGAATTAATATATAACTTCATTTTGGTTTATTGACTTAGAGATTCAAATGATTTTAATAATGGTATGTTATGAAGAATATATGATTAGGGAATATATATACTTGGGTATATGATTTCATGAATGGATAATATTTTTTGAAGAAATATAGGTAACTTTATATAGCCTAAGATAGTATGGTAAATTTCATATTAGTGGTTATAACCTGAAATATGAATATGAATATGTTAATAATACTTTCACCTGCTTTCATCAATGAGTGATAATTAAAATTTAAATGATTCAATTTATTTAATGTGGGAAAATGTAACACCCCCAATATTTTAATATATAAATACCTTAAAATAATTCAATGTGATCAATTGTTTTCTCCACATGCAACATCGAACTAAAATGAAAGTTCGATATATTTTAATAAAAATATAAATATTAAGTATGACCATCAAAACTTAGTCATTGAATTGGTGAGAATGAATATAAGTAACCAATTTATGAAATATTTATAGAAATAAAATAAATGCTACTTCTAATATTAATGAAATTCAATTGGTAAAGTTAAATTAATTAATATGATCAGTTTATACTTAGAAATGTATTTTTCTAAATATTTCCTTTTTATATGATATAAATTTCTATTTCAAGAAAATTGTGATTAATGGTGATAAAATATATTTTATATGAATATTTGGTTAATAAAAATTTAATTATTAAAAAATATGAAATATGAATGTGAATGATTAATATTTAAAAAATATTTATTTCCTTATAAAAAATATTCTTTCACTATATTTTTAATTTTTATTCAAAAATTAAATTTATAAAAAGTGAATTTGAATTAATAAAAATAAAATTTCTTTTTGGATTCATGATACCAATATTTTCTTAATATTAATTTTTGATATTTCTATAAAAATTGTGGTTTTTATGTAAATGTTGTAAAATAATATTTTTACAAATAATATAACTTTTCTGAAATTACTAGAATATAATTATGAATTAGAAATTCATGAAATATTTTTTACTACCAAATTTATGTTTTATAAGAGAATTTATAATTTATAATTTTTTTTAATTTACAAACCCATATTTAATATTTTAGAACATAAATAATATTTTCTTAAAAAATATTTTAATACGTTATACATTTTTATTTTAAAATTAATTTTTATAACTTTTATAAATTGAATAAAATGAAATTTATTTAAAATTTATAATAATTGGGTATAAATTATCTAATAAGGATGACTTTATTTTTAGGCATAAAGATTAATTTACCTTCGGTAAAAACTAGTTACCAAGGTAAAAGCTAAAATGGTAAAAGTAATAATTTAAGGGTTAAAGGGCCTGAAACATGATAAAATCATGTAAATAAATACGTGTATGAGGTTTTTATAGATCTTATACCTTCACCACTCAAATATTTACAAATTTTGGATCATCTTGACATGTTTAACATGTGCTCCCTTTATATAAGGTTAAAATATTTACAAAAATATCATTCTAACAACTTATAAAATGAGTCTCTCACCTCCCTTTCAAGGAAGCCATTAAAATTAAATTTCCTATTAAAACCCTAAATTTTTTACTTCTCTTATAATACTATTTCACTATATGGATCTTCTAGTCACAAGAGATTATCCTATACCATATAGTTCTAAGTGACCTTCCAAGGAAATTTCAAAGTACTCAATGTGAGTAATCATTTTTACTTATCTTCTTTCTTTTATATTTTTCTTTTAAATTTTTAATTTTAAAATAAATATGAAATAATATCATTATTGTTTATATAATTGATTTTATTATTATATTTTAATAATCATTAATCACATCTTCCCTTTTCTATTAAGAAAAATGAAACCATAATTCGTGCGTTGTGCGGACTACCGCCTCCAGGACACAACATGTTTCATTTTACTTCACCACCATACGAGGATGGTATAAAAGGTCAATTTAATAAATAATTATGATATTAATATAATTTTTATTGATTTTGAAACAAAAAACCATATTAATCCTTTCTCTTGATCTATATAAAAAAGTTTTCAACCATACATATGTGTGGACTACCACCACCATTGAACGATTGATTTTCATTTTTATTTTCACCACCAACTTGAATGGATATTTATGAGGATGTTATTAAAGGAAAAATATGATTTTTATGATATAATTAAGGTTATGTAATGGAAAATTTTATAACCTATTAATTATATGGTTAAAAAATGATTATCGTTAATTCAGTCGTTTAAAACAAGAGAACTTAGAGAAAAATTATAGCTTCATTATAAGTAATGGATTTATATAAATTACATTCTCTTTATAATTATTTCCAAATATAATATATCACACTAATAAGAACCAAATAATATCATTATTATTATTTTATGATGATATTATAACAAAATCACCTCATAATCATTCATTTGTCATGGTAGGTTCATGTTTTGGTCGGTTTAACTACCTACGTGAGTAATACTATTAATTTATATCATTAGTTACTATAAGAACATATTTATTGGTTTAATATGATATAAATATTTAAATATTTTTTTATTCTAAGGTTATAACATCATTTAACACATTAATTAATAAATTACCTTTCATTTATTAAAAAACACTAAAACATGATCATCGATGATTTCATCTTCATGGTTTGTAACAAAAAATAATATGGAATGAAATTATACCATTTATAACTATCAAAGAACATATATTATAGTACCATAAATTATATTGTAATGATTAACCTTTCAACAATAATGAATACCAACACTACTTTTATGAAACTAGTTCAAAGCGATAAAGATTATTTACACTCGGTGTTGAATATAGGTAAAAAATAACTAATATATATTATGTCTATAAATTATGAGTATAAATAGTTATAGTTATGAATAAGGTTATTGTGTATATATATAATTAACTCAATTTAATTATTTAGGGCATTTGTTGCAAGTGCAGAGCAAATCAGGACCAAGGTAAGGGTTTTCATCTCAAATTCCTCTCTTTGAGACATGTTTGGTATTATAAACCTAATTTAATTTATGTGGTGTGTATAGTGACTATATAAGATATAATATCATAAATTATATTTTAATCTTGTTATTTTATATTCAATTATAATATCTTTCTTTGAAGGAGTTTTTATTAAAGTTTTATTCAAGCTGCAAGGGTTTTCATGGTCTCAATTATGATTCTTTGAGACATGATACATGTTATACACCTTGTTTCCTTTGTATAGTATTATATTGATTTATAATTACATTAATGTTATATAAATTTTTCCTTTTAATTAATGGGATTAGATAATAAAAAACAAGTTATTTTCTTTCAATGTCTTTTGACTCAAGTGTTACCCCAATCGTACGATTTTTTGGTTACACAATTTTTGTTCATTGATTTATGATCAATAGCTTGAAATTATTTCATATAAGTAGGGTACATTATACCCTTTTATTTTATTATATGGTATTATCACATTTTATAAATTTTTACTACATAATCCCCTTGTCAAATGTTTCTTGCTTCATGGAGTATGTTTCCTATAAGGGATATTGATAGCTCAAATATTATTTCTTTGAGTTATAATGTTTCATCTTCAACTTTTATTTTGCATGCTTGGGTTATCCCACCAAAAAAATTTATTATATGGTATTTTATAAACCTATTTGGGAAGATTAAGTTTTAATACAAATAAATGTTTTGTTTCTATTCTTAAAATGTGAGTTTTAAATCAAGCTATTTTTAAAATAATAAAATGGGTTTTCCTTTCACTTTTGCCTATTTTGTCTTACTCTCCTCATTTCTCCAAGATAAAAATTATATCTTTTCAAAACTCCATTATTGTATATTATTTTTAAAATTAATATTTTTTAAGGTATTTCTTTCCACCTTTTCAAAAGTTACCTTTGAAATCAACAATTAAATTTTTATTTTGCATCAATGATAAAAATGTTTTCTAAAAGATCAATTAAGTTTTCTATTATATTTACCATAACATTTTCAAAAATATTTTCCCTAATGGGGATTATTTTTCGTGATTTATAATCTAATATATATATATATATATATATTATCATTTGGGAGATCAAACTCATGGTATCAAACAATTTGATTCTTGATCCCTTCTTTTGTGATACTGATCAAAGAGTTCTTTCTACATGGGTGTTCTTCACTTATGTCAACACCCTTCTATGTTTATTTTGAAGAAATCAGGGTTATTTTATTTTGAAACCATCCACATTAGTTCTCTAGATGGTTTATAATCATTTTATCAATTTTTTGACATGGTGAAAAGTATTGGGACTAAGTATATTGTTATTCCAATGTGGATGATTATTGGAAAGTTGATTGTGTATTGTTTCAAAATCCACCTTCTTTATCTGGATGGGTTACGATCATTTTATCCCTTTTATTGACATGGGGAAAAGTATTAATATTCTTGATTATTATTTACTATTAACATAGGTATTATGTTTTGGAATTCAATATCATTCATTATATAGATAGTTATATTTTTATTAAGTAATGGGTTCATTTGGGTATGGTATGAAAATTTTGGTTAACTCTTATGGTGAATGCATTAGAAATAATTTGGTGATGGGTGGGAACTGAAATTATATAGCCCCTCATTTCATTGATATGTCTCATGAGACAAAACAATTTGGGTTTTGGGGTATACCACTTCCCATAACAGGATAGTGTCTTTACACAAGGCCTTAATGTCATATTTTTAATGTACAATATTATAACTTCCAATATTATAAGATCAGTAATTATTGATATCCATGTTTTTATTTATTTTCATGGATATATCATGATCTCAGTTTCAATTGATTATGAAATTATTCATATTATTTATTCCTACCATATTATATATACCATGCTTATGTTTTTGACTGTTTCAGTTATATGATTCCCTTACTGGGCGTTTGAGATCACCCTTTATTTTGGTTCCATTCCCTAGGTTATAAAGAAAAGTAGTAAACATGAAATGTTTTGATGGATAATACATGTGAAAGAATTTATGGGATATGTTAAATAATCTTTATAGATTATTTAGATTGTTATAAAGTGTAAAAAATATCCATTAGTTTCTAAATACATGAGTTTTGTTAGTTTAAGTTTTATCCTAATTCTCTAAATCTCTAAACCTAAAAGGTCTTAGGGATGTATGTAATGAAATATTTGTTTTAATTCATGTAATTATGGGATAGTTATGTCCAAAAATATATATTTTTTATCAAATCCAGTATGTAAATTATGTGCTTATGTCACTAGATCTAGGAGTTCAGGTCTAGGGCATCACATCATTGATCTTTTCAAACCATAGTGGAATTTACAACTGATATTCCACCTCACCAATGTACTCCAACACCTCAAAATGATTAAAAATTGACTAGAAGTCTTACTCACCCTACAAAAACTTTGTTTCCCATAGTGAGTAGAAAATGTTAAGAACATGTGGTCTCCATACTCAAACACTATGGGTCGTAACCTAGAATTCCCATAGAATTTATGGAGGTCATGTTCCACCTTCATCCTCTCTTGAACCACTGTGATCTTCTCCATCATACTCTGCACCACATCTAGACCAAGGAATACTGACTCCCAAACCTCTGTTTAGTACAACAGATATCGAAATAGCCATCCATATAACACCTCAAATGGAGTCATAATAATTGATGAGTGATAACTATTTTTTGTAGGAAAAATTAACCAAGGGTAGCTCATTCATCCATGACCCACTGAAATATAGAATGTAAGACCACAATATATCCCTTAGCATATGGATTGTCTGCTCTATTTTAACATCTTAATGGGGAATAAAAGCAATTCTAAGGCATAGTTAGGAGTTAAAATAATGTTGCAATCCCCTATAGACTCATGATGTGAATCGAGGATCTCAATTATAAAAAATGGTCCTCAGTACCTCGTGGATCCTCACCACTTCATCCAAATACTACCTCACAAGAACTTCCATGCCATTTTACTCTTGAATATCTAACAAATGGAATGAATTTGTTATTTGGTCCATGATCAACCGAAAGGAATCATATCCTTCTCAGGCCCATTGTAATCTAGTGATGAAATCCATTGAGATGTCTTATCACTTCCACTAAAGTACATTAAAGGGTTGCAACAACCCTCAAAGGATATAATGATTTTCTTTATCCTTATAGAAATCCAAACATCATTTCACTAACTCTTCCACTAATTACATCATCCCAAGATTTCAAATATGGCTCTTCAAACGATGGTACATATTAGACATGTTCGGATGAACTACTAAGGTTTTGCTGTGAAACTCATAAAGAACTCTCTCATGCATGGAAAACATAATTTATAACAACCCCTAAAATAGAATATAATGTTTTCCATCCTCTAACCACCCCTTTAGAGTGTCACAATGATTGACACAGTCCCTCATCTCCTCTTCCTATAAATATCCACTCTAAGACTCTTCAACCTGCTACATCAAGGAAAATTCCACAACCATATGACACAAGAATAATCTACCATTGATCACTTATACTCTAATATAAAAAGTTGATAACTCCTTTATCACCCTCCAAGAATCCTCATACTCTCAAATGATATCCCCTCTTGACTTCATACTTTGCACGACAGCCACAACTGTAACACCCTAAGATTTTATGATATATATATTATGTATTATTTTATATGCAACACCAAAGGAATATTTCACTACACACAACACTGGCTTGGCTTGCGTTACACGCAAGAGCAACCTTCCTCGATAGCTTGGGTTGTACGCAATACCGAGTTTCACTAAACAATGATATATTATTATAATATTTTTAACTAGCCATTTTGAATAGTATTAACCGAAATTTTAATTTTATAACATTATAATTCATCTAACACATTTTCTAGAATGAGATATGAAAACACAATCAATTTTTCGATAAAAGAAGTATTTTTCAAAAAATACAGTTTTACTGCCTTTTGATGGAACACCCATTTTAAATAAATTTTTTGACAAGTTTATAAGTTCTATTTTAAAAAATAAACTTCTTATTTTGAATAAGGATATAAAAATTTATATTGGATAAACTTTTGATACTTTTCTAATAACTTTCATATTTTGATGAATAATAAAAATACACTAAATATTTCTTAAAAACAAATTTTTTCATCAAGATAATTTATATGGTAAAATGATAAAATTTATTGGTTTTAAAGTATAAATATAATATATTTTTACCATTTAATATAATTTATGTCATTACCATTAATTTTACATTGAATTCATAGGTAAAAACATTTCAATCTTTGACAATGTTTTAACTTTAAAAAACCCATTTTCTTAACAACGAGATTAATTTTAAACTAATTACTGCAACTTATGTGTTTTGAATTTTGAAAAATGGATTCCATATTTGGATTCAGTGGGTCCAAATTATGTTAATAGGTTACTTTTATTTCTCTGATATTATTAATAGTAACTACGACAATTTTTTATTTACTACACTTAAAGGTAAATCGGGTAATTAAGGTTAAAAATAAGATTATAAAATTACCCTAAGACCTTCCAAAATTCTATTGGATGAATAAAAGTCGACCCATATCACATAAGGGTAGGAATATATTCATTTCAGAGAATTTTGACCATGAAAATGATATAATTATTATTAAAACCAAAGAAAGTGACAACATTTCACTCTCTTATATCATATAAGTGTAATTATTTTAATTTAGTGATAAACCTCATAAAACTTCGAATATAAATAGTATCCAGAAAGATAATAAAATTATAAACATCATGAAAATTTATTTATAATTTTTAGGGATTAAATAATAATCATTAATGATGACACAATAGTGATGTAGAAATTATTTTATTGATTGAAATATCAAATAAATGGTTTTAGAAATATTAAATTAAATATTATATGAACTAATTAATGTTATACACAAATTTTCTTGATGAATATGACATTTTAGGAATCTATTAAATATTTTTTTTGAATATATCCTCTGTGTGGATTTTATTTATATTCAAATAAATGAATAGTGTCAAAATTGACACTGTTGTTATTTTATAAAAAACAACATATTATAAAATTGGTGAAAAATCACAAAAATATTTATAAATTATAAATTAAAATTTATATGGTCTAAAATTTAATAAAGTATCCAATTATGGAAAATTCACAACACATAAGTAATTATTTATAACAATTTAAAATTTAGAATATTATTACCACAAATAAAATTAAATAGATTAAATAAGGATAAATCAAGTTGATAAGGTTTAAAATAAATTCCCAACATGTATAAATATTTTTGGTTGATGAAATTACAACCCTATCTCATCTAAGCTTCATATTTGAGTCATTTTTGGAGGTTTTTAATAGGGGTTTTATTTTATTATAAATTAATATTTTAGAGGTTTCCAAGAGTGCCCCTCTCCTCTCTTATAAAAGGGCACCTCCTCCCTCTCCTCCTAAAAACATTTTGAGCCTTCAATCTTGGCCAAAACCTGTCCATTTCTCTTCTCCACTTCCCTAGAAACATACTAGAGGTTCTAGTTTTCTTCAAAGACCAACTTTAGTTCCCTAAGAGGATGTTTAGAAGAGACACATCGAAGAAGAGGTAATATCCTTTACTGATTATTGAAAATTAATTTATTATTCTACTTACTCTTCTTAATTTGTTTCATTATAAAGTAATAACATAAATATCACTCATATAATTATATGTTATTATAAATATTAAACAACCCTATTTCACCTTCTATCCATCCTACGGAAAACAAAATCACCGCGCGTGCGTATGTATAGAATATCGTCTCCATGCCATAGTGTAATCTATTTTCTACCACCACCTTACTTGCATGGGTATAATGGTGTAAAGAGTAACTATATATGATTATAACATGATACTAATTATTAGATATTCTATCATCCACTCTAATACCATTCAATAATTATGGGAACGATATCGTCACTCGTGCGTACGTACGACTTACCGTCTCCACAGTGCGATGTGATTCGTTCAACATGATCTTCATTAAACCATGAATATATAAATGAATTGAATAAATAAATATGATATAAATATACTAATACCATTCTTTAAATGATGTATCTATAACCTAAAAAGAGGAATAAGAATATATTCGACAAAACACGCATAAGAACATAAAGCAATGAACACTCGAATAACAAGTAGCAATGAAATATTATTAATAAGAAGATAAGAATATGACCATATATTATATAATAACAATGTATATGATTATTTAATAAGTAAATGAAATTATTTAAATCATTATAAAGGATGTTCGGATACGTACAGAGCATATCAAACCTAAGGTAAGGGAAAATCTCGCAATCTCATTTTTATCCGAGATTGTTTATACTTCAGAATTTATTGGGGCATATTTATCATCCACATCCATGTTTCCTCAATATGTAATATTATTTCTATCCTCCACAATTTTTTAAATCCAATTTTACCTATTGGTGATTTTTTAGTAAAATTTATGAAAGGAATCTGTTTTCGTTTTCAGTACGAGATACTTTTTTACTTTTCCGGACAAAGTACGAGAAGAATGTTTTTTAACTTATACGGCATGAATGGATTTTTATGATTTCATAGAACATTATTTCCATGAAGATTCCTTTACTAGTTTTCAAGTTTATTTTCAATTAAATTCTTTTAGTTTAAAATTGAATGACATGTTGAGAAAGGAAAAATGTTTTTGAAGTAGAAAGGATATTTTCTTCAAGAATGGAGTTCAAGTGTTTTATCAAAATTATTTTCCATCTAAGATTATATAGGGTCATGTTTATATCCCTATTATTACTTTTATTCGATTATTTTATGATGAAATTGTTTTTATGAAGTCCTTTTATCTTATATGGATTATGTTTTGATGGTATGATGTTTAAGAATCCCATTTTTATTACATGAGTTATGCTATGATGTATGATTTATGTTTTGTGGCACACATAATAATGGTTTCACAATGAGATGGGTGGGACCTATATATCCCTCTAATGCATTGGGTAAAGATTTATATCTCATGAGATAGACATGACTGAAACGAAAAGTTAATCCAGTTTAGTGATACAGGACTGGAAGGAGGAGTGAACTCTGTTCAAAAATGGACTTTTTCCTCTATAATGGTCTGGGAAATGAGTCTTGAATAATATGAAATGATTTTCTATGATTATGTGTGTATGCCACAAATTTTCATGTCTTATGTTATGAATATTGAGATTACATTTCACTTCTATGATTTATCCCATGTCATGATATTATGATCTCTTTTGTAGGATTAGATTTTCAAAATGTTATGTTCTTATGAATATGATATGATTGATATTTCATTTGTTTTCCCTTAATAAGAATTTTAGATCACCCTTTGTATGTTTTCTTTTCCCCAGGTTAGGAAGAAGGGTATTAAGTAGGATATTCCAAAAGGGACTCTAGATATGATGGAATAAACGAGAGACAATGTATATGATTTATGAACCACTTGTTTATGTTTCCTAGTTTCTAAAGACACTATACCTATACGGTTCTATCATGGTTTTGTTATATGTTGTAATAAGTATGATTCAATTATGATGTAATAACAATGTATGTAAAGTATATGTCGTTATAGTTGGTATCAGAGGAAAGGTATAGTCAACCTTTGGAATCTAGGATGTGAAAGCCTTAGTAAGAACCATAAGGATATGTCTAAGAATAGAACACAATCTTAGTGTTTTATAAATGGCCATGAATAACCTATGATAAGACCTAAAGTGTGAAATTTTATTCCTGATTATGTGGTTTCCCTATTGTAATTAGTGTTGCTCACACTATGCTTCTTGCTTTTAGTCAATGAATGGAACCTGAAGGAACCGTGTTAATGCTGAATGCGATGGGCAATGAAACGATTGTCCCCATGAGAAACCAAAAAAATTGGGAGCTGTAATGAAAAATCTTGTATCCATGCTCACACAACTTTATCAAGATATGAATCATGAAGGACTTCCAAACGAGCAATGGAGGGAGCAACATTCTATTGAATCCTTCATGAGGCAGCATCCATCTTCATTTAGCGGTTCTTCGGATCCATTAGCTGCTAAAAATGGATTGGTACCACTGAAAATATATTTTCAATCCTTCAATGTTCTAAACATCATAAATTCATCTTAGCAGTATACTATTTGGAAGGTGAAGCTGATCAATGGTAGAATCTTGTCAAGAATACAAGGCAAAGGGATGAAATTGAGTCCTTGGAATGGGGCGAGTTCAAGAACTTATTTTTCAATAAGTACTTCCCTTGTATTCTTCAAACAAAGATGGAGAAGGAGTTTCTTGAACTGAAGCAAACGGATGATGAATCTGTTGGTACCTATGAAGAAAATTTTACAAGGCATGCAAGGTACGCTTCTTGGATTATTATCCAACCGGAGAGTAAGATTGATCGATTCTTTAGTGTCTTAAAACCAAGTCTTTGAAGGGCATTAGCTATAAGGGACTTCAATAGCTATGGGGAAATTGTTCGATGTGCTCTCAAGGTTGAGATGGATATTGGAGTAACCCATTAGTCATATAGGTTTGATAAGAAGAGGAAAATGGAATTCAAAGGAAAATCTAAAGACCACATTGAAAAGAAGATGAGTTTTCCCTTATGCTCAAAGTGTAGAAAAAAAACATGGAGGGAATTGTCTTAAAGGTACAATTAAATGTTATAAGTGTGGAAAAGAAGGTCATTGGGAAATTGAATGCTGTAGTGATGGGAAAAAGATGTCTAGTGATGCGAACAATGAAAAGGCTACACAGAATGCACCTCCTACACTTCAATGTTACAAGTGCAAGGAAATGGGGCATTATTCCAATCAATGACCTAATCCAAGGGTTGTTGATGATTATTGAAGTCAAAAAAATCATAAGGCCAAAGAAAAAGGAAAGTCACATACAATTTCTATCGGCGATGTGGAGTATGATAACGAAGTGGTGAAAGGTACACTTACCATACACTCTAAAGTAAGAAATGTTTTATTTGATTCTGGATCCAACCACTCTTTTATTTCTGAAGAATTTTCATAGGGCATCGTCGTACTACCCCAACAATTAGCTATTGAGTTAGCTGTGACAACTCCTAATGGCACAACCGTCACATCAAAAGTTTACAATTCTTCTTCGATTGATATTTGTGGGAAAGTGCTTCCTACAAATCTTATGATCCTTACTATAGTGAAATTTGATTTGATTCTTGGCATGGATTATCTTTCTTTATATAGAGCTCATATCAATTTCCAAATAATGGAAGTCACATTTCATATTCTTGGTCAATCTATGATAATCTATCTATGCAAGGATGAATATAACCTTCCAGTGGAAATTTCTTACATCTTATGGGTATTGATTCCAATAAATGATGGTTATTTATCTCAAATGGTTGTAGATAAACTCATGATTAAGAATATACCCATTGTACGAGAGTTTGATGATGTATTTCCAGAGGAATTTCTAGGTCTTCCACCAAATCGTGAAGTTGAGTTTTCAATAGAACTCATACCGGGTGTTATGCCCATTTAGAAGACACCTTATAGAATGAACCCAATTGAGTTGTATGAATTGAAGAAGCAACTCCAAGAGAATCTTGATAAGGGATTCATATGCCCTAGTGCATCACCTTGGGGAGCACCTATTCTGTTTGTTAAAAAGAAAGATGGATCAATGAGACTCTGCATTGATTATTGAGAACTTAACAAGATCACTATCAAGAACAAATATTCTCTCCCACACATTTATGACTTATTTGAGAAACTACGCAGAGCTCAATACTTTTCCAAGATTTATCTTCATTCAGGGTATCATCAATTAAGGGTCAAAAAGGAGGATATACCAAAGACTTATTTCCATACAAGGGTTGAACACTATGAGTTTATAGTGATGCCATTTGGTCTTACTAATGACCCTGCTATCTTCATAGATCTAACGAACAGAGTCTTTAGAGACTATCTTGATCAGTTTGTGGTAGTCTTTATAGATGATATTATTGTCTATTCAAAGATCAAGTAAGAACATGAAGATCACTTGATAATTTTATTGAAGACCCTGAGAAAGGAGAAGCTTTATGCCAAATTTACCAAGAGTGAATTTTGGCTTCAAAATTTTTCATTTTTGGGTCACATAATCTCAAAAGAGGGGATATCTGTGGATCCATCAAAACGAAGGTTATTGAAAGATGGTCGAGACTAACAACAGTAACTAAAATATGAAGTTTTCTTGGTTTAGCTGGGTATTATCAACGTTTTTGTGAAATATGTTTCAATATTATCTTACCCACTCACCAAATTGACTCAGAAAGGAGTTAAGTTTGTTTGGATGGAGGAATGTGAAGAGAATTTCAAAGAGCTAAAAAGAAGGTTAGCCAGTGCACCTGTGCTCACACTACCTTGAAGTGGAAAAAGGTTTGTGATCTAAGGTGATGCATCCAAGAAGGGGTTGGGGTGTGTTTTCATGAAAAATGATATGGTGATAGATTATGCCTCACGACAGTTGAAAATCCAAGAGCAAAATTACCCTACTCATGTTTTGGAGTTAGCTGTTGTAATCTTTGCATTAATGATTTGGAGGCATTATCTTTATGGTGAAAGGTGTGATATTCATACTGATCATAAAATATTAGAGTATATTTTCACACAAAAGAAGCTTAATATGCACCAAGGAAGATAGTTGGAGGTGATTAAGGATTACGACTTCTCAATTCATTACCACCCTGGGAAAGCAAACAAGGTGGAAGATACATTAAGTCGACAAGACCGTGATAGCTTATCCATGATGAGGATCAAAAAAGGATCCAATATTTATGGATTTATAAAGGATGGATCTTGGAATTTTAATGAAAGGGGAGATATCTTATCTTTCTCAAATGAATGTTCAACCATCCATACAAGTGAAGATTAAAGAGGCACAGAAGGATGATGTTGGGCTTTAAAAGAAGGTGAGAAATGTTCCTGAATTCAACCCTGATTGTGATGGGAAAATAAGTTTCAGGAACCGTGTCTGTATTCCTACCATAAATTAATTAAAGAAGGATCTATTGGATTAGGCTCATAGTTCTTCATTCTCTATTCATTCTGGAAGGAAAAAGATGTACAGGAACCTTAAAGAGTACTTTTGGTGGGATGGAATGAAAAGAGATATCGCTGAATATGTCTCTCGATGCTTGGTTTGTTAACAAGTTAAAGCTGAGAGACAGAAGTCTAAAGGGATGTTACAACCATTACCCATACCATAATGGAAATGGGAAAACACCACTATGGACTTTTTCATCAAACTTCCCAAAACATCCAAAGGCAATAAAGCTATCTGGGTTATAGTTGACCGACTTACGAATTCGGCACACTTCATTGCTATTAGAGAGGATTTCTATCTTGACCAGCTTGCCAGGATATATGTAAAAGAAGTGTTAAGATTTCATGCAGTACCACTTTCCATTATATCTGATCAGGATCCCAGGTTTACCTCGAAGTTTTGGCGAAGTCTTTAGTATGCACTAGATACAAAGTTGAGTTTCAGCACTACCTATCATCCTCAGACAAACGGTCAGTATGAGAGGACAATTCAAACTTTGGAAGATATGTTGAAATATTGCTCTATGGATTTCAAAGGTGGTTTGGATCAACACCTACCTTTTGTGTAATTTTCATATAATAACATCTTTCACTCCAGTATTCAGATGGCTCCTTATGAAGCTCTATATGGGAAGAAATGCAGAACTCCAACTTTCTGGGATGAAGTTGAGAAAAGAAATCTATTACGACCTGATCTTGTTTAAGAGATGGAAAAAAGGTCAGATCTATTCAACAACACATAATAGCAGCTCATATTTGACAAAAAATTTATGCCGACAACCGAAGGAAAGACCTAGAGTTTGAATTGGGTGATAAAGTGTTCTTACGAATATCTCCATGGAAGAGAGTAATGAGATTTGGAAAGAAGGGAAAGTTGAGCCCTAGGTATATCGATCCTTTCAAAATACTGGATCGTGTTGGGAAGGTAGCTTACTAATTGGAACATCCACCAAATCTCTCTCAAGTTCATGATGTGTTCCATGTATCTCTCCTGAGAAAGTACATACCTGATGCTTCACATGTACTAAGCTCCGAAGTTGTACCACTGGAGCAAGATCTTTCTTATAAAGAACAGCCGATAGAGATTCTAAATCGTAGCAAAAATGTTCTACGAAACAAGACCACTCTCTTGGTTAATGTTTTATGGGGGAACCACCAATTATAAGAAGCTACATTAAAACTTGAGGATATGATGAGGTAGAGGTATCCTCATCTGTTTGTTACGAAGTGATGAATTTTGAGGGAGAAATACATTTTAAGGGGGGTAGAATGTAACACCCTGAGATTTTATGAGAAATATATATATATATATATATATATATATATATATTTATATGTCTTATGTTATACACAACACCAAAGGAATCTTTCACTACACACAATACTGGCTTGGCTTGCGTTACATGCAAGAGGAACCTTCCCCGATAGCTTGCAATGTACACAATACCGAGTTTTACAAAACAATGATATATTATTATAATATTATGAACTAGAAGTTATGAATAGTATTAACCTAATTTTAAATTTTATAACAATATAATTCATCTTACACATTTTCTAGAATAATATATGAAAACAAAATCAATTTTTTGATAAAAAAGTTTTTTCCAAAAAATGAAGTTTTACAGCCTTTTGATGGCACACCCATTTTAAAAATAATTTTTGACAAGTTTATAAGTTCAATTTTACAAAATAAACTTCTTATTTTGAATCAAGATATAAAAATTTACATTGGATAAATTTTTGATAATTTTCTGATAACTTTCATATTTTGATGAATAGTAAAAATAAGATAATTTTTTCTTAAAAACAACTTTTTTCATCAAGATAATTTATATGGTTAAATGATAAAATTTAATGCTTTTAAATTATAAATAGAATATATTTTTACCATTTAAAATAATTTATGTCATTATCATTAATTTTACATTGAATTCATAGGTAAAAACATTTCAATCTTTGACAATGTTTTAACTTTTAAAAACCTGTTTTCTTAACAATGAGATTAATTCTAAATTAATTACTGCAAATTATGTTTTTTGAATTATGAAAAATGTATTCCATATTTTTATTCAGTGGGTCCAAATTATGTTAATATGTTACTTTTATTTTTTGGATATTATGAATTGTAACTACGGTAATTTTTTATTTACTACATTTTAAGGTAAATCAGGTAATTAAGGGTAAAAATAATTTTATAAAATTATCCGAAGACCTTCCAAAATTCTATTGGATGAATAAAAGTTGAACCATATAACATAAGGGTCGTAATAGATTCATTTCATAGACTTTTGACCATGAAAATGATATAATTATTATTAAAACCAAAGAAAGTGACAACATGTCACTCTCTTATATCTTATAAGTGTAATAATTTTAATTTAGCGATAAACCTCATAAAACTTAGAATATAAACACCATACAGAAATATAATAAAAGTATATACATCATGTTAATTTATTTATAATTTTTAGGTATTAACTAATCATCATTAATGATGACACAATAGTGATGTAGAAATTATTTTATTGATTGAAATATCAAATAAATGGTTTTAAAAATATTAAAATAAATATTATATGAACTAATAAATGTTCTTCACAAATTTTATAGATGAATATGACATGTTATAAATATATTAAATATTTTGGTTCGAATATATCCTCTATTTGAATTTTATTTAAATTCAAATAAATGAATAGTGTTAAAATTGACACTATTCTTATTTTATAAAAATAAAATATTATAAAATTGTTTAAAAATCACATAAAAAATTATAAATTTTAAATTGAAATTTATATGGTCTAAAATTTCATAAAGTATCTAATTATGGACAATTCACAACACATAAGTAATTATTTATAACAATTTAAAATTTAGAATATTACTACCACAAATAAAATTAAATAGATTAAATAAGGATAAATCAAGTTAATAAGGTTTAAAATAAATTTCCAACATGTCTAAATATTATTTATTGAAGATATTACAACCCTATATCATCTAATATTCGGATTTGAGTCATTTTTTGAGGTTTTTATGTTGGGTTTGAGTTTATTATAAATTAATATTTTAGAGGTTTCCAAGAGTGCCCCTCTCCTCTCTTATAAAAGGGAACCTCCTCCCTCTCCTCCTCACAACATTTTGAGCCTTAAATCTCATAAAAACCCTATCAATTTATCTTCTACACTTCCCTAGAAACATAATAGAGGTCTTGGTATTATTCAAATACCAACTTTAGTGCCCTAAGTGGAGGTTTAGAAGAGGCGCGTCGAAGAAGAGGTTATATCCTTTACCGATTCTTTCAAATTTATTTCTTCTTCTACTTCCTATTATTTATTTGTTTCATTATAAAGTAAAAAAATCAGTATCACTAATATAATTATATATTATTAGAAATATGAAACAACCCTATTTCACCTTCTATCCATCCTACAGAAAAAGAAATCACCGCGCGTGCGTACGTACGAAATACCATCTCCACAACGTGGTGTAATAAGTTTTCCACAACGACCTTACTTGGATGGGTATAATGGTGTAAATAATAACTATATAGGATTATAACATGATAATAATTCTGAGATATTCTATCAGCCACTCCAATACCATTCAATAATTATGGGAACGATATCATCGCTCGTGCGTACGTACAGCTTACCGCCTCCACAGTGTGAGGTGATTCATTCTACATGATCTTCATTAAACCATGATTATATAAACGAATTGAATGAATAAATATGATATATATTATACTAATAAGATTCTGTAAATGATGTAGCTATAACCTAAAAAGAGGAATACGAATTTATTCGACAAAACACACATAAGAACATAAACCAATGAACACCCGAATAACAAGTAGCAATGAAATATTAATAATAAGGAGATAAGAATATGACCATATATGATATCATAACAATGCATATGATTCTGGAATAATTCAATGACATTATTTAAATCATTATACAGGAGGTTCGAATACGTACAGAGCATATCAGACCTAAGGTATGGGAAAATTGCGCAATCTCATTTGTATCCAAGATTGTTTATACGTTATAATTTACTAGGGCATATTTATCATCCACATCCATGTTTACTCAATATGTAATATTATTTATATCCACATATAATTATTTAAATCCAATTTTAACTAATGGTGAATTTTTAGTAAAAGTTATGAAAAGAATATTTTGTCATTTTCAGTACGAGACACTTTTGACTTTTCTGGCCAAAGTAAGAGAAGAATGTTTTTTAACATATACAGCATGAATGGATTTTTATGATTTCATAGAACATTATTTCCATGATGTTTCCTTTACAAGTTTTTAAGTTTATTTTCAATTAACTTCTATTAGTTTAAAATTTTATGACATGCTGAGAAAGGAAAAAGGTTTTTGAAGTGGAAAACATATTTTCCTCAAGAATGGAGTTCAAGTGTTTTATCAAAATTATTTTCCATCTAAGATAATATAGGGTTCTATTTATATCCCTATTATTAAATTGAATTGATTATATTATGATGGAATTATTTTTATGAAGTCCTTTTATCTTAGATGGATTATGTTATTATGTCATGATTTTTAAGAATCCCATTTTTATTACATGGGTTATGCTATGATGTATGATTTATGATTTTGTGGCATACATAAGAATGGTTTCATTATGAGATGGGTGGGACCTATATCTTCCTCAAATAAATTGGGTAAATATTTATATCTCATGAGATAGACATGGCTGGAATGACAAGTTAATCTGGTTCAGTGATACAAGACTGGAACGAGGAGTGAACTCAATTCAGTAATGGAATTTGTCCGCTATGATGGTCTTGAAAATGAGTCTTAACTAATATGAAATGATCTTCTATGATTATGTATGTATGACACAAAGTTTCATGTCTTAGGTTATGAATATTGGGATTACATTTCACTACTATGATTTATCCCATGTCATGATATTATGATCTCTTTTGCATGATAAGATTTTCAAAATGTTATGTTCTTATGAATATGATTTGATTGATATTTCCTTTGTTTTCCCTTACTGAGAATTTGAGATCACCCTTTGTATGTTTTCTTTTCCCCAGGTCATGGAGAAGGGTATTAAGTAGGATATTCCAAAAATAACTCTAGATATGATAAAATAAACGGGAGACAATGTAGATCATTTATAAACCAGTTTCTTATGTTTCCTAGTTTCCAAAGACACTATTCCTATACGGTCTTATCATGTTTTTGTTATATGTTGTAATAACTATGATTCAATTCTGAAGTAATAACAATGTATGTAAAGAATGGGTCGTTATAACAACATTCCCATTTCATGGGGAATAAGATATTTCAAATCGCAATCTTGATGAAACTCTATTGACCTCAGTTGTTTTGGATTGTAATCCCAATGAGTGAAAACATATATCAGAATTTTTTGGCACATGAAGATCAAAAAGTGGCCACTGGTGAATTAAGATTTCCATTGCACAAGGGAAAATAATACTACTAAAAGATGAAAGTCATCAGTGGCATTGTTATGCTCATGGGGATGTAACTTCCTGGACCCATAATAGACCATATCCATCTTCTGCAACAAGGAACACCCCAATCCTAGATGAAAGCATCACAAAGGACCTCAAACATTACCCCTTATTTAGGAAATTGAAAAACTAGATAATTGATTTTAGAGACTATGTTTTTTAATTATAAAACTTTAAAAAATATCAAGGAATATTTTTAAAGTCAGGTGTTGTGGAAACACACGATTCTGAGACCCGGTGATCCTGGAATTAATTTTATAAAAATATTAAAAATATTTTATATCATGCGCACATAGTTTTTTAGAAATAATGGAATATATCTTGAATGGAGTCTCGAATCTGAAATATGAGACCAAAGTTGAATCTGAAGCGTGAGGTTAACCTAGGTGTGACCTAAAGTGGGTCAACACCAAACGTTCATAATAGGTATATATTGGTGGGTATATTAAGTGAATTAATTAATTAATTAATTAATTAATTAAATTAATTCATTTAACACCCAAAAATTATTTTCCTATTTAAATAGCCTGTTATAGAAAATCACTAGGGTTTCCACATAACCCTCGGATTGTTGAGAGGAGGTTTCATCATTATTCATTGGCAGATCAAGATTGGATGATGACTAGTGATTAGATTGAGGTGGATTGGCATACAATGGATGCAACAGATCATCATCATCGATGTAGAATGCATTATTCACCAATGATCGATCCATAATTGAGGTAGGGATTGTCAAATATGCTTTTATACATTGATTAAATGTTTGTGCACGGATTTTATTAATCTTCTTATGATCTATGATTTATCTACCCTTCACATGAGCCCAATCCTAGTAAATTATATGGTTGTTTTAATTTTATCTTCTATCCCATGAAATGACCCCTTTAAATCCCTAATTTTTTGATCATTTCCCAAGTATGCTTGTCCAATGATGATATCACCATTGTTCTTGTGTATTTCCCCCACCCGTCTTTCGTGTTCTTCATCATTAGACAATAGTGTCATGATTTGACTATTATTGGGTGGGTTTGAGCACAATCAAACCCCTGGATTTGTGGTGGATGATTAAATGATAACTGAATTGATGTTTTTTGGATGAATTGGAGAGGATTGTGCATGGCGATGATGGATTTATGGATCCAAGATTCGAGGCAGTGATGGCAGTAGTATGGGAGTCATGAGTGATGCACTACGAGGCTTGTATGGGTGGAAAGATTCTGATTTATAGCCACCTAAGTCCAGGAAATTGATAGCTAGTTTCATTACCCTCAATTTCAGTGGACTTTGAGTAGTTAACTACTAGAAATCAAGGAGGAAATGGTGGATCTGAGATTTACAGTCAAGAACTTTTCTTTCTATGAAAAACCTGACTACACGACATGTAGTCTGTAAGAACACAAACCGTGTAGTACCCTAGCAATGGTAGATTGGGTTTTCGAGTATCACATGTTATGTGGGACCCCCACATGCTACATGACCCGGTTCTAGATTCCCAATGTGTACTCTGAGAGTACACGAGCACATACATGACCAAAAACACAAACATGCATGGGTATATGGGCATTTTCTAAGACCTGAGCATAATCAGGTACACAAACAGGTACACGACACAACCTTACGAACGCAGGCATGACCAGAAGCACATGGGAAGGCCCCGAGTGGTTGAGACACATCGTGTGGTCCCTATACATTCCATGTATGATAAAATTTCCTCTAACCGTGTTCAAAGGAGACACTTCTAGGCTATGATGTTGGGTTAAACATTGTGTGAACCCCCATACACGCCATACACATCCCTCTACACCATCTTTCTATTCTATCTCCTTCATTTGGACTCATATTTTAGCCTATGGGTAGCCTATCTTGGCTATTTTTCAAAATTGAAAGAGATGGTATCCTTCGTAGTGTCTTTTTGATATATAATATGAGATGTTCAGAGCGGGACACTTCCGTAGGTGATTCTTGAAGATGGTAGTGATCCGGAAAAATCATCGGATAGTTCAGATGGAGACGGTACTCCCTTATCACACTAGGGTGTCTATCCACCATACTCTTTGTTCAAATGGAGATGATACTCCCCATTCACATCACGGTGTGGGTCCTCCATACTTTATGTTCATATAGAGATGACAATCCCTTGTCACATTAGGGTGTGGGTACTCTATCCATAGGGATGGTACTCCCCTATCAAAACAGGGCATGTGCCTCCCATAATCTTTATATAGGAAGAGTTGATACTCCCCTGTTTCACCAAGGTGTGGGTCCTCTATCCATGAAGGTGGTACTCCCTTGTATGGGCGTGGGTCCTCCATACATTTTATTGTAGTTATAGAGATGGAACTCCCCTTAATGGGTATAATTACTCTATCTATTAAGTGGCATCAACCTATTATGACATGACATGAGTCCTCTATCTTTTGGATATTACACTCCCTCATGTTATGGAGTAGTGGTAAAGTGAAAGCCATTCTCATGACTTCTTCAGACGTACACGCAAGATGTTGGTCATTGATGATGAACCATTGGAGCTATAAGTAAACTCATTGTTGTGGGTTGGGTTGTGAGATAGAGACCCCTTTTATCTCTCATCTAGGTTTCTTTTAGGATTATATATACATATGTGTAATTGGGTTTTGTTTCCCTCTTGATTTGGGATGAGTTAACTACATCTATCATGTCTTCTATCACTCCCTCTTAGGGTTTTTTGGCGTCCTAATGGGTATGTATATACTCACATATGCATGGTATTTTTCCACACATGTCATGTGTTATGTACATAACAGATAGCTCGGTAATGACATTGGTGGAGCTTAGAGATACTTAGGTTCATTTGAAAACGTATGGTGGTCAGGGCTTAGAGATCATGATCTAGAACCTATCATCTTTAATTTATTCCAGTGTTTGTCATGTTGAAAACATCTTTTCTGGGTGGGCATGTATTTTTTTCCTTTTTTCATTACATTTTCAAACTCTTTCATATTCCCTAGAGGTTATAACATGCATGGTTTTTAATCTCGATGTTACTATCCTCTATGATTATTACTCTATAATTCTACATGGATATGATTGGTTCATGCGTATAGGTACTTTAAGAAAAAGGACTCCCATTTTAGCTATTCCTTATCAGTGATTTTCACCATTTCCTGACCTATGGAGGTAGTCTTGGAGTGGTGGTGTCTCGATATTCTAATATTCAGGCAGGACTCAGTGAGTCAGGTCATCAAAAATTGGTATTAGAGGTGGTTCGACCTTGGTATGGTGTTTGGAGTTTTGTCCCCTTATGAGTTTTGGTTGGGAATTTAGGGAAATAGTGTAAAAGTTTCTCGAGTGAGGCTTCTAGGCCAAGGAACTTAGTGTTGGTGCTACGAACAATGTATCCATTCACCAAGACTCCGATTTCCTTCTTCTCAACTTGGATTACTAGGAAATTGGTCGTAGGGAACATTGGTACATGGATCATATATGATTGAGTCCTTTGAATGTCCTTCTTGAGTCAGTTCCCCATATATATATATATATATATATATATATATAATTATCTGACCATAGTACGTCTTAATTACTTTTAGGATGCCTCTATGAAGACATCCATCCAGGTTACCAATTAAAGATCGAGATGACTATATGATGAGTGATGAGGCTTTAGTTCAAACACCATCTCATGAGATATTTTTTTTAAAGTAGATAGGTACCATCACCCTCGCCTATCGAGCATTGAATTATTCTAGTAGACTAGGATGAGGATATGCACAGGCTTAGTGAAATTTGTGAGTTTCAGTGCCAAAGGCCGCTGAGTTTCCATAGTGAACCAGATCCCCAGGTAGCATATGATTATCTTGAGTTGGTGATCAAATTTTTTATACTTATGCGGACCCTGACTGATCATATAGTTGCGCTGGAAACCAGTCTTTTCCATAGAGAAGTTGGGCACTGGTGGAGTCTATTCACATGAATGCATATTGAGTTAACACTATTATGGTTCAAATTCAAGCATTTATTTCTTGAGGAGTACTACCCCTCAATCTTTCGCTTAGTTCATATTCATGGTATTTTAGAGCTATAATTGGGGGGGGGTGATAGTTTCTAAGTATGTCGTGAGGTTTATTGACCTTAAAAAATAATACCTCGACATGATTTGGTGTGGTTACATTCGAGAATGGAAGTTTGAGTAGGGTCTCAGTAGAGACATATGTGTCAGTGTGGTATCCCTTTTCATTCCCACATATTATATAGTTCTGGAGAAGGTGCTGGTGACAGAGAGGTTCCCATCTGAGGGACTCCATACAACTGGAGCCTTCAGTAGGCAACCTAAAGACCAGTCATTTTTAGTGGCTAGTAGATGATAATTTTTAAGGCATATGAGGCCTACTCATGTTCAGACTCAGGTACATGGTCATGCATCTCAGGGGCCACACAAAGGACCAATGTAGCCTAAAGAGGAGAAATTCTATTCATGTGACGGGCAAGGTCACATGGAACGTGATTTCCCGACACGACATGCTTAAGAGGGTAGAAAGGGATTGAATAGACTGTTGTGAAAGAGGTAGCATCATGATCAATGTTATCCTAGGCATATCCAGGGTGGCCCCCATGGAGGCGGAGTTAGAATAGGAGCATGTGGGGCTCCAGAAAAAGGATTTTATGGTGGTTGATGACATTATCATCAATTTCCACCACCGACACTAGGCGTCCCATGTCAGGCTCAGGGATCTAGTAATCAAGGCCACAATCAGCTATATGATTTGGAGTCTTATGACCCAGAATATCATGAGATGATTCAAGGTATGATCTGTGTTTATTCTACTCTTGTTTCAGTACTAGTAGATAGGAGTGTGATTCATTCCTTCATCTCATGACTCCCAGTGCAAGAGAAGGATATACCAATTGAGATATTAGCCTAGTATATTTGGATTGAGGTTCCTACATGGTATGCTTATGTGATATCACTAATCTATTGGTAGCACGATTGGTGAAGAGAGTTTCTCATGGAAACTCTTGGTCCTCACAATGAGACCTTATGACACCATATTGGGTATGGACTAGTTGTCCATGGTCTAGGCCCAGATAGATTGTTACCATAGAGGAGTCATATGCCTTGAAAAATATGGAATTAGATTCTCCTTTGGGGGAGAGGGGGATCTCATGGAAGAGTGAGTGTGTCTTGTGATTAGAAAGTTTCATCCCATCACTCGTCAATTGGAGAGTTTATCACATAGCATAGCAAGCTCTTCATGAATTTGGGTTTCTTAATTCTTTGAGGATTATACAAACATGTTCCCCAAGGACACTTTAGGACAACCTCTGAGAAAATAGATGGAGTTTTGTATCGACTTGCACCTTGGTACCACTCTGATATCTTCTACGGCATATCGGATAACACCTACTGAGCTTCGCGAGTTGAGGGCACAGTTTGAGGACCTTTGAGATAAGGGTTTTATCAGACCCAATGTGTCGCCCTGGGATGCTCCAGTTGTGTTCATAAAAAAGGCAGATGGGAGCTTGTGGTTTTGTGTTTATTTTCATCACCTAAATCAGTCCACGATAAAGAACAAGTACCCATTACCAAGGATTGATGACCTCTTTGGTCACTTGTAAGGCACACGATGGTTCTCAAAGATTGATCTTAGTTTCGGATAACACATATTGAGGGTTTTCTATTCTGATATTCTGAAGCTGGCATTCTGCTGTCTCTATGGACACTATGAGTTCCTGGTGATGTCTTTTAGTATGATGAATCCTCCTGCTATGTTTATGGATATGATGAATCAGATCTTCCATCCATACTTGGACCTATTTTCAGTTATCTTAAATGATAATATAATCATATAATATGTGTCAAAGTATGATCATGAAAAACATTTGAGGATGGCCTTAGACTTTCTTCAGGAGCACTAGTTTTATGGTATGCTTCTGAAGTTCCATTTTTGGATCCATGAGGTTTACTTTCAAGGGAATATCATTTATGATCACAGATTAGCTGTGGAACCCATGAATATTGATTTAATGCTTTCTTGGGATCCACCAAAAATCATGTCATGGGTGCATAGTTTTCTTAGATTAACAGGGTACAACAGGAGGTTCATGGTTGAATTCTCTAGGATTGTAGCCCCTTTGATCACCCTGATATGGAAAGGGAATACATTTACCTGTACTGAGAAGTGTTAGATATACTTTTAGGAGTTTAAGATGAGGATAACTAGTTCTCATATTTTGATACCACCACATATGGGTGTGGAGTATGTAGTATATTGTGATACTAATAGACCTAGGATCGAATTTGAGTTGATGCAGAGAAAGGAAGTGATCACATATGGGTCAAGGTAGTTGATAGCCCATGAGAATAACTACACAACTCATGACCTAGAGTTTTTAATGGTGGTCTTCACTCTAAGGATGTGGAGGCACTATCTTTTGTAAGATCACTTTTTTGTATACTCAGACCATCAAAGTCTCAGTTATGCCTTCATATAGAGAGATATAAACCTGAGACAGAGGCGCTGAATGTAGTTCCTATAGGACTATGACTTTGATATAGTCTATATTCATGGGAAGGGAAATTTGGTGTCATATAAATTTAGTAGGAAGTATCATTCTCATATGGTGGAGGAGTCATTTGAGCAGTTTTCTTCTTTGAAGCTTAGCCTGGTAGAAGAGGGGGTGCAACTTATCTTCAATTTTTAGTGTTTAATAATTTTCTTATTCATCATGTGAGGGAAGCTTAGTTAGGAGAAATTAGTTGTGAAGTCCTACATGAAAAAATATCCTCATGAGTTTTACCATATGGATTCCCTAAAGGAGGGAATCACGTCATCCTTTTTTAGTGATGGATGGTGGTTCCGGTCGTGTTGTAATAGGAGGTGATGAGGGAGTTTTACACTTCTCCTTTTTCCATACATACCAGTGTAGGGAAGATGTAAAGAAACCTTAAGTGGTAGTTTTTGTGGGATTTCATGAGGCAGATCATGGCCAAGTTCGTCTCTTGGTATCTTACTTGTCATCAAGTGATGGTTGATCACCTAGTTTCAGAAGGTTTTCTGCAGCCTCTTGATATCTCAAATGGAATTGGGGTGACTTATCCATGGACTTTGTGGTAGGGATTCCACAAATAGAGAGAGTCCATGATTCCATATGGGTGATAGTTCACTAACTTACTAAGTTAGCTTACTTTCTTTCAATCAGGGAACAGAGTTTGGTGGATAGTTTGGGGTAGTTTTACATGCGAGAGATCATATGCCTTCATGGGGTTCCTTAAATGATTGCCTCTAAACATGATGTTCAGTTCACATCACGGTTGTGGGAGGCCTACAAGAGGCTTTCAGGACCCATTTGAAAATGATTACAACTCTTCTCTCCTAGGCGGATGGTCAGACCAAGTGCACAGTTCAGTTGTTAGAGGATAGGCTGAGGAATTTCATGTTATAATTTGACCAGATTTAGGCGGGTCACTTACCTTTGATATATTTTTCTTTTAATAATATATATTAATATACTCAAGTAATGGGTCCTTTCAAGGCCCTATACAAGATACCCTATTGGTCGCCCTTATTCTAGACTAATATTGTTGAGGCATGACTTTTTGGGCTAGAGATGGTGCATATGACAATGGAGAAGGTCCAGGTTATTTGCGATTAGATGAGGAAAATCCAAATCCAACATAAATCTTATGCAAATTAATTTCATAGGCCCTTAGAGTTTGGGCATGGAGACCATTTTTCCTAAGATTCTTCCCATGATGAGGATTATGTAGATTTGACTAGGGAGGGAAGATATCCCCAAGGTTTATTGGGCTGTTTGAAATCCTGTAGAGATATGGTGAGGTTGCTTACCACCTAGACTTACCCCCATAGTTGGAGCAGGTACATGATGTCTTCCATGTTTCGTGGTTTAGGAGATAAGTGCATGACCCTATGAAAATTATTGACTGGAGAAAGATGAACATTGAAGATGGAGTCACCTTCACAGAGTACTCAGTGGCGATTGAAGATCAGTAGGAGAGGATCCTGCAATGATGGATCATTCTGTTGGTTTGTGTGCTATGGTAGCATGGGAGCATACAGGAGATCTCCTAGGAGTGGGAAATATAGATGTGAACTTAGTATCCCCACATTTTTACTTAGTTTGTGATTTTTTGGGATGAAAATATTTAAAAGATGAAATAATGTAGAGAATGTTTTTTTACATTATAAGACTTTGAAAAATATAAAGGAATAATTTCAGAGTCAGTCACTTAGACAACACAAGATTCTATGGCACAGTGATCTTGAAATTAATTTTATAAAAATATTAAATATATTTTATATCACATGGATGTAATTTTTTTAAAATAATGGAATATCTCCTGAATGAAGTCTCAAATCAGAAAAATGATACTATGGTTAAATATGGTGCATGAGGTTTACCCTGGGTGCGACCTAAAGTTGGTCAGGGTCTGAAGTTCAGAAGAGGCAGCCATTAATGGGTAAGTTAAGTGGATTAATTAATTAATTCATTAAAAACCCAATAGCTATTTCCCTATTTAAATAGCTTGTTATGGAAAATCTCCATGGGTTATCACATAACCCTGTGATTGTTGAGTGGAGGTTTCATCATTATTCATTGGCAGACTGAGATCAGATGATGACTGGTGATTGGATCAAAGTGGATCGACAGAAAACAGACAAAATAGATCTTCCTCATCACTGGAAGATGTGTTCTTCAACAATGATCAATCCATAATTTAGGTAGGTCACATCAATTGTGGTTTCCTACCTTGATTAAATATTTGATCATGGATTTTAATAATCTGATTTTGATTTGCGAATTATCTTCCCTTCGCATGATCCTAATCCTAGTAAATTAAATTATTGATTTAATTTTATCTCTTATGTCATGAAATAACCCCCAAAAAATTCATGATTCTATGATCTTTGGCCAAGAATGTTTGGACAACAATGATATCACCATTGTTATTATGTCTTTCCCCCACCTGTTCTTCAGGTTCTTCATCATTGGACCACGAGATCATAATTTGATTATTATATGGTGGATTCAAGCGCAATAGAACCCCATAATTCATGATGGATGTGTGAATGATGAATGGATCAGAGTTTTTTGGATAAATCAGAGAGGTTTTTTGTTAGAGGTGATGGATTCATGGATATGGTATTTGAGGTAGCAATGTCAGTGGTGCATGAGGGATGTGCTACGAGATTTATATGGGTGGTCAGATTCTAATTTCTGGCCATCAGAGATTGATAAATTGATGGGTGACATAATTAACCTCAATTTTGGTGTATTTTGAGTGGTTCACATCTGAAAATTGTAGAGTAAATGGAAGATATGGGATCAAAGATGAAGAACTTATCTTTCTGCGCAAAACATGACAGCATGACGTGTTGTTTGGAAGAACACATGTCATGTAGTACCTTGGTTTTAGAGGCTATGGTTTTTGGGTGGGGATAAGTATCACACACCATGTGGGACCCCCACACGTCATGTGACCTAATAATAGTGGCCCATCATGGACTCCAGGATTACATGGGCACGATCATGGCCAGACACAAAGACATGGGCAAGTTCAAGAGTATGTGTCAGTACCCAAGCACGACCAGGTACAGACACGACCTGACAAACACAGGCATGACCAAGAGAATACGGGTAGGCCCCGAGTGGCCGAGATATGTTGTGTGGTCCCAATACACACTGTGAATAGTGACATGGACACCAAGTAATGTTCATAGGATACATGGCCAAGAGATGAGGTGGGGTCACATGTAGTGTAAACCCCCATACACACCATGTACTTCCCACTATATCTTCTTTCTCTTGTATCTCTATCATTTGGACTCCTATTTTGGACTACGAGTAGTCTATCTTGAGATTTTTTCCATGTAGAACACGATGGTAGATTTTTTAGTGTATTTTGAGATATGACATGAGATATCTAGAGAGAGATGCTTCCTTAGGCAATGCTTGATGATGGTAGTGATCAGGCAGGATCATCAGAGATCATAGATAGAGACAGCACTCCTCTATCTCACTAGGGTGTAGGTCCTCCATACTCTTTGTTTAGATAGAGATGGTGCTCTACTATCACACCAGGTTGCAGGTCCTCTGCACTTGTTGTTTAGATAGAGGAAAAATTCCCTTATCACATTAGGTCGTGGGTCCTCTATGCATGGGGATGGTACTCCCCTCTCACACCAGGACATGTGCCCCCATACTCTCTACAGATGTAGAGGTGGTACTTCCCTATCACACCAGGGCAATGGGCCTCTATCAAGGGAGATGGTACTTACCTGCATGGGTGTGGGTCCCAAATACATGTTATTCCAGTTATAGAGATGGTACTCTCCTACATGGTCATGGGTCCTCTATCTTCTGAGTGGCATCACCCTATTGTGTCAAGGTGTGGGTCCTCTATATTTTCAGATAATGCTCCTTTGAGCTATGGAGTAGTGGAGGGGTGTGATTCCTTCTCATGACTTCTTTGAAAAAACACATGAGATATTGGTTATTGATAATTGACATTTAGAGCTACAGACAGAATCATCGACCTAGTCTTGGCAGTGAGATGGAGACCCCCTTTCTCTCTCTTCTAAGTTTCATTTATGTGTATATATATACATCTATGTCATTGGGTTTTGTTTCCCACTTTCATTGGGATGAGCTGACTACTTCCATTATGTCTTCCATCACTCCCTCTTCATTTTTTGAGGCATCCTACTGGGTATGTATATACTCACCTTTTTATGGGCTTCACCCATAAATGTCATGTCTTATACTGATGGAAGATAGGCCAACAATGGCATTGGTAGATCTTAGGGATACTTGGGTGCATTTGACCGTGTATGGTGGTCGGGGCTTGGAGATCAAGAGCATGGATCTCCCATCTTTACTTAATTATAGTTATTGTTAGGTTGGGACATCTATTCTGGGTGGTCATGCATTTTTCCCTTTACTTTTTAGATTCCACTGTCACTCTTTTTTATTCCCTAAAGGTTATTAATGCATGGTTTTTACTCTAGATGTTACTATTTTTATTATTATTTCTATGAAATTCTACATAGAGATGCTTGTGTACGTGCATATAGGTACTTTTGGAAAAGTGTATCCCATTTTAGTTATTTCTTCTCAGTTCTTATCATTATCCCCTAGCTAAGGGTGTAATTTCAACTCGGGCTCAACCTTCCCTTCGAAAAACCAAGCTGCGAACCACAATTCGGGTCAGGCTGGGCCGGCCCGAACAACTCCATGAGATGTGGCTCGAGCTATGACTTAGACCGGCCCAAACCGTCAGGTTGGGTCGGGCCACAGGCAGGGCCTTATGGGCTTTTATTATTTTTAAAATAAATTATATAATAAGTTAAAAATGTTTTTTAAATTTTATTTCACATTTTTTTAAAACATTTATTTTAAATGTTTTTTTATGTTTTTTAACATTTCCTTTAAAACATGTTTTGAAAACATTTTCTAAAAAATGTTTGTTTTAGACATTTTTGTTAACATATTTTTAAAACATTTTATTTAAACAAATTTTTTGGAACATTTTTTGAAATAGGTTTTTAAAACTTCTTTTTAAAAATTAAAACGTTTTTTTAACATTTTTTAAATTATTTTTCAAACACGTTTTCAATTTTTTTTAAAAAATATGTTCTAAAAAACGTTTTTTAAAATCCTTTATAAAACATTTTATAAAAAAATTAAAATGGTTTTTTTCAAATGTTTTTTAAACGTTTTGTTTTAAAAAACTTAAAATGTTTTTCTGATGTTTTATTTTAAAATTTTAATTTAAAACTTTTTTTTAAGTTTCTTTAAAATGTATTTTTTAAAAAATATGTTTTAAAACATATTTTTTTAAACATCAATTTTTAAATGTTTAACATTTTAAAATAAAATTTTTATTTTCTTTTTTTATTAATAATTTACAGTTGAAACGTTTTTCATTTAATTCTCAATCATTTGACATATTTTAAATTTCCCACATCATGCATTTCACATAACCCTCAACCCCAATGTCACATGACTTTTATAATTATAATATTTTTTTAATTTAAGAAAAAACTAAAATATAGTCCAATTTAAATATTAATTAAATTAGAAATAATTTATTTGAAAACATTTGATTAAAAAACTAAATATGCGGCCTCTATTATGTCTAAATAAATATCAATATTAATAAATTACATTTATAATAATATGTGAAAGTTGTAAAACAAAAAATAATGAGGGGTTGTGCATCAGGGATTGAATGTGTTGTTTTTTTTCTAAAAAGATTTATATCTGTGAATATATATATAATAAGTATAAGTTGTAAAAAAATTAACGAGGGGTTGGGGGTGTGCAGAAATGCGTGGGTTATTTTTTTTCTTCTAAATATATATATATATATATATATAGTATATATAATATATATAATATATTCAAGTTGTAACAAGACTAAAAAATTAATTAATTTGGGGGGTGGGGGCATGACCATCATTGGGTGAATGTTATTTTTTTGTTAATATATAATGAGTTATTATATATATATACATATTATGTTAACTCATCAATATATAATTTTATATATATTATCAATAACTTTGTTTATATATATATATATATATATATATATATATATATATATATATAGTCTGGTAATTTTTAACCATCCTTGGAATCTTGTGGTGGGGGTTTTGAGTCTCCCTGCCTGCTGTAGAATCCCATGTTTTTTAACCAGAAAAAAGTACGAAGGTTTGTCACGACCCGTTCCTCAGGACCCATGCCGTGACTACCCCAAGCCTACCTTCCATAGGCAAGGGGCTGAAGACTAGCACCAGAAAAGAGTATCCCTAAAATGGGAATGCATTGCCTTTTTAACCTGTACAAAAACACAATCCAAGAACACAACAAGAAGCAACCACGAAGTAAACCACAGTATTAAAAAGAGTGCTGAATGTAAAGGAGCCAGAATACAAGCCCAACTAAAAAGTATAAGTACAACTGAAAAGTAAAATACAACTGAAAAAGTGAAAACAACTCCCAAATCGATCACCGAAGATCCTTCCTGAAGGGTAGGTACAACTCACGATCAGTAGTCCCCACATCATGTCACACCAAATGGTCCACCTCTAGGCACTATCTAGTCCTGGCTTCCTCATCCTCGATTAATGATGTACTTTGTCTACACAATACATAACAAGGTGCGGGAATAACATGTGCCTGGGTGAGTATAACGATACTCAGTAGGGACCCCGAGACCCCCGTAGGTCTCCCAGAGTTTGACAAAGTATAAACCACAAATAAAGACCTCAAACATAAAGAACGAAGTGATAGACCTCAACTCTACTTAGGTATATGCACATACATATACATACGTTATCAAGAAATACTCATATTATACCTGATAGAAGAATACTACAAAGGTAACACCACGAAGGTAGAAGTACCACACAGGTAACCCCCACAACGATATCACCACGAAGGTAACACCACGAAGGTAAAAGTACCACATAGGTAATACCACGAAGATAGAATTACCACACAGATAACACCATGAATATAACACCACAAAGTTAACACCATGAAGGTATAAGTACCACATAGGTAACACCACGAAGATAGAAGTACCACATAGGTGACACCATGAAGATAACACCACGAAGGTAAAAGACTCAGCTCACACCAGTATAACTTAATTACAAAATTATATATGATTAGTCATAAGCTAGATCATATTATTCTATTAAGAGGAACTGCTGCAGACCCACATAGGTTCAATTGGTAATAACCCCTATTGACCCACACAGGATCGGTATGTGCTGACCCAAATAGGGTTATTGAGTGCTGACGCACACAGGATCTGATAGATTCTGACCCACACAAGATCGATAGACGTTGACCCACTTTGGATCGACGTTCTTTCTTCACGTTACATCCAACCACATGATTCCTCACACCCAGTGTGCTCGAGCTCCGTAGAATCTTCCCCTCGAGATATCAATTGTACCTCGAACGCCACTAAGATCCATAAAGTAGTAACCCAAAGGACTTCCATATCATAAGGGTTCCAACGCAATAGTCGGTGCATCAAACAAACGCTCGCTCTGTGATTTATAAGCATTTTAGTCAAGAGGGCCGGGTTGAATTTAGGTTCGATCCAACCTGGCCGTACTCCAACTGTCTCCAAAACTCAAGTGGAGTATACCAAAAGGACTGTCTCACTCCAAGGGTCTCATTACCATAGACGGTTTGTCAAACATATGCATGGTTCTCAAGTTATGGTCATTTAAGTAAAACTGGGTATAATTGGGTCCAAGTCTGGTCTGACCTAGTATGGGCCAACCTGACCCATTTTGGGCTGACATGACCTGGTCCGGGTCTGACCCAGCTGGGCTAGGCTGCAATGAGCTCATCCCACTGGGCCGTGGTCTAGCCCAGCCTGCATGGGGATGCGGCCTGGCCTGCAAGGGTGTAGCCCACTGGGCTCGCACGACCCGGCCCGTAGTGGAGCGTGGACCACTGAAGCGGGGCCCACCCGAGCTGGCACTGGGGGGTTTCCCCCATTCGGAAGGTAGAGCGGAAACACCCTTTGGCGCTTCCAGGTCACCCACGGGACCCATTGCAGGTCCCGCCGCCATGACATCGGAGCCGCGACTCGTCTAGTGGTGCGCTGTTGCGCACCGATGCCTCCTCCTATGGCTGGCCGATGCCAGCCACCCTGTTCGACCCCACCGCGGCTGAGAAGCCGTGGCCCTTCTCCACTGGTGGTGCGCGATGGCATGTCACTTCACCACCGTGGCTGACTGGTGCCGACCGCTCTTCTGAACATCGTGGAATAGTGCCGCAACTTCCTCCTATGGTGCGCGATGGCGCGCCGCCTCCATCACAACCGGCCGGTGCCGGCTGCCGCCATCAACTACTGTCTCGGTTCTTGTCCAACCCAAATATAATTATTGCGAAGAACGCACCATAATTCCAACAAGGGAAGAGGGTCTGGGCCTTGTTCGTTTGGCCCGCTCCCTCCGCGTTAGCTTGATAGCAAGAGGGTAGAAAGAAAGCTTCATCAAATCTTGGAAACAAAAAAAGATTAAAACCCTACCTCAAGATCATTGGAGAATTCTCACGATTGTGGAAGAGTCGATATTCATCTCCCCTGTAACAAGCCGCCAACTATGCCACTCAATCATCGTTCTTTGGTTCGGGGTTCCGTGTCGCTTGTCACCGCTCACCGAAAGCAGTCCCATACTCTATGTGGTTAGCACCGTGACACTTTATCTGAACTTTGTCGCATGATGAAGTCGTTCCAATACCCCTCACCAAGCTCCATTTAAATAGGAGAGGGGGATGGCGAGTAACACTTTTGGAATTTATGGGGGTTCATTTAATAGGAACCTTCCTAATTTTCAACGATGTTGTTACAAAGGATCTGAAGGGTCAAGCCATTTAATGGATTGACACATCGTTGGTCTCGCCACTGCTGCTTGTCTTTTGGAGGAAAATATATGAGAGAAAATAAAATAACTAAGTTATTTTATTATTTTTTTAAATGTACCAAAATCTATCTTTTTCTCCCAACCTACTACGGTTAAAGTGAAGTCTCCCTTAAGAAAATCTTGGCACTGCTAATTCAAGAGTGCCCTTGGATTTTTAATCCGAACACCGGTACAAAATTTTGAAAATGCCACTCATGGGTTTACTGAATGTACCTTAAAAAATGTCAAAAATTCATTCCGGGAATACAGGGCCTCAGAATCACACACCGTTAATTTTTGAAGTCTTATAATAATTCCATATAATTAAAAGCATTACATAGAAAATCTGTGTCTTTACATTCTCCCCACCTTAGGGCCTTTCACTCCCAAAATCCACAACATAGACTAAGCAAAAAAATGGGGGGTACTGAGCAAGAATCTGAGCCTCCCGCTCCCAAGTGCTCTCCTTGAGGTTCCCATGCTACCAGAGAATGCGCACCAGAGGTATCGATCATCCATACAGAACTCTCTCTTGTCGATCCTCAATCTCCCATGGAACCTCTGTAAATAGTGCCCCATCATCAAAGTCCAGCTCTCCATGGTCAATGGCGTGCGATGGGTCATGCATGAATCTCCACAGCCGAGATACGTGGAAGACGTCGTGCACCCTCTCTAACTGCGATGGCATTTCCAAGAGGTATGCCACCTCTCCTATCCTCTAAAGTATCAGAAATGGTCCGATAAACATCAGTGATAACTTGACTCCTCGACCAAATCTCTGTAAACCTCGTCGAGGTGAGACCCGTTGGAAGACATTGTCTCCCTCCTCGAACTCCAAAGGTCTCCACCTCCTGCCAGCGTATGACTTCTTCCATCTCTATGTTGTCTTTATCCGCTCCTGGATGATCTGCACCTTCTCATTGGTAGCCCGTACCAACTCTGAACCCATAAATGATGACTCCCCTAGGTTTTTCCGGTATAGAGGTGATCTACAAGGTCGACCGTATAGGGCCTCTAATGGTTCCATACCGATGGTGTAGTGATAGATATTGTTGTATGTGAACTCCACCAAGGGAAAGTGATCCTTCCAACTATGGCCCAAATCTAAGACGCAAGCACATAGCATGTCCTCTATCATCTAAATGATTCGCTCCATCTGACCATCCGTCTACAGATGAAAGGAAGTGCTCAAACTAAGCTGAGTCTTGAACTACTCATGTAATCCCTTCCACAACCGGGATGTAAAACATGTTTCAGAGTTAGAGATGATCGTCGATGGCACCCCATGAAGTCACACAATCTTCTGTACATAGAGGCGTCCCATACCCTTTACTGATCCCTGCTATTGGATAGGTAGAAAGTGGGCCGACTTGGTGAGTCGATCAATGATCAACTAATTATAATCATGTCCCCTATATGTGTGTGGAAGCCTTGTTACAAAGTCCATGGAGATTCCATCACACTTCAACTCTGGAACCTCTAGTGGATTCACTAAGCCTGATGGGACCTGATGATCGGCCTTTACTTGCTGACAAGTGAGGCATCGAGAAACTAACTTTGCCACTACTTTCTTCATCCCTGGCCACCAGTGTTGATGTTAGAGGTCCTGGTACATCTTCACCACACCAGGATGTACCAACATAGTTAACACATGGAACTCCCTCAACACCTCCTCTCGTAGTGCCACTGGTACCATGATATGTCCTCTAAAGAGGATGACATACTCCACACCTTCATAAAATCCTTCAGGTGCCTGTTTTGAGGATATCTGAGCACATCGAGCCTCGCAGTCAATATCCCCAAGATGTGCCTACCAAACTCGCTAAAGAAGTGGGGGAGTGACAATCATAGACTGGAGGTAAGTTGTTCCATCTCTATCCACGAAGGATATTTGTAATGCATCTAGCTACTCTGTCGCCTCACTCAGCAACTGTAGACCAGACCTCCTGCTGAGTGCATCTGCTACCACGTTCTCTTTACCGGGAGTATAGACTATCTCAAATTCATAGTCCTAGAAGAATTATAACCATCACCACGATCTCAGGTTAAGGTACTTCTGAGAGAAGATATACCTGAGAATCTTTTGACCAGAGTAGATTGTAAAATGTTTTCCCATTAAGTAATGTCGCCACATCTTTAGGGAGAAGACCACTGCTGCTAACTCCAGGTCATGGGTAGCATAGTTCTTCTCATGTTTCTTAAACTATCGTGATCTGTAGGTGATAAATTATCACTCATGAATCAAGACACACCCAAGTCTGGTCCCTGAGGTGTCGCAATAGACTACATACCCAACACCCTCTTTTGGTAGCCTAAAGATGGGGGCATTCTTCAGTATCTGCCTCATCTCCCGAAAACTCTGTTGGCATCTCTCCATATATATGAAGGGTTTTCACTTCTTCGTCAACTTTGACAAGGGTGTTGCAACTCTAGAAAAGTCAGGCACGAATCTTCGGTAGTATCCAGCCAACCCTGGGAAACTCCACACCTCGTTCACACTCTTCGGTGGTTCCCAAGCAAGAACAACCTCTATCTTCACCAGATCCACTACAACTCCAACCTCCATGATAACATGTCATAGAAAGTGGACATATTGTATCCAGAACTAGAACTTAGAGAGCTTACCATAAATCTGGTGCTCTCAGACTCTATCCAGAAATATCTATATATGATAGGCTTGCTCCTCCTCTGGTGGAAAGTATATCAAGATTTCATCGATGAAGACCACTACAAAGCAATCAAGGTATGGTTTAAAAATCATGTTCATGAGTCCCATGAACACTAATAGGGAATTGTTCATGCCGAATGGAATAACCAAGAACTCATAGTGGCCATACCGACATCTGATGGTTGTCTTATACACATCCTCATCTCGTACCCTGAGCTGATGGTAGCCTGATCTAAGGTTGATCTTCAAAAACCAACGAGCTCCCTTCAGCTGATCGGAAAGATCTTCAATCCTCAAAAGTGGATACTTTTTCTTCACGGTCACCTGGAACAGGCGTCGGTAGTCCACACAGAGTCTCAAACTCCCATCTGCCTTCTTGGTGAAAAAAATCAGGGTTTCCCATGGAGAAACACTGGGCCTTATGAACCCCTTCCTCTATAAGTCCTCTAATTATACCCGTAACTCACAAAGATCCACTGGAGCCATTCGATATGCTGGTGTAGATATCGGTGTCATCCTGGGGTACATGTCGATGTAAAATTCTACCTCTCTGTGAGGAGGTAGTCCCGAAACATCATCATGAAAGACATTAGCATACTCGTCCACCACTACATGATAGCTAGGACTCTCAACATCAACTACTCTGATGGTAAGGCTATCCAAATGATGTGGGATCACCTGCACCCTCCTTTGGGAAAGTCCATCATGTGCTGCAAAAGGTTTCCTTCTTACAGGTGAAGGAAAAACCGGTCCCATCCTCGCGAACACACTGCACTTTACACTTAATACAGTCAATCTGGGCATGAACTGTGGATAACCATTCCATACCCAATATGACTTCGTAAGGCCTCGACACCACTACTAGAAGATCCCAACCGAAGATCACGCCTCTTAGAGTAAGCTCACACTACCGGAAGCATTTTGTAATCATAGAATCCCCTCTTGTAGGGGTCTCTGGCCATAAGGATCGAGCCAACAGCTCCACTGGAATCTTCGAGATCTGAACGTGGGTCGTGGTAATAAAAGATTGACTGGAACCTGTGTCTATAAGTACTACAACTAAGGTGGAGTTGACATAGATCAAACCTCTAATCATCTCCGGAGCACCGTGGTTGTAGACCTTAGCTGCCTGGAGCTGAGCTCATCCCTGTCCACCTGCTCCCTGTGGTTGGGGTGGACCACCTGGAGGTGGTGGCAGTAGAACCTCAAATCGCCGCTCACCGCCTGTTGCACGACCAACTCCTCGGCCATGTCCACCTGCTGACTACATACCTCCTCGATCGAATCTCTGCCTCGGCGATCCCTTGACCGTCTTATGGTCATCCGTATGGTGGTTCGGGCAGTCGTGAGCCATGTGACCTTGCCCGCCACACGAGTAACACTGTCTTCTCCTAATCTTCCCTTCTCTGTCCTATCATCCCTGTACCACCAACCCTATATCCTGAGGTCATCAACCAAAAGGTCTGGCCCCCTTGGGTCCCTACGTCATTCATCTACTACCTGCTACAGATGACTCTACTACCTGACATCTGATAGTGGCTCTCTCTATCGGTGCATGCTCAACTAGGAAGCTCTCTACCAAAAGTACTCGCTCTAGTACCCCAGCCTATGTCAGAATGCTAAGTGATACCATGGATGCTCTGATCTCCCGTCAGAGACCCTGCCCAAAGGTCTGGCCCTTGAAGAAAGGGTCTCATCCCATGTCGGTGGAATAGTGGGAGATATTAGTGAACCTCGTCAAGTACTGGGCCACAGTCATGCTACCCTTCTGTAAGTGTAGAAGCTCATGTATATGCACTGAGCATAAAGTTGCTAGGATGAACTCTTCCCTGAAAAGGACCTCGATGTCTGCCCAAGTGAGGGTCGCCTCATCGTGAATCAGGATTTTCAGACTCCACCATCTCCCAGATACTTCTTATAAGAGACTAGCAACTAGGATCACCATCAGATCAGCTGGTGTCCCAACTAAGTGAAAAACTCTGGTCATAGCCTCCAGCTAGTCCTCAACCGTCTGCTGATCCATCTCACCACAGAACCCCAATGGCCTCTTCTGCTGGAACCCGTGCAACATGCTCAGTCGGCGTGAACCCTCTTCTAGTGGGGTTGGTGGAAACAGTTACCCAATGGGTAGTGGCATTGTTGGTACACCAGCCGAAGGTGCTAACACCGTAAGAGGTCCTTACACCGAGGCCTCATTGCTCAGTGGGCCATCATCACATACTCTCTTGGGAATCTTGGTTGTCTATCTATGTGGTGGTATCCTGAAAGAAAATAGGTTCTCCACAGTCAATAAGTTATGCCTGGTGAGCTAACTCAAAGAGATCCCAAGAAAAAATTTTCAAAAACACATGCAATTAGTGTTTCCGTGTACTGAGTTAAAAATCAGAATTCAGGGTCCTAGTGTATGGATACGTCGACCGCCACACCAACACTAGATTCCCCAAAATAAAAACCACACTCATAGCACTTAACAATATTTCCACATAGAAAAGATCAAAGTCCTAGTTCTTCGGTAGAACCGACTCCTATGACACCAATTTGTCACGACCCGTCCCTCGGGGCCTATGCCGTGACTACCCCAATCCCACCTTCCATAGGCCAGGGGATGTTGACTAGCACTGTAAAGGTGAATCCCTAACATGGGAAGGAATTTGCTTTTTAACCTATACAAACACATAATCCAAGAACACGACAAGAAGAAACCGTGAAGTAAACTGTTGTAGTAAAAAGAGTGCTAAAAGTAAGGTGCCAAAATACAAGCCCAACTGAAAAGTACAAGTACAACTGAAAAGTACAAATACAACTAAAAAAGTAAAAAATAGCTCATGTATTCTCGACAGAGGATCCTACCTGAAGGGTAGGTACAACTCACGATCAGTAGTCCCCACGTCACATCACGCCAAATGGTCCACCTCCGGGCACCATCCAGTCTTGGATCCCTCAGCCTCAATAAATGTTGTACATTGTCTGTACAAAACACAAAAATGTGTAGGCATAACTCGTGCAGGGATGAGTATAATGATACTCAATAGGGACCCTGAGACCCCCGTAGGTCTCCCAGAGTTCCAAAAAGGATAAACCACAAATCAGGACCTCAAACTCAAAGCATTAAGCGATAGACATCAACTCTACTTAGGTATATTCTTATACATATACCTAAGTTATCAAGATATACTCATCTTATACATGAGGTAAGAATACCAGAAAGGGAACACCATGAAGGTAGAAGTACCACCCAAGTAATACCATGAAGATAGAAGTACCACACCGGTAACACCGCGAAGATAACACCACGAAGGTATATATACCACATAGGTAACACTTCAAAGATAGAAGTACCACCCAGGTAACACCATAAATATAACACCACGAAGGTAAAAGACACAAATCACACCATTATAACATAATAATTAAAGTATATATGATTTTTCGTAAGCTAGATCATCTTATTCTGTTAAGAGGCACTGTTGCTGACCCACACAGGATCGATAGGTAATAACCCCCACTAACCCACATGGGATCAGTATGCACTGAACCACATGGTATCACTGAGCACTTACCCACATAGGGTTTAATAGATGATGACCCACACAAGATCGATAGATGCTGACCCACTTAGGATCGATGTTCTTTCTTCACATTACATCCAGCCACAGGATTCCTCACACCCGGTGTGCTCATGCTCCGTAGAATCTTCCCCTCGAGATATCGGTCATACCTCAACCACCACTAATCTCCAAATAGGAGTAACCCAAAGGACTGCAATGTCATAAGGGTTCCAATGTGATAGTCGGTGCGTCAATCGAATGCCCGGTTTATGAGTTATAAGCATTTTAGTTCTGAGGGCCCGGTTGGATTTGAGTTCGATCCAACCCAACCGTACTCCAACTGTCTCCAAAACTCATGTGAATTATACCAAAAGGAATGTCTCACTCCAAGGGTCTTAGAAATGGATGCCCGATTCTTAAATTATGTCCCTTTAAGCAAAACTGGGCCTAGTTGGGTTTGTGTCTGGTCCAACCCAGTCCAACCCAATCTATGATAACCCAACCCAGATCAGGCGACCCAACTTGCTTTGGGTCAACACGACCTGCCCCACCGAGGTGAGGCACGACCCGCAGAGGTGCAGCGTGGCCCGTGGATGCACAGTGCGGCCCACAGAGGTGCGATCCTACCCCCTGGGCTTGAGTAACCCGCTGGAGCGGGGCCCACCCAAGCTAGCACAGGGGGGGGGGGTCCCCATTCAGAAGGTGGAGCGACATCTCCCTTTAGCACTTCCAGGTCACCCGTGGGACCCGCTGACAGTCCTGCTGATTCGGCGTTGGAGTTGCGGCTCCTCTGGCGGCGCGCCGTTGCACGCCATTGCCTCCTTCTGTAGAAGGCCGATGGTGTTTGACCTATTTGACCCAACCGTGGATGAGAAGTTGCGACCCTTCTCTGTCGGCGGCACGCAATGACCCACTGCATAACCCCTGCGGCCGACTGGTGTCGGCCACTCTACTGATCATTGTGGTAGAGTGTCACGACCTCCTCTTACTGTGCAAGACGGTGTGCCACCTCCATCACGGCCGACCAGTTCTGGCCTCTGCCATCATCTTCCATCCCAGGTCTTGTCCAACCCGGAGATAATTCTTGCGAAGAATGCACCAAAATTACAGCAAGGGCAGAGGGTCCGAGCCTTGTTCATTTAGCCCACGCCCTTTGTGTTATCTTGATATAAAGAGGGTATCAAGAAAGCTTCATCAAATATTGGAAGAAAAACAAGATTAAAACCCTACCTTGAGGTCATTAGAGAAAGCCGGTGATTGAGGAAGAGTTGGTATTCATCACCCCTGCAACAAGCCACCAACGATGTTGCTCAATCGTTGTTCTTTGGTTTGGGGTTTGGTGTCGCTCGTCACTGCTCACCAGAACTGGTCCCGTCCTCTAAGTGGTTGGCGTTGTGAAACTTTTTCCAAAATTCATCGCTTGATGAAACCGTGTCAATACCCCTCTACAAGCTCCATTAAAATAGGATAGGGGGAAGGTGTGTAATGCTTGTGAATTTTAGGTGGTTAATTTAATAGGAACCTTCCTAATTTTGAAGGACCCTGTTACAAAGGATTTGATGGGTCAATCCATTTAATGTCTTGACACATTGTTGGTTCCTCTACTGCTTCTTTTCCATTAGAGGAAAACATATGAGAGAAAATAAAATAAATAAGTTATTTTATTATTCTTTTAAAAGTCCCAAAATTTATCTTTTTCTCCAGACCTACTATGGTTGAAGCGATGTCTCCCTTAAGTGAATCTCAATGCTACAGATTCAACGGTGCCCTAATATTTTTAATCCGAGAAACAGTTCAAAATTTAGAAAATGCCGCTCACATGTTTACTGAATGTACCTTAAAAATAGTTCAGAAATTCGTTCTGGTCACATGGGACTCGGAACCAAGCGTCATTAATTTTCAAAGACTTGTAATATTTCCATATAATTAAAAACAATTACCTGGAAATTCCAGATCTTATAAGGTTTTTGAACTTTTTCATTTACTTGACTGGTTGTTTTTAATACCGGACCTCAGAATGCAATTTTGAGAGTTTTATCACTCTTAAGTGATGGTTTTGGGCTTTGGTGAATCCCCAAGAAGTCTCCTGCGTAGCTCGAGAAATTTTAGGAGTTTCGGACCTAAAAAACTTCAAGTTTTAAAAGATAGTAGAGGGCACATGGTTTGTGCATGGTCTGCTAAACCGTGTGGCCCACTACAGGTAACTGTGCAACCTTGTTTAAAAAGGGTTAGTGGATTTTCACACGGTCTATGCACTATTTTCTAAACCGTGTAGGGTGTGTGTCTTGGAGGCAGTAGAATCTGCACCATTTGCGCACAGTTTGGAAAATAGTGTGGGTCAAACCATGCAGACGGGTCCTATTAAGGATTTTAATCATTTTAAATTAAAATAAAATGAAATTAAATTTAAAAATTAAAACAGTCCCCTCCCCTCTCTCTCTAGATTGTGCAACACCCCAAGGGGTTCCCCTTCGACGCATGATGATTCCTCCCTCTGACCTCCCTCATTCTTTGATTTCTTCATCAATTTCTTCACAAATATCCTTCAATATGTCATGGTAATCTCCTCTATTCCATCCCCTCCCTATTTCTAGTCAGATTTTGGCCTCTAAGTCACCCCATATGGTTCAACTGAAACCTAGGTTCCTTAAGTTGACCCTATTTTGGTTTTCCTTCGGTCATAGGTCGTGCTAATGATCTATCCGAGCATGTTAGAGCATGTTCCAGCAACAGTCGCCGAAGGCGATGCGGTTTGCCTCATTTAGGTTCACCACTGCCATCCAGGGTGAGTATTTCTCCTTGAATCTTTGTTTTGAACCTATAAAATTAGGGCCTTTATGTGTTTTAAGGTTCCTTTTATGTGTTACGTAGTGTGTTGGGAAGTTTCACGTGGTTTTGAGTCGCCAAGTAAAGGGTGACTCTATTGAGTATGTATAGTTAAGAAAATACATGTATGTGGCTTCCCCCATTACATGTGTAAATATATATGGAGGTGATTACACACGTATAGAGCTAGGTGTTCCCATGTATGTGTATATATATATATATATAAATGCAAGCATAGGTGAGTTCTGATTGGTATAAGCATATAAGCACATGTGTAAGGATCCCCTTGCGCATGATCATGACCATGTGGGTGTGTGCATTGTATCTAGGTGTCCTTGCATGTATGTGAAGGTGCATATACTCAGTGGGGGAGTAGCTGATTTTAGTTAGAAATCTTTAAGAGCCAAATTGGATGGCTTGGTTCCACCCTGAGGTAGGGTCCCTTTCCAAGTCCTCAATTTTATAAATGCATTAATAAATTGCTTACTGCACTTTAGTTAGAATTTAAATTCATGTAGTGGAGTATCTATATTCAATGATATTAAATGTGACTTAGAATGTTTCATATTTAAAATGATAAAAGTGATAAATGATTTTTCTGATAAGTAATATCATGATTTTATAAAAAACTCCTCTAATGGAAGTGCGCTATCTTCAAGATAAAAAGTAGTGGTTAGACCTTACTTACTTGACTTGTCATGTTTATAATTATTACGCCTTTATGTCATCTTGAGATACAACATGTTTAGGACATGTCCCTAATGTACTTAGAAACCCTGAGTTTCACTTTTTAAATGATTAAAGGACAAAAGCACCCTCTAAGTTTTTGGTCTAGTTTTAATATTAGAATTACCCATGTAGGTAATTTCCTTTTTTCATGGATACTTGGATCCTTGTAAATTCAATTGATAAGTTTTGGTAAATGGAATGAGTTGTGTTAAATGAATGGTTAATGCTTAATTATTGACCCTCAAAACAAATTACCAAATTGTTTCCAAATGTTTTTAACACTAATAACACCTTGGGTAATACGTGGGTTCCTAAGTAGGCAATTCCATGGATGGAATCAATGGGTTTCATACTCATAACTTGGGAGATACATAGATTCCCATGTAGGAATACCATGGATAGACCCAGGTTCGTGAGAGAATAATTGGTCCCACATTCATGGAAAACCTTACCAGGTTTAGGAAAGGTAGCAGTGTGGACCTTGACTATTGAATATTACTTAATGGATTTTACTAAACAGTAGCATTCTTCTTATCCTTGTCACACTAATGAAAGGCTAGGATTGTACCAAAATAACTTAATGATTAACAAAGAATTGATTAAATGGTTGTAATTATACTTGGCCTATCCACACTAATGGAAGACAAGGCTTGGACCCATAAATAAATGGCTGCAACTCTATTTGACCTATCCACACTAATGGAAGGCAAGAATTAGAACAAATGAATTAACACATGATTTCCATATCAAAAAGGGATGTGTTGACCTGGGCTCACCATGGATTCTGAGAGAAGAATACCTTGGGAACTTGGGAACTCAATTTTGATTCAAGGATGGGGTTTTCTTATGTTGATACCCACCTAGACTCTGGTTCTTGTCTATTATTACATTATTACATGATGCCTTGGATGTACTACTTGGTTCCAGCATTGACATGTATGTTCCATGGTTATATCCCATCAGACCTTATCATTTCATAGCCCAGTTTTACCATGGTCGATCATCTTGGACTCAATAGGTGCCTTATTGTGGAATTCCTTGGATTAATCTCCTTGGATTACACTATTATCCCTTAGCTAGACCCATATACAACTGAGTTAGCATTCCGTCAGATCTATGTTACCTTGGTTATTACCCTAGAACTCCCTCACCAGATATCATTTTCAAGTTTCCTTTTTTACATCTTGGAACCTTCATTATTTTATTCTATTACGAGCTGATGTTAGTATTGGCTATGCCTCACTTAACCGATTAACATAAAATGGTAAATAATTAATTAATGAACTGGTTACATGTTCAGACATCAGCTGAAGGCTGAAGTAGGTACTTGAATTTATGATTACTTTGTACTGATTTATTTATGCATGAATTCGCACTGTTTAATTTATATTACACTTTCAGGATTGGGATAGACACTGGTGGTTCATACCTACTTAGATTTATATCTTAAACCCTACTTGGGTCACCATTGTACTGGGGTACCTGATTAGAGTTTCTTGTTCGCAGGTCATTGGACCTTGCTTATTGTTGTTTGCTTGTACCCAAGAGTTAGGAGAAAAAGACTGAGCTGGAGCTCAGGATACTCATGGAGATCACCTTTGGGATTTAGTTCTTTCCTTTACTTGAGTCCTATATTTTATTATATTGAAAATATTGTTGTACTGTTTACTTATTTCTGTAATGTATCAATACCATGTCATGAATTCATCTATTGTATAAATTATCATTGGCCTCTTTTGTTCATTTATATGAAAATTTTCTTCTGCTACTTTATTATTTCTATTACTGCATTCGCTGTTGATAGTTATTTACTTGGTTATACCACTGCGTAACTCTAATAAGACGGTATAGTCTCCCCACTGACTATCCTTACACCGTCGCTGCTAGTCAATAGCCTCTTTCATATGAGGAGATGCGCTTGAGGTCATGTGGTAACCAGTCCAGTCACCGTTTTAGTGGTGAGTCAGGTCAGGATGTTATAAAGTGGTATCAGAGTGGTTTTTCCTTTTGTCTTACTATTTTGGGTTCGTAGACAAGAGACTAGGAAAGTGTCGGCGCTTGGTTAATAGTTATTCTTGGGGCTGATCACCCCACATATGGGTAATGACCATGTGTTTAGGGCTAGGATTGTTATTTATGTTGTTCGCTGTTACAATTGGTATTATTTCACCTAGAGAAACTGGTGTAAATTTCGCTACTTATGATTTTTGGAATTCTGGAAACTTTTCTTGGTCTGATAAGGAAAGAAAGCTTCATTACATGCATCATATTAGGCACTTAAAAGTTCACATGCCATGCATATATGCCATTCCATGTAGTTTCATTAGCAGATTTCATGCTAAGTATGATTTTGTGTCTTATTTTTATGCCATGCTTAGATTTATACCTATTTAGGTAATACATTAGCATGCCTTCTGTTCTTACTACTTGTTATCGCATACTTCTTTGATTAAAATGTCATGCTTCTGTGATTTCATCGTGTGGCTCTGTGTTAGATACTTATAGTGACATGCTGGCTTACTTTGATATATGTAAATGGTTGCATGGAATAATTTTATTTGTTTCAGTTATAGCAGTATCCATTTTTCAGTTATAAGGTGTATGGGAACCTTATAGCTAGGAAAAGATAACCCATGCAATTTAACCATTGAAAAAGGTTTCTAAATTCAATTGTTAAGTGAAGTTGGTTTTAACTAAAGGGAGCCAAATTCCAAACTGTAAGGTGTATGGGCGCTTTGTAGGTTGGTAGATGGACACCCATATAAATTGTTCTGTGATGTTTGATCATGTTAAACTCTGAATTGACATTGGTATCGAATAACGGGAGACAAAATTCAATCCATGAAGTGTATGGGTGCTTTATGAATTGGAAAATGGAAACCCATATTAAATGGGATGACATGATTCCTTGTGAAATTCTTATAAATGTGAAAGAAGTTTGACTTCGATTTTAAAACAAACATTTAGCTTTTAAAAATGAAACTGGACCCAAGTAGGTTAGTTGGGAAATGTTTTTATGATATGACCCATTTGGGTGCTTTAATTTTAATAATTTTTACAACTGCTATTGGGTTGCATGGTAATGAACTCAGGTTGGATTAGTGAGACCCTTGTAGGTTACCTTAATTATTAAAGGAATTTATTTTGATAAGTTTTATAACTTATGATGGAATGTTAATAAATGTAAATGTTTAATGAAGTTTTATAAAAAATTATTGTTTTTCTTTTGGGGTGTTGGTTAAAATCAAGTACCTTGTGATTTGTTTTGAAAAAATGGTACTTTGATTTCTTGATTAAATATTTTAATGATTAAAGATTAAATGTGATTAAATATAAGAGGCTTGGAAATGTAACCTGTAGTGGTGTCCACTATTTAAAACCATTGTGTAAAGGGTAGTTCAGACATCTCTTTGAGTTTCCTTGGAACGAAAGCCTGAGTAATCTTCGTAGGTGTTTCTTCCTTAACAATGGCCTTATGATCGACTTTTGAGATTAGTGACTTTTGTCGACATGACTCGGTGTCAAGGTTGAAACTTTTTCTTCATAAGGGGCTAACTCGTGTTAGGTAGCACCCTTAGAACTTAAATGTATTGCTAGAGATGTGACTTTTTCTCACTGTTGGTGTTTTTCTGGTGTCGTTGTCCCAAGTAGGACTTTCAGTTTTACATTGAAACCCTTGTTCAAACGAGTGGTCATGTTTTTATTAACCTTGTTCTGGGATTGAACATCGAGTATTGCTCGTTTATAGTAAGTTAGACATTCCTCGGGCATGGTTGGATACCTGTTGGTCATTTGAACCTCTATTTTCTTAGTAATGGATGACTGGTTATGGCATCGTCTAGGATGATAGTCATATGAGGCCATGCGACTCTGAAATAAATCTTCTTGTACTACTGAGTATGGTCTCGAGTCATCTCCAAGTAGATTGTCTTGAGAGTTAATGAATTAGTTCTGTCTTAATACTCGGACTGGTTTTCAAAATACTCGGGTGTTTTGACCTGCTAGTCTCATTGTCAAAATCTAGCATGCTTATGAGCGGTTAGTTTTAAATCCTTTTGTGGCTAAGACACTCCTAAGGTGGGTAGTGTTATTTTGAACCTGGTAAATGTTTCCTTCCATGTAGAATGGTTTGAACCTAAGGGGACCATTGGGAAATGTTTGGGTTATCTTGAATGCCTTTGAGGCTTGCTGGTGTTGTTTTATGTTGGTGCTTTCTCTGTAGCATGAATTTTTCAGTGTTGGGGAATGGTCGGGTTATCTTGAATGCCTTTGAGGCTTGTTTGTTTTGTTTTATGTTTGTTCTTGCTCTATAATTTTTAGGTGTGTTCGACTAGAAACACTATTTTAAATCCTCTTAGTGTACTCTTCTTAAGAGACGAGCATGAACTCTATCTTGACGTCTTTCTCAATGCACTAAGAGAGTTTTGGTCTTACACCATGCAAAATCTTTAAAATCTATTGAGCTTATTGGATAATAACTATCAATGTTACATTCTGAAGAATGTTTCTTATTGAGGTTTGGTAAGTCCTTATTAATTCATGGGTTCCTACATAGGAAATCCTTGGTCAGAATCACGGACACCAACGATTCCTTTTGTTTTGTGTCGACCACCTAAGCTGGAAATCTTCAAGATACGCCAGCCAAGTGGCTCAACTCATTATCTATTCCTTAGTTCAATGTTTATGGTTGTAAGGATCTATTGTAAAGAATGTTTCTAGGTGAAGGAAAATGGAGTTTTAAGGTCAATAGTGTCTTTTGAGAAAGCTTGTTCGACTAGTTTTATTAGGTTGATCGGGATTTGACCGTTTCTTTTTAACAAAATCATGTCAAGAGCATTATAAAAACACTCAATGTTGTGCCTTGTAACACAATTCCGACGGTGGAGTTACCATAGCTTGGAATTTCCCCCTTTATTAAGTTAAGACCTATGGTGGGAAGCACCATCAGTAGAGTGTTTATTGAGTTTATGACGTGATCATGTCTCTATCTGAACGAGATCAAGTAAGCTTCGTTTCTATTTTTATGTTGAACTTTGTGAGTTGGCTCGGGTTATAAAGGTTGAAGTGTAGAATGCATTTGAAATGATAAAGGTATATTGGGCATTGACACAATGCAACCATTTGAATGAAATATCATGACCCTTGTAGGTTGGATGTTATTGTGTTATTCCCAAAGTCTTCTCAGGGACAAGAAGTTCTTAAGGTGGGTAGATTGTAGAATCCTGGGGTTTTTAACCAAACAAAAGTATGAAGGTTTTTGAACTTTTCCATTTACTAAACAGGTTTTTTTTAAAATCGGACCTCAGAATGAGATTTAGAGAGTTAGATCACTCTTAAGTTATGTTTTTGGGCTTGGGTGAAGCCTCAAGAAGTCTCCTGATTAGATCAAGAAGTTTCAGGAGTTTCGATCCCGATGGACATCAAGTTTTAAAAGATAGTAAAGGGCACATAGTTTGTGAAAGGTATACTAAACCATGTGGCCCAATGCAGGTAATTGTGTGACCATTTTTAAAAAGAGTCTGTGGCTTTGTGCACGGGCTGCGCACGGTTTCCTAAACCGTTATCCTAGCTCATGCGAGGTATGTGTTTTGGAGGAAATAGATTCCACAGGGTTTTCACACAGTTTGGAAAACCATATGGATAGGTCCTGTTAAGGATTTTAATTATTTTAAATTAAAAAAATGAAATTAAAATTAAATCATAAACACTCCCCCCTCCTCTCTCTTTCCAGATCGCACGACACCCCAAAGGGGGGTTCCCCTTCGATGCACTGCGATGCCTCCCCCCGACATCCCTCATTCTTTGATTTCTCCTTCAATTTCTTCACAAATCTTCTTCAATCTATCATGGTAATCTCCTCTATTTCATCCCTCCCTATTTCTAGTTGGATTTTGCCTCTTCATTGCCCCATAGGGTTCGGTCGAACCCTAGGTTCCTTAGGTTGACCCAATTTTGGTTTCCCTTCGATCATAGGTCGTGTGAATGATCTCTTTGGGTGTGTTGGAGCATGTTCTAAAAACCGCCACTAAAGGCGGTGTGGTTCTCCACATTTAGGTTCCCCACTACCATTCGAGGTGAGTATTTCTCCTTGTAGCTTAGTTTAGAACCTGTCAAATTAGGGCCTTTATGTGTTTTAAGGTTCTTTTTAATTGTTGTGTAGTGCGTTGGGATATTTCATGTGATTTCGAGTTGCCAAGTCAAGGGAGACTCACCTGCATATGCATAGGTAAGAAAATATATGTATGTGGGTTCCCCTGTTACATGTGTAAATATCAATGGTAGTGATTACACACGTATGGGGCTAGGAATATGCATATAAGCATATGGGTAAGGATCCCCTTTTGTATGCCCATGGCCATGAGGGTGTGTACATTAGGGCTAGGTGTCCTTGCATGTATGTGAAGGTGCATATACTTAGTGGGGGAGAAACTGCTTTTATATAGAAATCTACAAGATCCAAAGTGGATAGCTTGGTTCCACCCTAAGGTGGGGTCCCTTTCCGAGTCCTCAATTTTATAAATGCATTAATAAATTGCTTACTGCATTTTAGTTAGAATTTAAATCCATGCAGTGAAGTACCTATATTCAATTATCTTAAATGTGACTTAGCATGTTTCATATTTAAAATGATAAAGGTGATAAATGATTTGTGTGATAAGTAATATCATGATTTTATTATAAAACCCCCCCAACGGAGGTGCAATGCCTTCAATCTAGTAGTGGTTAGACCTTACTTTATTGACTTTTCATGTTTATAAATCTTATTCCTTGATGTCATGTTGAGATATGACATGTTTATGACAAGGCCCTAATGGCATTAGAAACACTGTGTTTCCCTTTTTAAATGATTAAAGGACCAAATCACCGTCTAAGTGTTTGGGTCAATTTTTAGATTAAAATTACCCATGTAGGTAATTGCCCTTTTTCATGGATACATGGAGCCTTGTAAATGCAATTGAATGAGTTGAGTTGAATGAATGGTTAATGCTTAATGATTGACCCTCAAAACAAATTACCAAACTATTTTCAAATGATTTGAACGCTAGTAACACCTTGGGTGATACATGGGTTCCCACGTAGGAATGTCATGGATGGACTCAATGGGTTTCATACACATACCATGGGAGATACATGGATTCCCATGTAGTAATTCCATGGACAAACCCAAGTTCATGAGAGAATAGTTGGTTCCAAGTTCATGGAAACCCTTACCATGTTAAGGGAAGGTAGATATGTGGGCCTTGAATTTTTAAAATTCTTTAATGGATCTTACTAAATGGTTTCATGTTACTTCGACTTGTCACACTAATGAAAGGATGGGCTTGGACCAAATGAACTTAATGATTAACTAATACTTGATTAAATGGTTGCAATAATACTTGACTTATCCACACTAATGAACGAAAAGGATTAGACCAATAAATAAATGGTTGCAACTCTACTTGACCTATCCACACTAATGGAAGGAAAGACTTGGACCAAATGAATTACTACATGATTTCCATATCAAAAATGGATGGGTTGACTGGGGATCCCTTGGATTCTGAGAGGAGAATACCTTGGGTACTCGGGAACCCCATTCCAATTCAAGGATGTGGTTTTCTTAGGTTGATACTCACCTAGACTCGGGTTCTTGTCTATTCTTACATTATTACAGGATTCCTTGGGTCCACTCCTTGGTTCTAGCATTTACATATAGGTGTCATGGCTACAACTCATCGAGCTCTGTCATTACTTAGCCCTATTTTACCTTGGTTGATCATCTTGGACTCGATAGGCACCTTATTGTGGAATGTCTTGCATTACGCTCCTTGGATTACACTATGATCCCTTAGCTACACTCAAATAATACTAAGTTAGTGTTCTGTGAGATCTACGTTACCTTGTTTATTACCTTGGAACACCCTCACAAGATATCATTTTTAGGTTGCCTTATTACATCTTGGAACCTTCACTATTTTATACTATCATGGGGTGATGTCAGTGTTGGCTATGCCTCACTTGACCGATTAACATAAAATGGTAAATACTTAATTAATGAACTGGTTACATGTTTAAACACCAGCTGAGGGATGAAGAAGGTACTTGAATTTGTAGTTACTTTGTACTGCTTTATTTATACTTGTTTTCACACTGTTTAATTTATATTACACTGTCGAGATTGGGCTAGTCACCGGTGGTGCCAGCCAATTGAGATTTATATATCACACCCTACTCGGGTCACCATTGCACTAGGGTACTAAAGTAGACTTTCTTGTTCACAGGACCTTAGACCTTTCTCGTTATTGTTTGCTTGTACCTGGGAGTTAGGAGCAAAGGAGTGAGCTGGAGCTCAGGATGCTCATGGAGATAGTCTTTGGGATTTTATTTATTTTTTATACTTGAGTCCTACATTTTATTGTATTGAAAAGCATGTCGTACTATTTACTAATTTCCATAATGTATCAATACCATGTCATGCATTCATCCATTTTATAAACTGGCATTGGAAACATTTTTTCATTTATATTAAATACGTCATCTGATGCTTTATTATTGCTATTTCCGCTTCCGCTGTTGATTGTTATTAACTATGTTATACCACTGCACAACTTTGATAAGAGGGTATAGTCTCCCTAGTGACTATTATTACACCCATACTACTAGTTGGAATCTTATGGAGTATGAGGAGGTGTGCTTGAGGTCATGTGGTGATTGGTTTTTCCACCATCCTAGTGATGAGCCAGGTCGGGACGTTACACTAGTAGTTTCAAGTTTTTTAGAGAGTATGAGCTTTTATGGGTCAGGTTTCATATGGGACTGTGGGTCAAGCTTTTTCGGACTGACCCAACCCAGCCTACGGGCCTGCTCACATAGAACTAGGCCTAGCCTGATGAACCATCGGCTCGAGCCCAACTAAGGATTTGTCGGGCCGGGCCGCTCGACCTGTTGGTCTGAAATGACACCCTTACCCTTAGCCTATTGAGGCAGAATTGGGGTTGTGGAGGCTCGATCTTCCAAAATCCAAGCGAGCCCCGGTGGGTCGGGTCATTACACTAATCAACATCTCCTTTAGTTATTCAAATACTGATTGGAATTGATCAATCTTGATAATGTTCTCATCCTTTTTGTTCGAAGATATTAACAAGGATTCAATATGAGAGAAATAAGACAAAAACCTCCAATAATAGCTCAAAAAACTAAGGAAGTTGTGAACCAATGCCATGTTCTTGGGTTTCATGTAAGAAACAATATTCTACCTTAATCTTCAATGGATCTACTGCCATGCCCTATTTTTCTTATGAATAAATTAAAAAGATCCAGAATAAATTTGTTTAGTTAATCAATAACTTTGACCCATATACCACCTTTTTATTGGTATTATTATTCATTACTCCACCCACAAACTCCATGAGAAGATCAAAATAAGGATTTGATATTCTTTCTATGATCAAAGAGATCACATGAATTATTAACATTTTCTTTAAGTATAAACTGGACTCTAAATCAGAATGAAGTTTTCCTACACAATAAAACATAAGCAGTTGTACTAACCAATACATAGGTTGAAGGATTCCCTTTCATCATGTTGTCATGGTCTTTAATACCCACATATATTATGAGTCCTGTAGTGGGATCCTTCTACTAAGTAAAATGAGAGTAGTTTTTTTGGTTTAATAAAAAAAGACGGGTATTCCTTTGACGTGTTAAAAAAATAAAAAAATAATAGAAAATAAAAAATAATAAAATACATAAAATGATAAAAATTGAAGAATAAATAGATTTTATGTTATTTTTTTATATAAATAAAAAATCTTATAAACATTATTGTATAGTTTGGACTTAACATCACGATTTTCCCCTTGAATTAACATCAATATGTACACATATAAAACTACCACAGACTCGTAAATGTGAGAGTCTTCACTCTTTACCAGACCAAATATCCTTAATTAGAAATTC
>CAUJRU010001131.1:0-199823 GCA_963277665.1 Viscum album
AGCCATCCATGCATTCATGTTCTTCACCGCAATCTGATTGTGTAACACCCCAAACACACATCATGTACTTTAATCTTTTTTCACTACCTAAGTACTTATACACGTTTAATCCACACAACTATACTAAGACAAGACTACTCGGCCTATAAAGACCCATCCCCTGGGGCCCGTGTCCTCACTACCCCAATCCTGCATTCTATAGGATAGGGGATGGAGACAAGCACCAAATGTGTAAATCCCTTTAATGGGGAAGGCATTGCCTTTATAAAATGTAAACTCACACAACCAGAGATCAGGCGGAAGAAAACACTAAGTAATGTAGTATAAAAAGTGTGCTGAAAATAAAAAGGGGCCGGAAATACAAGCCCAAAAGAAAGGTACAACTACAGCTGAAGGAATGTAGAACTGAAAAGACAAACAGCTGGAAGATTGAATCAGCTCCTGGATCGTCCTCTTGGTTCCTACCTAAAGGGTAGGTACATATTTCCTCCTCATAACTCTGCATCTATCGTTCTGCTACGTTTTCTGTCACGCCAAGTGTCCACCTCCGGGTACCGTCCAATCCTTGTACACTCTATCTTGGTCAGTGCTGTCTGTCGTCTGCATCCAACACAACAAGGTGTGGGTATAGCACGTGCAGGGGTGAAAATAACAATACTCAGTAGGGTCTCTGAGACCCACAATGTCTCAATATATCCAACAGGGATAAACCACAAAGAAATATCTCAACAGATAACCTTTACATAAGTATATTCCCATACATATACATAATTTATCAAGTAACCCATCATCATCTTGATGAAAACACCATGGTCATTGAATCAGCTCAAACAAGGATTTTCATTCACGATGTCAAAACCACAGATGCTAGAGAACACATCCTCGGTCAAGTATAGTAGTCATGTTGTAAATCCAAGGTGCTACTAAAAAACTTTATACTTCTAAGGTACTCCTCCTGTTGAGTACCGCGGGTATGTCTCCCTAACATAGTAGCGCTTTCCTCCATGGGTCTGCCACCCCAACAAAGTAGCACTCCCCCTAATAGCCTACAGAGGTACTCCTCCTATCGAGTAACACGAGTCTACCGCCCCAACATAGTAGTGCTCCTCTGTCATGGTCTATCGCCCCAACATAGTAGCACTCCCCACTGGGCAATTCAAGTCACTCCGAATCGAATTGGATAAGCAGTAGTTAGATCTCAGCCATCTACAAGGTCTCCGTACACCGTACGTTCATCTCCGGGAGAATCCTCTCCATGAGCTAATGTTTGATACTTCCACATGTCACGTAAACTCACGTGGAAGTATCCCATGGATCCACATCATCATAGGGTTTTCAACGCAACAAACGGTGCGTCAATCGGACACCCGGTCTCTGAGTTATTAGTATTTTCATTCTAGGGTCCTGGTTGGATTTCGGGTACATTCCTACCTGGACATATTCAAAATGCATCCAAACCTCAAGTTTAGTATTCCAAAAGAACCTTATCATCAATATAAATTCAACATAGTCGACGGAACATCAATCAGACGTCTGGTCATTATGCTATAAGTGTTTCTACTCCGAGGGCCCAGTTGGAATTACACTCATTCCAAACCCAACCATTTTCCAAAGACATACAAAACTCACTTAGAGTATCGCATAAGACTGCATCATCATAAGGTTCCATGTTCCGCAGACAGTGCATCAATTGGATGCACGACCGTTAAGATATTCGCATTTAAGTGTATGTGCCTAGCCCGTTAGGCCCAGTGGGCTGGCGGTTAAGTCTGACCCAGTTCAGTGGGTCCAACCAGGCGTGGGGTGTCAGCCAGGCCTAAAAAAACATGACTCGGAAATGTGTCATGCGTGGCCCAGCCAGAGAGGGTGCGGCCCAGCCCAGCCTGGGGGGCGTTATCCGGCCCAGCGCGGCACGGCCCTGCCAGATGCAGCTCAGTCCGAAGGGGCTTAGCGGTCCATTGCGAGGGGTTCAGCTCCCCTGGATACCTGAACCGGAGGCACAAAGCGGTGCTGCCCAACCTAACTGGATGGCCGAAGCCAGCCGACCTTCATGGCACAAGCGGCCCGCTTGGGCGGGATGCGGGTTCTCCAGTGCTGCCCCCACCTGGAGTCACGGCTTTCTTCTACCCAGCTGGCCGAAAATCTGGTGCAACAGTGCCAACTTCCTCTGCCACAGCCTGCCCTAGCCATGGCTCCACTTCCCCTTCATGACGCGATGACGCAGTGCTTCCTCCACCATGGCCCGCTTGGTCGCGGCTTTTCATTGCGTGTACGACAGCGGCCCTTGCGCCGCCGGCCTCTTCTGCGTTCCTCTTCCAGTCGCTAATTCTAAAAATAATCAAGATCCAGTGAAGGGTCATCGGGGCGTGTTCATTCAGTATGCGTCCTCCGCGTTAGGCGATAGAAATAGGCCAGGACAAACAAATATATTCAATGACGAATGAGGCACATTTTTAATCAATTAAAATTTCACATAATCCCACTATCCTGGCAAATATTCGCGGTAGTCGAGCATCGTCGATGATGGTGTCAATTCCGTCATCGTCGGACTGCACCCGAAAAAGAAGTGGTGTCACCTCTCTTTCCGTGGAGAAAAGAAAATAATGTGCATCGTTTTTCTTCATCGGAGCTGTTCTTCGTCGAAAGAAGAACAATATATTCTCCCAAGCCTTTCCAAAGAATAGCCAAGCCTCAAAGAAACAATAGGCTCTATATATTATATTGGATCCATACAATTCAAAATATTTCAAAAGGATTCACGACACCACACATAAGTAAGCAGTTAGGTGTCACTGGGCGTCTTGGAGCAGCTTGGTGAAACTGATTGAAGAGGGTGGAGTGGTTCTTTGGAATGTTGTTTCTAAAATGCAATCCATGCAGGGTCATTTGGCCTAGGAGATCACTATTGGGGTCTCTCTCTAGGCCAAAATGATGAAGTATAAATTTGGGGAAACTGGGAATATTGGAACATCGGCAAGCTGTCCTGGTTAACTAGGGATATTCTTTATCATCTGGAGTTTCTTAAGGGATATTCATAGTGGATTATTGGGAGAGGAGAAGTGTGTTTGCGATGTGACAATTGGGTTGAATAGAGGTTGTTCATTCCGTCTTGTCATGTGCCAGAGATAATTGTCCAACCGGCTGCCCAATTTCCCAGTTTTATTAAATGCATTCTTAATGAAGAGAAACTGCCTATTTTTAGAGAGATTGGGTTTATAGAGGATGATGATACATGTTGTTTCTCTGGTTCTAGATCTGGACGCTTCAGCAGACAAGTTTATTGTGGTCTCCTATGACCAGAAGGTGCTGATGATGATTGGGCCTCATTGTTGTGGTGTAATGAAGAACCCTTAAAGATAAACTTTCTTGTTTGGAGGTTCAGAAATTACTCACATCCTACAGAGGATAATATTCAAAGAAGAGGTGTGTCATTGGCCTCATGGTGCATGTTCTATTCCTATCCCAAAGTGGAATCTGTCACCCATTTACTTTTCAAGAGTGAATGGGAAGCTTCTCTCTGGTCGGCCATGGGGTCTTGGGGTTTGTATAATCCCACATGCTCTTCCTTCCTTGAGTTCCTGATAGGTTGTTTTGTGACCACATCAATCTCAGAGATGGAAGGGAAGGCACAATATATTATTGTGATTTCAACCTCCTCGACGCTGTGGACGGAGCGCAACATGGCCAGGTAAGCGAATCATCCCTCATTTTATTCTATTCATTTAAAAAATAAACTAGTACTTTAAGAGTTGGGATCTCTTGTCAAGGGGAAAGATCAATACACGGTTCTGTGTAAACTACTCGACAGATCAGTTGGTAATTCTTGTTTGTGCGGTCTGTGGATTTATTGGCAGCCTCCGGTTAATGGTCTCAAAATCAATGTAGATTGGTCCATAATTAATTGAAAAAAAGTGGTGTAAGACTATTGTAGAATGGTAATAGTTCGTTCATGGTGTCCTTTAGTTCCTTTTTTTTTCTGGGTAACTCTTTAGAAGCTGAGATGAGAGCTCTCCTCTCCGGGGTTCTTGTTTGCAACAACCTCTCCTTGAAGGTGGCGGAAGTTGAATCTAACTCTAAACTTTTGGTTCGTATTCTACACGAGAATATCGTTTCTCCATGGAATTTCATTTATTTTTCCAAATGATACTTGTTGGATATTATCTAGGGTAGTGTGGTTCGACACGTCAAGAGGGAGGCCAACTTTGTGGCAGATGCTTTATCGTGAGAAGGTAGCGAGCACGATCGGCTTATTGTTTACTTTAGTTTGGGTTTGTTGCCTGCAGTTTGTAATAATTTTGTTGTGGGGGAATCTTGGGGTCTTCATCACTTCCAACCCCCTTATTTTTGTTTGGGAAATAGGTTGTATCCTTTATGTTTTAAAATAAATAGCCAACTGTCAGTCAGTAGAAGAGTTGGCATATTAATTAGGGAGAGAGGGAGGTGAGGGGTTGAACCATAATAAATTTAATGTGTTGTCAAAATTAATTAAATGGGAAACTATGGGGAGTTAGCACATTAAAGGAAGTGGATTTAATTAAGGGGGTTTTTAGATAGTTATGGGAGATGAATGGTTGGGGCTCATGTGGGACCAACCTCTCAAATATCCAAAATTGGGATGTTATGTGGTTGTGGGCACCAACAATAACTTCCCATGGTAGGAATTAACTTCCATTGATAAATAAAATTTTCTCCACAATTTTATTTAACTATTTCAAATTTCTCCAAAAATAAACTCTCAATCTGCATAAAATGCAACTGCGGCAGAGGTCCACTTATGTAATTATCAATGCTGCAAGTTCATCGGTCTCCTTGGATTTCAATTCCAATCACTGGTTCAAAAGATAGAAAAACCACTTGATTGTTTACTGAACGTACCAAGACAAATATTTGGAAATTGATTCCGGGCACACCGGGCCTTGGAATCAAGTGTCTTCAGATGCTGAAGACTAGTAAAATTACAATGAATTATGAAAAAAAATTCATTCAAAATTCCAGGTCTTTACATTACCCCCACCATAGTGCATTACGTCCTCATAAATCTACAACACATACTAGGGAAACAAATGGGGTACCGAGCATGCATCTGATCCTCCCACCCCCATGTGCTCTCCTGGAGGTTCCCGTACTACCAGTAAATGCACACAAGAGGAATCAACCATCCTCGGAGGACCCTCTCCTGTCGATTCTCAATATCTACTGAAACCTCCATGAATGTCTCCCCATCATTGATATCTAGCTCCCCATGGTCGATGATGTGTGAAGGGCCATCCATGTATCTCCTCAACTGAGATATGTGAATGAAGTCATGAACCCAGTGCAACTGAGGTGGAAGGGACAAACGGTAATCCACCTCACCTTTTCTGCTGAGGACCTAGAATCATCTGATTAACCTCGGAGATTACTTGATGCCTCTACTAAATCTCCGTTGACCTCAACGAGGTGAGACCCATATAAAGACGTGGTCACCATCCTCGAACTCCAGTGGTCTCCGTCTCCTAACAGCATTGGATTTTTGCCTGCTTTGTGCAGTCTTTATCCACTCCTAGATGATCTGCACCTTCTCTGTCGTAGCTCGTACCATCTCAGGTCGTTAGGAAGTTGGCCAACATTGTATGTCGGTCGATGATCACCCTTCTTCTCTTACCATGTGTAAGAGCTACTATGATTTATCCTTTACCGAAAAGTGAAATCTAGTCTCATCCCAAGGATGAACCATGCCCATTGCCTAATACAGTCAATCCTGACATGAATGATACATTCAATCCATGGATGACATCGTATGACCTCGATGCGACAACCAAGTGATCCAACTATTACTCTCACCTCCAACGATCGAGTCACACTGTCGGCATCAATGTTTAGTCACTAGGTCTCCTATAATAGGAATCTCAAAAGTGAGGGTCATGTAAATAGTTTAAACTGGAACCTCTTATTACAAAAAAGGAAGGAAAGAAAATGTCACAAGGAAAAATTTCTTTTCTTACTACAACTGATAGTACAATGTCAAAAGAAAAACACAACAATGACATTTACAAAGATAGAAGCATCATGAACAAGGTCCTCAAGGCCTGGAACTAGTCCCGCTCTTGTCCACCTACTTACAGAGCTCCATAGTCATATGCTTCAGCTACCTTATACTGTGGTCTCCCCTATCTACCCATTCTCTATGGTCGGGGTGGACCTCCTAGATGTGAGGGTGGAAACACCTCGAAGCATTGTCCACCACCAGCTGCATGACCAACTCCTTGCATTCCATCACGATCAAACCTCTTTCTCTGCCTGGGAGGTCCTTCATCTATATGCTGATCATCTTCATAGCGGGTCAGACAATCACGTGTTATGTGACCTAGCCTACTGCAGGAGAAACACTATTTGTTCCTGGTATGCCTCGATCCATCTCCACCCCGGGTGCCCCACACTACCGATCTGGCATCGTGCGGTCGACCACCTGTTGGTCTGGTCCTGTTGGACAACTGTGTCATCTATCTACTACCTAATGTTGACTCAACTACTGATGGAAAACTCTACGACAAAGGTAGAAACTCTTGTGCACGCCCAGAGTGTAGAGTCTCTTGTATAAACACTACCAAGAAAAACCCTCGAAGTTTCCCCAGGTGATGGTCATTTCATCGTAAAAACTAGAGCATCTGGCTCCACCACCTCTCAACTGCTCCCTGAAAGTGACTAACAGCTAGGTTCACCATCAAGTCAGCGGGTGTCCAAAATGTGTGGAACGCTCGTGCTACAAACTTCAACCAGTACCCATCCGTCTACAAATCTATCTTGCCTCAAAACCTCATAGGACTCTGTCGTAGGAACCTGTGCAACGTGCTCAACCTGCTCACAACCTCTTCTACTGGGGCTAGTGATAATGGTAACCCAGTGGGTAATGGTACCGCTGGTGCCTCTACTGTGATGGGGCCCTGCACCGTGGCCTCACTGCTCGGTGGGCTACCATCACACTCTCCACTCGGAACCTGCACTTAATGACTATGTGAAGACATCTTGAGAAGAAATAGATGTGACATGGTCAAAAGACAATACCTGGTGAGCTGACCTGGTTTGAGCTGGCAAAAAGAAAGCATTTGAAAACTCACACGCAATCACTGTTTTCGTGCAATGAGTCGAACATTAGTTTTCAGGGTCCTGGTGTATGGATACGTCGACTACCGAACCAACACTGGACTCGCTGAACTGAAAACCACACTCAGTACACTAAACATTATTCCTTCACAGAAATGAAAATATCAGATTCCTATGTTCTGGGGTAGAACCGACTCCTCTGATACCAATTTGTCACAACTCGTCCCCCAGGGCCTATGTCGTAACTTCCCAAGTCCACCTTCCATAATCCAGGGGATGGAGACTAGCACCAAAAGCGTAAATCACATTAACTAGGAAGGCATTTCCTTTATAAAATGTAAACTCACACAACTAGAGATGAAGCAGAAGAAAACACTAAGAAAAGAAGTATAACAAGTGTGCTGAAAATAGAAAGGGGCTGTAAATACAAGACCAAAAGAAAGGTATAACTACAGAAGAAAGAATGTACAACTGAAAAGGCAATTAGCTGAAAGATGGAAGCTGCACCTGGATCATCCTCCGGGTTCATACCTGAAGGGTAGGTGCAAATGTCCTCCTCAGAACTCCACGACTATCGGTCCAATCCCTGTGCTGTCATGCCGAGTGTCCATATCCATGTACTGTCCAGTCCTCGTACACTCTTCCTTGGTCAGCGTTGTCCGTTCTTTTCATCCAACACAATGAGGTGCGGGCATAGCCCGTGAAGTGGTGATTATAAAGATACTCAGTAGGGACCCCGAGACCCTCAAGGTCTCACTAAATCCAACAATGATAAACCACTAAGAAAGATCTTAACAGATAACCTGTACTTAGGTATATGCCCATACATATACATAAGTTATCATGTAACGCATCTTAATCGTAAGGAAAAAACAAAGGTCATTGTCTCAGCTCAAACCAGGATTTTTCATTCACGATGTTGAAACCACAACTGCTATTGATCTCCTCCTATGTCAAGTACAGTAGTCTGATCGTTACTCCGAGGTGCTACTCACTAACCATAGACTACTAAGGTACTCCTCCTATCGAGTACTGAGGGTCTGTCGCCCCAACACAGTAGCGCTTCCAGCCATGGGTCTGTCGCCCCAACACAATAGTGCTCCCCCTAATAGCCTTCAGAGGTACTCAAACTGTCGAGTATTGCAGGTCTGAGGACCCAACATAGTAGCACTCCACCGCTATGGGTTTGTCGCCCCAACATTGTAGTGCTCCCCACTAGGCTATTCAAGTCACTCCGAATCAAATCGGATAAGCAGTCATCAGGTCTCAGTAAGCTAAAAGGTCTCCATACTCCGTACGCTCACCTCTGGGAGTATCCACTCCATGAGCTACTAGTCAATACTTCCAAGTGTTACGTAAACTCATGTGGAAGTACCTCATGGAACAGCCTCTTTATATGTGTCTCAATGCAATAGACTGCGCGTCAATCGGACGCCCAGTCTGTGAGTTATTAGCATTTTTGTCCTAGGGCCCGATTGGATTTTGGGAACAATCCAACCCGAACATACTTCGACTGCATCCAAACCTCAAGTGGAGTATGCCAAAAAACCGTCTCATCAAAAGAAATTCAACATAGTCGATGACACATCAATCAGACGTCTGGTCCTTATGTTATTAGCATTTCCGCTCCGAGGTCCTGGTTGGAATTACGCTCGTTCCAAACCCGGACACTTTACAAAGTTATCCAAAACTCACATAGAGTATCACATAGGACCGCATCATTGTAAGGTTCCCAATTCCATAGACGGTGCATCGATCAGACGCACGGCCGTGAATATATTTTCATTTAAGCGTATGGGCATGACCCATTAGGCCCAGTGGGCTGGAGGGTCATTCCGACCCAGTTCGGTGGGTCCAACACAGCGTGGGGTGTTAGCCTGGGCTAATGAAACATGACCCGGCCCGAAGGCAGGCATGGCCCAGCTAGCCGCCGCTCGGCCGGTGGGTCGAGCGGACTATGGCGGGGTGTGAGACCCACCGACCTCTTGAACTGGTGGCACGATGTGGTGCCAACCTCCTTAACTAGATGACTGAAGCTGGAAAACCTTCATGGTGCAGGAGGCCTGCTCGTGAGGGTCGTAGGTTCTCCAGCGCGGTGCCCTCTTGGCACTGCAGCTTTCTTCCACCCGGCCGGTCGACAAGCCTGCTGGTTCTCCTCCCATAGCGGCCCGCGAAGCGGGCCGCCTTTCCTTCCACATAGCCGGAGCGATGGCACTATATCTCTCCACTGTGGCATGCCCTGGCTGCGGCTCCGCATCCGTGACCCAGCGCGACGACATTGTGCTTCCTCTTCCACATCCCCGACATGGTATCACGACATCGTGCTTCCTCCGTCGTGGCCCGCTTGGCTGCGGCTTTTCTTTGCGTGTGCGATGCTAGCCCTTGCGCCGCCGGCCTCTTATGCATTCTGCCTCCAGTCTCCGATTCCAAATATAATCAGGATCTAGTGGAGGGTTGTCAGACCATGTTCGTTCGGCCGACGCCCTCTGCGTTATGCGATTGCAATAGGCTGGGACAAACAAATATATTCAACGACGAATGAGGAACAATTTTAATCCATTAAAATTGAACATAATCCCACAACATTAGAAAAGATTCGTGGTAGTCGATCATTATAGATGACAATGTCGATTTCGTCATCGTCAGAGTGCACCCAAAGAAGAAGTGTCATCTCCTCTCTTGTCGCGGAGAAAATAAAAGAAGGCGCATTGCCGTTATTCGTCAGAGCTGTTCTTCATTACAGGAAGAACAATGTATTCTCCCAAGCCATTCAAAATAATAACCAAGACTCCAATAAAAAATAGGCTCTCTATAATTATATTAGTTCCATTCAATTCAAAATATTTCAAAAGGGTTCATGAAACCACACATAATTATTTAACTGAGTAGCTCAACCCATTAATTAGAAGAGTTGGAATATTAATTTGGGAGAGAGGGAGGTGAGGGGTTTATCCATAATAAATGGAAGTTGTTGTCAAAATTAACTAAAGAGGAAATGATTGGGAGTTGGCACATTAAAGGAAGATAAGTTAATTAGATGGGTTTGAAGAGAGTTATAGGATATGAATGGTTGGGGCTCGTGTGGGCCCCACCTCTCAAATATCCACACTCTGGATGTTATGTGGGTGTTGGCCCCACCAATAACTTCCCATGGGAGGAATTAACATTCATAGATAAATAAGATTTTATCCATAATTTTATTTAACTATTTCCAATTTCCCCAAAAATTAACTCTAAACCCGCATAAAGAGCAACTGCGTTAAATGTCCCCTTAAGTAATTATTGGCACTATGAGTTCATTGGTGTCCTAGGATTTCAATTCTGAGAACCGGATCAAAAGATAGAAAAACCTGCACGTATTTTTACTGAAAGTACCCAAACAAAACTCCGAGAAATTGATTCTGGGCACACCGGGCCTTGGAATCATGTGTCGTCAGATGCTACAGACATGTAAAATTTCAAAGGATTATGAAAAAAAATTCCTTGAGAATTCCAGGACTTTAAAAAGTATACTAAAGGTAGAAATAGAGTATACTCAAAAAGATTCAACGACCCATGTTGTTAGTGACACGACCTATGTACCTAGGTTACAGTACACGGAGTGTTCAAGGTAGACATGGCGTGTAGTCGAGAAGCCTCACTGACATGTGTTTTTTGTGACATGGTCGGGTACCTGAGTCAGACTACATGGCGTGTTCAACCAGAAAATGGCATGTTCCCCCAAAAAATTCTCTATCTAGTGACTCATACCACATGGCCTATGACACGTTTAGATACTACACATTGTGTATATTAAGTACACTACATGTACATACGTTTTTTAATTTCTTCCAAGATAGAAGAGTACATGATGGGTGTTCATCAAACCACACACCTTATTTTCTGAGTTCCCAGACAATAGACCTCAAAAACAACTGCAGAGCCCCTTTTTCATTAATTTCAAGTGTCGATATATCAAATTACATATTGTGGGGGCATATACTCCCCACAATCCAAGGTTTATTACCCCGACCATTCACATTATAGAACAAAACGCAACAATTGGATGGATTATGATCCACCAAATTCTAGTCTGAGAGAGGCCATACATCTCAAGAACCAATGTTTAGAATCCATTACCCAATCGTAACATGTACCAATACCCAATCAATAGTAGCCATATCTATCAAGGTACTAATAAAAAAATATGCTTTTTCTAGAACAACATCTATCACAAAAACCTACATGTTCTAATCCACTTACATGGCATTGAAACAATGCATGACATGTGGTTCTAACATGTGCCTAAATGATTCATGAGAAGGAATACCCTCATCTCATCAGGGTCCAACTAAATAGAACCCACAAATAGAAGATTATAAATGACACAACACAAGTTAATCACCCAATGGTGAAAATTAAACAAACTATAAAATTGAAAAACCAGAAAAATTTCAATTAAATGATGTAGATTGGATTTTCCCTATACAGGGGTTAGCAACTCCCAGGCACAAATAATTACCAAATACCAATTCTTTCCTATCTCTGAATATTTGCTCCAAATAATAAGGCAAAGAAATAAACCTCCCTATGATACCACTTTGTACCTTCCTAGATCCGGATCCCCCACCACGGGTGCCCCAAACCTTGTTGGTCACATGACCTCGAGAGAATTTACCTATATTCTATAGGCTTCTGACTAGCAATGAGGGACAATGAATGATAGAGGGGATACTATGCCCTCATTTGTCAATGTGTAGTGCAGTAGAATAAGATATATATAAATAAAAAAGTTGAAGAAGGAAACAATATAAACTAGAAATGGACAACTGAAGTAAATGATAACTAACAGTTACATATCTAATGATGAAACATGACACTAATTCTAAGAAAGTAGATAAAAATGGATACGATGTAATCAGATACAATAAAACACATGGTACTAATAAAGATAACCAAAACCAAAATTGTGAAATAGGAACTCAGTAGCATCGCAAGCCTAAGCTCGTCTCATGATCTCTTACTCCTCTACCACAATCGTGTACCTATGTAGGGACCCTTGAACTTATCGACACCCGTAGCAATATAATCTATTTGGGCTAAAGACATAACCCAAATAGGGTGTCAGAAATTAATCCCAATAAGCAACCAACAAAGGCACATGCCCAACTATCAGTGAAAATGTGCAACACCAGTGTTGAATAATAAAATGACGTAAACTAGGAAGTACTCAAAAGTAACTATCTATACCAGTTCGATTTCCATTTTAGTAAATATTTATCAATTCGAATCATGTGCTTTAGCTTGGCAGATACAACATAAGAAACCACTACAATGATTATCCAAAGTAAACAGTGTCTTCAAACATGAAAATCCTTACCCTTATGTAAATAGAATCGAAACCCACAGGTGAATTCCCACATGAATAACATATATTCCCCTCAGGCATATGAGATATTTCCCTCAGGCAGAGAAGCTACCGCCCTCAGACATGAAAAACATTTCCCTCGGTCTAATCAAAACACTGCGCCCAGGCATTCCATAGTAAGAACAAGTAACCAGGCCCATCCCAATGAATAAACAAGAAATTTATATATGTTTCCTCTTAAGAAAAATCAACCATTATATAATCATGACATGCCCATGAGTATTTAGGACAAATGGCTAAACAAGGGAAGCGCACCCACGGGGTTGCGCTAGATCAAAGAAACGATCTCAAATAGTAGTTTATAATTATTCAGAAGATTACCTATGAAATTATAGGTATCTTAACAGTCAAATCCTCAACCATATGACACCCTGAACATGGGAACATAACACTATAGTACACAATATCAAATCGATAGTTGGAATTAAACACAAGACCACCTACCTCGATCTCCTTTGATCGATATATATGGAAGGATCCTCCAGAAACCACCAAGAATGACGTAGATGTGATAAAAACAATTACTCATTCAATCATAAAATAATGTCCCATAAGGAATGAATTGGAAAGAAAGATTCAAGAAGAAGGAAGACCTTAACCGTGCGGTTCAATCAAGATCGACGACTGAAGAATCGGTGTCCTGGTGTGCGATTGGGACTTCCTCTTAGCCTAAGACTCCTCTCCTGGTGCTCTAGTTGAGTTCTTTTCCTCCTCTATCAAACGAGGAGGCTACTGCCTATTTTTAAGTAAATTAAATGACTACACGACGTGCACTCTCAAGTACATGGCATGTACTTTACCTTTTAATTGTTTCTCTGGTGGTTACATTTCACCACTACACTGTATATTTTTCGACTGACTACACGGTGTGAGTTACCAAGTACATGACGTGTATTTAGTTTTTACACCCTTAGTTATCGACAAGAAAACACGCCCAGTGTTCTTGTCCCACACAGCCACAGTACACATCATTTGTTCAAAAGTACACAGTGTGTAGTTTGATTTTACCGACAAGCCTACCTGCCCTATATTCTCATCCCACATAGCCGAAGTACACGATGTGTGTAAAAAGTACACGGTGAGTCCCCATAAATTTGGGATTTTTACCCACATTCCCTTGTTTTCTAAAAAATACTTAAGGAAAAAGGAATCGAAGAAACACTTATCTTAAGAATAAAAACCGGTTTCTTACAGATAGTTTAGGGGGTTGGAGAAAGAAAATAAAATAAAATAATTTCCGAGATGATGTAACTTTTAAATTGGGTAACTCCCTTTAGTTTTAACCAAAAAGATTTATAGAATTACTTCAACCAAAACAATGGATTCTTGTTCGAAGAGAGGTATGTTGTGAGATTATTGGATCAGAGGATGGATGAGTCAAAGGGCTTGAGAGGTGTCAGCAATGGGTTATAGGTTGTGGCCTTTTATAAGTGGGAGGAGGGGCTCTATAGGAATGTTTGATATTATTATTTTATTATAAATTGATTTTAGATTTCAAAAATTACAAAATCATTAAATATGAAGATAATATAAATATAAGCCTAAATAAAATTATTAAATAATAATTGTATAGTTTCTGAATATTTTTAATCCTAATCTTGTTTATTTGACCCTTTTTATCTTGTTTATCTTTTACCATGTCTTCTAGTATATTCATACTATATGGTTAATATATACAATAAAATTCCATGAAAACCAAAATACCTCATTAATAACATTTCTAACACTATATATTTAATTTGGATGAATCTTAGATTTTTTGGGATATTTTATCATTTAATATTTTTTTTATTTTTTTAAAAACTCAATTTTGTCAATTGATAAACTATTCATATCATGGCATATAAAAAATCAATAACAACATTATTATTTTGGAAAAAAAAATCCTTAATTCCAATTTTGGAAGTCATTGTTATCCGTAAAATTTGTGAATTACTTAAAAAGATTTAAGATAAATTTATTTCAATATTTACAAGTTCATTTATTTGAATCCATAATTAGTGAAGCAATTATTTCATCACCATTGGGTCATCAATAATTTTATTTATATAATTTCTAATAATTACAAATTAAATTCCATGATTTTGGAAATATTTTTAGCTTCATAATTAGTATTTAGAGTGGATGATATAACTTATGTAACCCCTTATAAAAACTGTTTTATTATGATATATATGTTTAAATTACATTTTCCTTAACATTAAATTTATTTTTATGCAGTATCATTTTCACTTACAAGTGGCTCCATGGGGTTCCAAAATTGACTCAAGGATGTCCATGGTTTTACATGTATTATAAAATAGGATTAAGACTTGTTTAAGAGTAATTTAATATTATTATAATATTATATTTTACCCTTATTTACCAGATTTACCCTTTAACCATGGTAAATATAATATTTACTAATATTACTATTCATAATGTCTAAAAATAAAAGAGAAATGTTTAAAAAATTTGGACATACTGATAAAAAATATGGAATCCAATTTTTCAAATTTAACACATAGAAGTTTTAGTTAATAATTTAAAATTAATCCCCGTTGTCAAATCAAAAATGTGTTTTAAAAAAATAATAACTATCAAAATATTGATAGTTTTTTTTAAATATAAAAGAGAAATTACAAAAAATAACCAACATTTTATTAAATGGTATAAATATAATCTAATCACACTTTAAAAACAATTAAAAAGATAATCTATCCTTATAAAGAAATTAAATTAAAATACATATTTGTATTTAAATTTATTATTTTTCACTATTCATTAAAATGAACTTTTTAAGAAAAATAACAAAATTTCATCAAAAGTAAATTTTGATTTCTATTATAAAGAATAATATATTTTTTCTAATAGAATATATAAATGTGAATAAAACAACAATTAAAAAGGGTTCTCCACCAAAAGGCAGTAAATCGGCTTTTTAATGAATATTAGAGTATTTATTCTTAAAATTGAAATCATCCATGTCTCGATCCTCTATATTTTTATGGGTAAACATAAAAACATTTAACATACATTTGTTATAATATGTTAGTTAGTTCTTTTTAATCCTGCCAATACAATTACTATTCATTAACTAATATTTAAAATAATAAGATTATTATTTCAGTATTACTCAATGTTGTGTGCACTGTGAGAGTTCAATGATAATCATTGATGATTATCAGGTACACCATCAAATATTCAAGACAATTTAAAGTAAAATAAATTTTTAATTCAGAAATATTAATAAATCTAAAATTTTCATATTCTTATTTACCTGGGTTGTTACATCCTTCCCGCCATTTGGAAATTGTGACCTTGAAATTTTAAAATTGGGCTAAAAAAATTCATTAAAATTCTCAAATCGGAAAAAGAGACAATAAAACAATCACATTAAAAAATGAATAATAATTACAAAGGTCACCCCAAATAACCCACACTATGGTTCCATGAAAACATTCATTTAGAAGAGAAAACTAACAATTATGTTTTGATGGATATTGATAGAATACGTGGTTAGGATAAAGTTAAAAACAAGAAAACTACAAACTTGTGATGTGTTAAATAGTCATTTGTTTCCCAATCAGAAGAGTATACGGACAATGTTTTTGTTTGATGTTCCATTTCATAAAGTTTTAGAATTTATTTATGATATTTTCTAAGGATGTAAGGAAGTATACTTACTTTTCATTTTGAGTTTCAACCTTTAGTAAGTATCAACCCTAAACTCATATTTTCCCCAAACGATGAGTAATAAAAATTACATGGGCACACCTTAATCACGATAATCAACTTCAAGAGAATCACATAATCCCCAAAAGATTAACCATATATTTCTCATATCATTAGACATTAAAAAAACCAAAATGTTTAGTACAATATCATATAATCCACAAAAATGGTATTCTTTTATAAAAATTAAATACAACTCTAAATCTAAAAAATTGAATAATCAATACCCAATTCAGAAAAATGACAACTCAATACACAAATTTCCTTATAATTAATTAAAAATAATGAATGCTAAGTCTAAACCCCAAAATTCGGAAGGATTTGATCACATACTCTTCTATAGTAAACCTTATAATTTATCTCCAAATAACATCGACTACTATTAATGTCTCATAATGAAGTGTCATTAAAAAATCTCATATTTTTTTTGATAGTTCAATCATTTCCATAAATAACCCAAATCACCATATTTCCACAATAAAAACATTGATTCTTCCAAAATAAAATTCCACCATTACTCCTCAAATAAAATCCATATGTATTATTTTTACATTAGGCATAGAGTTTCAAAAAAGAGAAAACACCTTCCAAAATAACCATTATCACATAACACACAAATCATTTTCTTATACTAAGTTTATCTATTAGATGAAACTTATGATCCAAAATCAAATTATTCTTGAACAATAAAATATTTTAACTAAAAAAAATAATTTATACTAACCAAGGAATTCACATATTCTAGTTATAGGTGATAAACCCCAATCATACTTTGGTTGTGGGTTCAATTCCCACAGATCTATCTGACAAGATGGGTTATCAAATGGTCTACATGTTTTTATTTTTCAAAAACTATATAATTTTGTAAAATTACCCAAATTTCATAAAATACTCAAAAATAACCATAACATGACTTAACCTTAATAGGTGTCTAATGCCTCTAATTTTTTTCATAGCTTAGAATTACCACAATATCATAATTTATGGAGCCTTATATATATTGAAATTTTTTACCTCCATAGAATAACACTATTCCCAATAAAATAACATCATACCTTGATCATGTCTTCAACATGGTTTCATCTTCCTATTGATCACATAGATGGATGGTCCATGCATTGAAAAAATGATTTAGTGATCATTCAAAATCATCTGCTTCCATTATCAAAATATACATCATATAATATGGGTCGTATTAGTTTTCATTGAGAAATAGTTTCTAAAAATAATCATTCATTACATATAATTTCAAAATATATGATAAAACATTATTTCTATGAAACAATTTTACTGAGTTTGAGTTAAAACATTAAATCAATTGTCCTTTTAAAATACCACATGAATGTGTAGAAATATTATAATTTAAAAGCAAATATAAATTGGTTTCTCAAGGGTCTCCCTCTTTAGCACCTTTTTTGAAATCATTATATGCTTCAAAATCTTGTGGTAAGGTAAAATATTTGAAAATTCCTTGATAATATTTTTCTTTCTTGAAAATATGAGAATATTTAGAAAATAGGAATTGATTAAATACAACCCATGATCCATACTGGTATCAATGTATAGTGGAGGTTTTTTATTTCCCAAACTATTATTTCAAGTGAGTTTTATGTTAGAAAATTTTTCAGAGTCCTCAGAACATGACTTTGCAGAAATTATTGCAAGAAATTCATCAGGAAGAGATAAGAATTTAATTTGAAATCCTCTTCCATCGATTAGAAATAGATATTCCATGATCTGAAAATGATAAAAAAACAAGGATTTAATAGAATGAGTAGACATAGACACTAACCATGTTTCTAACAAAACACATAATACCTAAAGTAGTATAAACCAACCTTTTATACAAACTGTAAGGCCCCACCATTAGACAATAAATAATCTTGAATTTTGTTATTAATTCACATTGAGTATCTTTTAAGTTTTAGATCAATAGAAAATTAGGTCAAAAATTCTACATAACTACGTGAAAATGACATGTAGACACTTATACTCCGTATCAATTTGTTCATTAAAAAAATTTATTAGAATACAATAGGACTTTTCATTATGTGATTCTTCTTGAATTATTCCATTATCTCACCCTATCTTAAACCCTATGAAAAACATTACAAAAACATGGGATGGGCATAAAAAACTCAGTAAGGCTTATAAAATAAAGAAATTAAACAATATACTATAAAAAAATACAAATCAATGAAGTCGTATTTTTCATTCATAACATATCTAATGAAATCATAAAATTAATTAATAACACATAGAAATAATAACTAATAAAGGTAAATTGTTGCATACATAACATACATACATTTTATCTTTCACAGTTACATAGGTAGTTACGCTTGGAATATCTATCACAGTATATTCCATAAATCGCTTAGGAGAAAAATTAATGTTTACCTATATCACACTACCCAATTCGTTTGAGATATTTCTTGGGCACACCCACCCATGTTTTTTCACAGAACCACCAATATATGTAAAAATTTCCCAATAAAAATGACATAATCATAACACATTAAAATTATAAAGGAAAGATAACATTTCTACATTATAATCAAAAGATATCAATAAAAGATATTGATATATTCAATTCAATTTAAAAGAGTCATTTAAAACAATTAAAATGATTATTATTGAATCAATGTTTCCCATAACACATTGGATCATTTACTAGAATTATCATTTTAAAACATTAATTTCCGTGTAAATAAATAATTAAAACAATTTTAAAGACAAAGACATTAATTATAATGATATTAAAAACTAAATCTCTAAATGTTTTAAAATGATGTTTTAATGAAAGAGTCTTGTAACACTTGATAAGCACTTGAATAAAAATAATTAAAGAATAACATCAAAAAATCTTATAATATCGTGAGAATAAGTATATTCATTATATAATATGACAATGGGTAGTATATACACCTTAGAGGATAATAGATGTTCATAGTATTAATACATGCCTCAGCGAATGGAGTTGAGACATAGTCCCTCGTAATGATCATTTTGTAAATAAAATAGATCTATTATGTGTATTCACAATAGGTACACATAATTAAATTACAAATAAAATATAGTAACTAAAATGTTATTTCATAGAATATCATATCAAATCATTATTTATAATTATTAGATTGACGCAATTATTGAATATTTTCATAAGAAGTTCTCTTACGTCGTGTCCAACTTGTCTTGTGTGTTCCTTGTTCTTCCTTTATAATAAACATAATTTAATTTATATATTATTCAGAACCTTTTAAAAGTTTATTATTCCTTATATATCACTTATTACCTTTAAATAACAATTAATTAATTATATTATTTCATATTGGACATTTTGTCGATGTTCAGAATTGGACTTAAATTAAACTTGCCGTAATTACAATTTTACCATGTAGTAAAACTTACATTATCTACAGAATGATAATCATCATTTAGATATCATATATATCATATATATCCATTATATATGTATTTATAATATTCCATAAAATTTGGAGATATTAAATGAAATCCACCATTTATAGAGGTGTGTTCCACGTATAGCACGAATGTGTCTTATCACTTGGAGGGGCGGCAGTCTGCACATCCTGAGATGAAATTATCATATCAATACAACATGAAACGCATAATGGTATGTTATTAATGTGAAAAGTATAATAATATAGTGTAAATAAATATAGTAAATATTATATATAATTATAGTGTCATCATTAATGGCCACTATGGTAGGTGGTAGGGAAAAATCGAATAGTCATCGTTTGGTGAGACATTAGTTCACCGTACACAAAAATAGTTTGTTTGTATCCATTAGATTGAGGTTTGTGTTAGAGTAGTTCAAATAATTTTCATAAAAAAACCTTCTATATTAAAGTTACTAGTGTAGTTATAAAATGATGAAATAATAAGAGTTTAGGGGGTCAGAGAAGGAAAATAAAAGAAAAGAACTTGAGAGAAGATGTTGCCATTAAATTGGGTAACTCCCTTTGGTTTGAACCAAATAGATTTATTTAATTTTCTTCTTCCCAATATAAATATTCTAGGTGGAATACTGTGACATTTGGAGATTATTGGAGAATAGGTTTTACAAGAAAAGGGGTTTGAGAGATGTGAGTAATGCATTAGAGGTGGTGGCCTTTTATAAGAGGGATGAGGGGTTTTTTAGGAATGTTTGAAAAGATTATTTTATAATAAAATGATTTTCAATATAAAAAGGTCCAAAACTCATTAAATTTAACTATAAGAGAATTATAAGTCGATGTAAAGTCATCAAATAATAAATGGACTGGTTTTGGATATTTTTTAATCCTTATCACTTATATTTAATCCTTTGTTAACTTATTTAACATTTAAAATGTTTTCTTGTATATTCATACTATATGGTTAGTCTACTTACTGTAATGTTCCAACAAACCTAAAATGGATAATTAATTACATTTTTATTATTTTATATGTCCTTTGGCAGAATATTTTATTTTTAGGACTATTTTTTCATTTACTGAAATCATTATTTTTTAGCACTAATTTATGTCAATTTATAAATATTTCATAGAAAGACATTTAAAAAATCAGTAAACACTTTATTATTTAAAACAAAATTAATTAATTAAAATATAAAAAGTCATTATTAGCTCTAAAAAAATTTTGGTAGAAAAATATTCAAAATAAATTTATTTTAATATTTATAAGATAATTTATTTCAATCAATTTTTAATGAAGCAATAACCGCATCACTATTGTGTAACAAATAAATTTCTTTATTTAAAATCTAAAATTAATAAATAAAATCCCATGATGTAGTAAATATGTTTATCTTACTAATTAGCATTTATAGTTAAATATATCATTTATATAACCCCTTATAAATATTGTTTTACTAAAAGATATATGTTTATGTTATATTTTCCTTAACATCAAATTAATTTTTATAGAGTGTTATTTTCACATACAAGTGGATCCATGGGGTTACAAAATCGTCCAAAGATGCCCATGGTGGGATATTTATTATAAAATTGGATTAGTAAACTTGATAGGGTAATTTAATTATGTTATAATATTATTTTTAACCGTTATTACCAGATTTACCTTTTAACTATGTAAAATAAATTATTTAATAAAGTTACTATTAATAATGTTTAAAAATAAAAGTTGCCTATTTACATAATATGGACCTCCTGATTTCAAATATGGAATATATATTTCGAAATTCAAAACACAAAATTCCCAAAATTAATTTAGAATAAATTCACATTGTCAAACCAAAAACCATGTTTTTAAGTAATAATAATTGTCAAAAAATTCACACATGTTTATGTTCAATTTTAATGTGAAATTACATCCAATGAGAAAAATTGTACTAATTGGTAAAATATAATATAAATAAACATTAAAACCAATTAAAAATATAATCTATATTAATAAATAAATTATATTAAAAGGAAATTTTGAATTAAAATGATGTATTTTTTCAGTGTACATTAAAATGTGAACTTTTTCAAAATAAATAAATAAAAATTAATCCAAAATAAATTATGATTTCCCAACTATAATCAATTTTTTTTTTCAAATGGAACATATAAAAGTGATAAAAAAATATTTATAAAGGGTTCTCCATCAAAAGTTTGTAAATAAGCCTTTTAAAGAATATTATAGTATTTATGCAAAAAATTGGAATCATTCACATTTTATGCCTATATCTTTTATTGGGTAAATGTAAATACGTTTAAAAAATAGGTGTAATAATATTTTAGTTATTTTTTTCATTTGAGTTAATACAATTACTATGCATTTACATCCATTTAAAGTAATAATATTATTAAATTACTTTTTGGTATAAGACAATCAACGTAAGATTTCACATAAACACTTTTTTGCGTATTAGGTACTCCATCGAACATTTAATCCCATTTAAATTAAAATTTATATTTAATTCAGCAATATTTATTGATATGAAAAGGTCATGTTCTTTATTTACCTGGGATTTTACCATATATCCCCTAAAAAAATTTCTATAGATCACATATACCATTTATTTTAACAATCTATTGCAATAGAACACATATAAAAATTATTTTACTAATCTATTTTTATTGAACATATATAATAATGGTTCTAAAACAACCACTATATGAAATATAAATAGATATACTTATAAAAATCATTTTTTCAGACCCTTTGTTTGGGTATTTTATTGGAAAAAAAATTCAATCATAGGGTATTGGTCTAACATCCACCCGTTTATATACCAAATACTTAACCAATTTACTCTAAAATATTTTAGTTTTCAATATATATATATATATATTTGTTAATTCATTATTATATTTATATTTAATTAATAGTGAAACCAATAATACCAATGAGTTTTTCAGACAAATTTTGTTGGTAACGTATACTAACCGTTCACGTAAACCAATTTTATAGTCTCCAAAAAAGAATCATTAATCAACTATTTAGTCAAACGGTTCGTATATGATTCATATAGTATATTTTAACCAATTATTTGGACAAACCATTTCTATATCCTTATAGATAAAATATCTATCATATGTTTTTTAAAACATTATAATAGGTACCATAAAATATACATATAACAATGTATTTTAAAACTATTGGTATTGAACCACTGGTAAAGCTTATAATTATTCTTGTGAGATATTTCCCAATGTGCCAACCAATTATAAATATAGTTCGGTGATTATCATGCATCTCATGGGTTAGAAGATTGTAATTGGATAACAGATTTTAATTTTGATGGTCAGATGGTGAAATATTTTGTGGGAAAAAAGTATGAAATCCCACTTGTCAAAAAGTTGTGAAGAAGCATCCAACAAATTACCTTGTAGAAGACATGGAAATTTTCTAGTTTTGGGAAGTAAGGGAAACTAGAGAGTGAATACTAACAAAATACATAACTAATGTGTTAGATGAAATCAATTCTATGGCCCTCCATCAGCCTAATACATAATGTCTCAATGACTAAGAATAAGGATAATATAAGATTCAATGAACTAGTCTATGGAGTGAAGATAACAATTGATGAAAATAAACTCTAAATCCTAGAGATCGAGGGTGATCATATCCCTCAAAAAAACTAAGGTGGATTATGACAATGACGTGGTGATATGTATTCTAGTTATTCAATGAATGATATTAATAGTACTATTTTAATCTCTTTCTATGAATTCATTCATATCATGGTAATTTTTAGAACAATTAAAACCATACAATAAAATATTAAAGTAGTGATATTTATGAAAATGGAAAATGGGGAGATTATTATTTCCCAATTATATAATATATTTTCTATATATATACATTGGTTTAACATCCCATTCATGTTTTTGATACGCCATTTTAAAAAATTATATTCTCTTTTGGGTATGGATTGGCTTTTCTTGTCTATATATAAGCTAAATTATTTTGAGAAGGATATCAACCACTGTATTTCAAATCGTATTTTGATTTTATACACGTTAAAGGATGAAGATGAATCACCTTTGAAATAATAATATCAATCATGGATATTATTTCACTATGATTAATTATATAATTTTAAAATAATTATGACTTAGGATAAGATCATACCTGAATGAATGAGCATTGTAATGGAATATTCGACTGTGTTTCCTAGATAATTATCTCTTATTCCATAAATACTTTAGTTTTATATCTTAATTGAGCTTATAACATGGAATATTCCAAAATAAAATAAACCATATAATATAATCCCAGATGAACATGACGATATGATGAATAAACTAAAGGAGAATCAAGAAAAAAGGTTTATATGACCAAGTTATTCACAATGGGGTTCACTAGTTCTCTTCCTCAAGATAAAGGATTATTCAATGAATATCTGCATTTTATATCATTATGTCAACCAAATTACAATAAATAAAAAGTCACCACTACCATGGATTGATGACATTATTTTTCCATTTTGTGGTTCCCATTACTCATGTATGTTAAATCTTTGATCGATGTGTTATTATGTATTATTGAAGAGGAGGATATTCTTAATAATAATTTTTGATAAGGGTATGAAAAAAATGAGTTCATATTAATGATTTTTGGACACACTAATTCCCTATATATCATAAATATGGAGTCATATTTGTGATTACCATGATAAATATTTTGTAGTCTTTATGGATTATATAATTTAATTACTCTTATAGTCAGGTATGCAAGAATATTATAAACAACATAATGTAAAACATGTGAAAGTAAATATAATATGTGACTTAAATTTAATTTAATTTATGGATGGATCGTGTTACTTTTTGGGGGAATTTTACCACCAAATGGATATATATGGATCCTTTAAAAATAATGGTCGTTAGAGGATTGACTACTCAATATATATAATGTAACTCTATTAAACATTGGTATTTTTTAGTAACTATTTTAGTGTTTTGAAAAAATATTTGATGATTATCATGCCCAATAACAAAAAAAATTAGATATAAGTGTAGATTTTATATAATGATGAATGTAGGAAGAGAATTAATGAATTAATAAAGATTCTAATCACTGCTCATTTTCACACATTACCAAACAGTACATATATATTTATAGTCAATAGTGATTCTTACCAATTGGACTTTGTTTTTTACAAATTTATTATGAGAATTTTATATATTATTCCTCCTTCTAATTAATTTTCTACGATTATTAATACACAATTAATGATATAATATTGGACGTTGTAACTTTTTATTTGATGATTTGGTGAAATTATCTGTACAGAGGTAAGTGTGACATATATAAATATATTAAATTTATAAAATTTATATTCATAGGGAAGGAGGTCAATATTTTAAAATGAATGATGTTAATGATAATTATATTTTAAAATATTCTAAAAAATTACAATCCCACAAATGAAAACAATGTTGAAAATGATCTATATAGACAGGATCATAAAACTTATACATGGTAAAGACTAATTGGGATCAAATAAACATGGAAATGAAAATGTTGGAAATGGGAATAACAAAAGTATATTCATTTGACCATTCCAAAAGAAACTAATCAACCATCATTTCTTAAGAGCATCAAGATGATCTAAAATGTTGATGAGTTACTACAGAAAATGGTATTAAATATTCACAAGGACGAGTTGGAGAACACATTAATTATATGTTTTTAAAACAATGATATGTGGAACATCAAAAACAGTACTAAATAATGATATTTTGGAAGATGTGAATATCTCAAGATTCTCAGTTTATTCATGAATAAATAATACATATAGATATATAAAGATAAACATGTTGTTGTAAAAGATGAAGTGGGAGATTATAGAATTTGTGTCATTATTATGGGTATTCAAAAAAGTATAGGTTGAATGATTGTTGTGTAACTGTAGTATGTAAATATTTCCCATACTATTTTTGAAATGGGAAATCTTATCAATGAATTTCATCGTAGGAATCGTCATGAAATCTAATGGAAGTAATTTAAATGTTCAGAAATTTATTACATTGAAAAGTTAGTTCATTTCATTTCAATAAGGGAAGATTTTCATGTTGTCCAACTCATCAATATATATAATGAAATTGTTAAAATTAAATGTTGTGATACTATTTATTTTTTCTAATTATGTTCAATTGTTTACAGTGAGGTTCTAGAGAAGACTTATATAAGAACCAGACAGAGATATGTGTTTTATTACTTCTTTTCACCATTGAAATGATGTTTTATCAAAGTGAACAATTCATACTCTATCTTATATATTGAGATGAAGTTCAATCTATTTCCAAGGATGTCGGGTTTGGTAAATCCCTTAGTTGAGTTAGCACTTTAAAACTATTTCTTTCTAGGTTTCAAATTTAATATTACGAGGCATTTTATGGAAATAGGTGTCATACTCACACATGGTGGGATAAAGTTAGAGAGTATGAGACTATGGGACCTGATCATATCCATGTTATTAAACATAGAGATTCAACTATTCATTTTCATATAAAATAAACTCAATTTCAATAAAAAAATATGTACACACAATCATAGACCAGACCTGGAGTGTAAAGTCATAGATAAGGTGTTCCTTAATATATCCCCATGGAAGAACATCATGATTTTTTTTAAGAATTGAATGCATCATAAAAGATATAATGGACCTTTTTAGATCCTTGATTTCAATATATAATGGGCTTATCAAATCATAGTCCGACCAAACCTATCTCAAAAAATTTATGTGTTCCTCGTATGAATCATTATGAATTATATGTTATAAATCAAAGGGTGGAACCCTTGGATAAATATGTTTCTTATGCGGTGGATCTGATGAAGATTATATGTCATAGAGGATATTTTCTATAGAATAAGGCATGTAACGGGTTCAATGGGTTGTGGGGAAACCTCAATTTTTATGATGAAACATGGTAATATGAAGTTGAAATGAAATATTAGTACCCTAATCAGTTATAATTTACAAAATAATGTTTCAAGGGATAATTTTCTAAAGGGGATGAATATGACATCTGAGAATTTTGTAATATAAATTGACATTTAATATATTGAATTAATTATAGTTACATAAAAAACATTCACTACATGGATTATTTTATATCAAAAATAAAATATAGCTTATTAGATTTAAAAACCCATTAATCATATCAACATCTGATAATATAGTCATCATGTAGTGATGATTATATTATTATATATTAAATGTTATGATGAATCCTAAATTTTATTAAATGAATGACCGATGGTGTCAACCAGTTGGATCATACCTTATAAATTCCATTTAATAGATCTTTATAGGGAGATGGAATCACTCTGTCACATAATTAGGACCAAGATGAGATTCAAAAACTAATGAATGAACAACTACCTTTATGGAATAATTACAAAACTATTGACATCATTTCCCAAACCATGTTCACAAAGCCACCCTAATACGACCCCTTCCATCACATGTCTTAACATTATTGAATATACTAGTGTTATAAGGGGATTTTTCTACTGACCACATAGTTATTAACATCAATATTTTCATTGATTATAAAATTAGGATATTTTTCTTTTTTTATTAATACAATTATATATGAGTTGATGAGTATTTTATTTTGATAAGATGAAACTAAAATATTTTTTATATATAGTTTATATTTCATTAATTTTTTTGAATTATTCACAAAATTTTATGTAGGTGTTATATTGATATATTATTCTTATTAGAAATAACAGTCAATACCTTCTACCAATCACATTTTTTTGTTTGGTTATATATATAAATCTATCTAAATGGAGGATAATTTTGATTTTGAGAAGAAAATAGCAAGAGGGATAGAACATAGTTGTAGATTAAATACATTAATGGTATTTTAATAAATAGTTTGTATTTAAATAAAAGATGTGTACTTTTCTAACTATTCCCCTTGAGCATCAGGAATTACACTTTCCCCTCGATTGAGAATATCATAAATTAAATGATGTGTTATCTAATTACATAATGTGTATTTTCTCTTTTCCTAGGGGAATGATGATGAGAATTACGTACAGTGAAAGGCATTTAGATTCTATGTAAATTTAGGGACCATTTTTTTAAAAATTGGACTTACCCCTTTTTTCAAAAATGGTATTCTTTCATCTTCTATAAAAATGGAGTATGCATGAGAGATCCTCCTCGCACGTATCCAATGTTTCAAAAAAATTCTCTTTATGATATCCATTATCTTAAACTTTGGGTTTGTTGGATCTGATATGGTGATTTTTTTATTAATGTTCCTTCCTCCCTTCATTTATCATTCCTCCATTTTTTCTATTTGGTCCTATATTCTATACCCTATATTTTTTTATATATTATTATGATTTCTCACATTATATGTCGATTGAAGGGTCAACACAACATATGGAGTGTTCTATGAGGTTACGGTTGGTGGTCTAGTTGATTTCCTTCTTGTCATGTATCTCTTATATAATGCATCATTATTTCACATGATGGATTTTTTTTGATAAACCTGCTAAAATGAATATGGAATTAAATTAAATTGTTTTCTATGACCATTACAGTCATAAGACATGGTGAATCAACCCCTTTGTTGGTCTTCTATGCGTGATCCACCATTATGGGTTTGAATTCCCTTAAATACCTCTTTTCCTTTACCTTAATTGATTAAATATCCTTTAAGGGTTTTCATGTTGTAAGTTCCATGGAATTTGGATTGAACTAAATAATGATGATTATCCATGTGCTCTGATTTTATGCCCTTTCCATATTTTGTATTTTTTGGGTTATACGAATTACCTAAATTGATTAAAAAATTATGATTCTAATGTAATGATGAAATAGTTTGATATTTTGATTTCGTAACCATACATTTTGGTTATACTGAGAGTAATAAATGGTATTCCATTTATGTATCACCATATACATTTTCATCATTTATTATATATAATGTTTATAAATGAATTGAAAATACGCTTGGAGTAATAATTATTCTCTGTGGATTGGATCACCATTCAGTTTTTATGCATTCTTATGAGTGATTTTAGTTCCCTATGGAAAACATAACAGATGGGATTAGTAGCTAGATGCTCATAATTGTCCATGAGAGATACCTAGTTCCCTATGTTATATAGTTGACATGGATTTGGAGGATATTTTATTTTTCTCATGCTAGGAGTAATACATGTGGTAATATTTTTATATATCCTTGGATGGACTATTTATGTATTGGGTTTTTATCTTGCCGCCAGAGTGATACATAAGATTAATTTATAGATATCCTTCGAAGGGATAAGAATTATCCTATTTCAATTCTAATAATGACATTAAAACTAATAATATTGAATTAATAATTGTAATCTAGAGACATTTCTTCCAAACAAATCACATTATATGGTTTTTTCCGTCTATGGATACTTTTATTAGGATGGTTTCTTATTTCCACATTGATATCATACATTTATAAGTCACATTATATTAGAGATATCAAACATTGTTTGTAGAAACTAGTGATAGTCTAGTATCTAATGAAGAATGTGGTAGGGTGAATTAATTTAAAATTCTCTTACATTTATTATCAATTAATCATTACTCTTTTTTTATTCCTAACCTAGATTAATCTAGACACCATTGGTGGTGGGAAAATTATTTTATCTCGCACCCCACCGTAGCCACCCTTGTTGGACAAGAGGAATCCTAGTATTAAGGTGTAGATAATGGGAAGTGTCCATATTTCATAGCTTGATTTATAGAACTAGGTTGGAGTACAAGATATGAGGACATGAGAAATTCTTATGATTCTTGTGGAAGAAGATTTTGGTCTATTTTTTAAATTTGTATAGCATGTGATATATACTTATTCCCCTTTACATTGTGTACCTCGATTTGGATTTCTATATGACATGATCATCATCATAATTAGTGTATATATAATTGATTCATTTTCCATTTGATTACTTATATATCTATATTGTTATTATTACACTTCTTCTTGTTTATTAATACATTCATTATCTATCATTTAATATTTTCCATTGTGTTACACTCTGACTCAAGAGGGAATAGTCTCCCCGAGAACACACACTAGGCCCTCTCTACTGGTCAATAATCTCTGGGTTAAAGGTATGATTGCATGATATGATGTTTCTAACTGCCTTGTGGCCCATCTTAGTGGCAACCATAGTGGGATGCAATAATGTGTTATCATTGAATTATTTTACTTTCTCCCTTACTATTTGGATATTATACATGATACGAGTATGTATCATAATTTTTTAATTAAACTATTCTAGGGAGTATCATATCATTGTATAGTGGAAACCGAAATTACATGGGATAAGATAGTATTGTTCTATATTGTGCCTGTTATAGGTGCTTTGATTTCACTATTGGGGTGATTGACATGTCTTATATTATTATCATTAATAATGATATTATTTTTTTATAATGGATTATATTTTACTTGGGCTATTTCAGTAAGGATGTATTAACTCATGCATCACATTAGGAACTTGAGGATTCACATGTCTTACAATATGAGATTCCATATTTATATTACTATGTGTATAAACTGTATTGAATTAGATTGTTGTGGGAGCCTATATTATTATCTAATTATATTTTCTAACATTTATCATAGGGATAATGTAATTAATATAATATTTTTCCTAAAATAAATATATTCATTTTCCACTCATATATTAATGATTCCACCTTAATTTATCAATATCTCCATGGTTTATATAAGAATTATTTGTTATATGGGATGAAATATTAGTCAAATTTATTAATGAATTACGATTATTATTTATGAATTGATTATTTTTTAAATTATGAATGGTGGGACATTTAATAAAATTAAAATTCATGTCCTTAAACATCCTGATAAAAGAAAGAAAATTCAGCTTTTAGTTACATGACATACCAATTTTTATTTATGAAAAGTATATGCTTTTATAAATTGAAAATGGTGATTCTATTAACTGGATAAGGATATATATACATATATCTTTATAAGTAATAATTAACATTAATAAATTAATATTTTAGATTAAAATGGTTACATGTTAATTAAGATTGAAATTGTGATGTAAAGGGTACTATCCCAATTACATTGCAATTGAACCTCCATATATTGGATCCTCTACTAGTTTATAAGGACCTTTATCCATGACCCGAACATATTAGTGTGTAGTAGGATATGTAAATTATGATCTTTCATTAAAATTATTATCAAGTAGACATGATTTTTGGTGTTGAAAGATTGGTGTTACTTGTTTAGAGGAAGTTTTTGTACCTATCTTATTATATTTTCAATATTTAAAATACATTATTAAATATTATCTGATGTGTGTGTTGGGAAATTGTGGATATATGACTCTATGATTTTAAATTTTTATACACAAGGAATGTCAAGATAACCAATATCCATTGGTGGAAGTCCTTGATTCACAAAAATTTCCTTTCCAAGATCTACATGATGCACCTCATATTGACCTTTCATGGGGCACCAATTTCCAATTTTGATATATCCTCTTCTACATCATTTTTTATTCATTGTGATCTCCACAAACAACTCTTTCTATTTTATTGTTGAGTGGCGATTCCTATTGCCACATCCCCCAAATTCTCTATGTATGGTAGTACATAAGACATCAAATTAGTTTTAGAGTCCATTTTATCGATATATGAGTTTTCTATATCACTTCTTGTTCAGAGGGTCGACATTTCCTACTATGGTCTGTGACACATCCAAGAGTTGGTGGGATCTTATCAATTATTCTAGTTTAAATTATACTATGGTTTGGGACTGTTTTCAAACATCCTTCTACAACTAATTCCTTAAACAAAACTTTAGGTAATACTGCACTTGAGATATTATGAATCTAAAGTAGGATTCCATGTTTGTAATATAGTACTCTCATAATTCACTGATATTATGTGTTTTTCACTGACACTGATTGGGGTTGAGTTCACAACTATGATACATTATTAGGATGATATTTTTATGACATCCGATCATAGGAGAAATGTTTTGGAATGTCTACTATTTCAGGGAGAGTGAAACATGACCACATCAATGAGCAGAACCTAAGATAAGTTGGTCATATGGTCTGGGGTGGTTCAACATCTTGGTAGGGTGATAATTATTTCTAACTACATGAGAGACCATTTGGAGGGTGCATGTGGGGGTAGAACCAAACATATGACACATGTTGATTGCTACTATGTGTGAAATACTTAATATAGTGTAAGTCATAAGAAGTCCCAATGTCTATGTAACCTAATCAAGTTCCATGTTTATGGAAAGATGGACCAACTATAACAATTCTATCAAAATTTATCTCGTGTATCTAGTGAGAAGGGATCTGTTCCAAAATCACATTCATGTATATGATATGTAGCACCACATCTGGATGGGATTTTTTAAACTACTGGCTGATCAGGACAAGGATGAGGATATAATTTAAGTAGTATGACCTCATTTGTTTAGATCCATCACAGCGCACATGCCAAGGTTAGTCAGTTTTCATCTCAGGTGTTTGATTCAATCCATATTTATATAGTGTATTCCACACATGAGTATCAGAGTCTAGGGCCTTCTATATTATAAGGTTATATTATAGAATCATCTATATTAGTTTATATTTTATTTGATAGAGGTGAGTCACATTATTTTATGCCTGTTGAAATTATGGAAAATCTAGGTGTAGGGATAGAGAACTTCATTGGCATGATCAATATTGATTCACAATTATGGAATCATTCAAATATTATAATCCATTTTACATATTACCCCTTGCGATATGTTAATACAAATTATTTTCAAATTTTTATTCCCATGAGATGACAAAATTCGTTGTCTCTCTCAAAATTGAATGGAAATTACCTTATCAAATACACATTGATATTTATTTTAAGAGGGTTTAACTAAAATCACTCAAGTGCATAACATATATATGGAAGAGTGAATGGTATATCTAGGTGAGTCAATATATACCAGATTATCATGGTTAGGTAAGGGTGACAACCCAGATGTCTAGTAGCATCATTATTGATTAGGTAATGTGGATTATGAAAATCCATCATTATGCGGATCATTTTACGGAATATTATGTGAATAATTATCTGATTTTCATCTTATGAGAGAGGTGTAGTTCACCGTTGAGATTTTCAAGGTGTGTAACTAGTGTCTATTCCTCCATATAGGATGGAACTGACAATGCTCCAGGAACAGAAGAAGCAATTAGAAGACTTAGATAAAAATGGTTTTATATGTCCCAATAATTCACTCTAGGGTTCCCCTATCCTTTTTTCAATTAGTAAATATGGTACCTCGAGGTTGTGTGTGGATTATCAATGGTTGGACCATCCTAATGTAAATAAAAGATATCCACTACCTCTTATATATTAAATCGTTGACCAAATACGAAGAGAAAAGGATTTATCAAATATCAATTTGTGTTCGTGATGCCTAAGGTGTGTGCGATTCCATAAAACACACAAATTATAGTGTTTTAAAGATGGTATGTTATGTACCTGTACTAGGTTATTTTTTTGCATTATAAATGCACCTCTTGTTTTCTTGTCTAGAATGACTTGGTTTTTCCACCGCTAAGCAGATTTATTTTTTGTAGACCTTGTAGTCGAATTCATGGTTTATTCTTGAACTTTTCATGTCCTTTCTTAGAGTTATGAGATCATGATGAATACAAAATGTGTTCCTACCTATATGTGAATTTTAGAAAATGAAACTTTTTTATATATGAGGTTAACTTTTCGGTCACCTCATTTATGAGGTAGGCGTCTCTATTGACCTTGAGAAGGTGATCACCACATTTTTGTGGAATACGCAAAATATTTTTGTTGACATACTATTTTCTTGTGGATAGACGTCTATTATTAGTGATTCATAGAAGAAATATCAAGCCTATAAGCTCTTATTAATGGATTTAATGAAAAGTTATTGAATTTATTCTAGTTTGAATGTTGTGATATAACCTCAGTGATTTTAAAGGGAGTCAAGAACATAGAGGTGAGCCATGTTCATCCAGAGCTAGGGATATTCTATACTATTATATATATTCTTAGTGATCAGGCTTGAGGTTGTTCTAATTTAGGGTGATAATGATCATTTGAATCGGTCTAATGTGTTGAGACTGTATGAGTGGAATTAATTTACATGAGATCTTTTGATAGCTTCTATTGTTCATGACCTATGTAATAATATTAATTATCTATTGTTGTAAATAATCCTTAATTAAATGTATGATAAAAGTCTAAAAATAATTTCTGTATAGCTTTGCTGGAATCGAAGGTAGCTCATATGGGGAGAATACATAAAATCATATTAATATTAATCATGTCACTTTCCCTATTAAGATAATTTAAGTGACCAAAATTTTGTATTTGAATAGTCTACTTTGGTATCAATGCTTTTTGAAATATTGTAACTGTGATATTAGATTCACTTTAAAGATAGTAAACTAATGTTACTTATAAATTTATTTATTTTATATGATAATAGAATACAATGTTATGGTACAAAAATTATTCTTTTTTTCAATAGAAATAACAATGATCAGTGGATGATAAAATGTAAATTCATATAGAGAGTATGTGTTTTGAAATCCAGGCTTCTATAGGGGATAAATAAAAACTGCATGCAATTGTTAGAGTTACATAGACTATCTCTACCACAACCACTTATAAAAATAATTTTAATGATATGAATGCTTTTAATTTTCATTCAAGATATAAGGAATTCAATAGCCTTTTTTATTTTAAAATTACTCTTTAATTTTGGATACTATAGAGTTTCTCAGGAGGGAACAACTACGGTTAATGAAAAGATATTGATATCAAATGTTGGTAAGTATGATACTATTAATACGTTGTCTGATGAAATAATTTTTGATATGTTTCTCATTTTGTAACATCCCAAGTAAATGATGAATAAGACATATTTCATATTTATTAATATTTGTGAATTAAATATTAATTTTACTTTAAAAGGGTTTCTATGTTCGATAGCGTACCCGAAACGTAACAACGAGTTTCCTTGGAATCTTACGATTCACACTAATAATATATTATTATTATTTTAAATAGTAGCTCACTACTAGTCGTTGTAGTGGTGTGAAGGAACTAAATTAACTACAATATGATTATACATGATTGTTAGATGTATTTACTTTTATCAAAAAAAAAGATAGAGGCTTAAAATCTGAATGAATCTAATTTTAAGCATAATTTACATTAAAATGTCGATTTACCGCCTTTTAATGGAGAACCCTCATTAAATAATGTTTTGGTGAACATTATATGTTCTAATTGAACAAATATAGTCCTTCTCTATAATGGCGTCATCAAATTTTAATTTGGGTAATTCTATTTTGGTATTTTTCAGATAAATTTAATTTTTTAATGAATAGTGAAAATAGTGTATTTTAATTCAAAAGTGCCTATTAATCTAATTTATTTATATGGTTAGATTATATTTTTAGTTGGTTTTAAAGTGAAATTGAAATATATTTTTACCATTTAATCAAATTTTGTTCATTGGAATTAATTTCACTTTGAAATTGGACATAAACAAGTATCAATCTTTTGAAAGTTATTGTTTCTTAAAAACACGTTATTCGTTTTAACAATGGGAATTAATTGTTAAATTAATTAATTCCACTTATATGTTTTTAATTTGGAAAAATAGACATCAATTTCTAATTTATAATATCAAATAATGCTTCGTCTAAATTTTTGGTATTTTTATGAAAAACATCAATTTTTGATGAATAGTGACACCACTTAGTGGTAGTTAAAAATTTGACATTTTCATTTTAATGAAATATTACCACATTTGTGAATTTAATTTAAAAAATACGACACAAATGGGTGTTATCATGAAGTAAAATGTGGTTCATTAAGATGAAAATAATTTTTGGTGAATAGTAACTTTAGACTTTTATTTACCGCGGTTAAAGGTAAATAAGGAAATTCAATGTAAAAAGAATATTATAATAATTAAAAATTACCTTAACACATTTCCTAACCTTATTGGATTAGTAGTGGCTGATGATGGGAATTTTAGGGTTGATTTGGGACCCCATGGAGCGACATATGAAAGATAATGACACTTTAGATTAATTAATTTAATGTAAAGACTAAATTGACAATATCAAAACCTTTTTAGTAAATTAATTTTTATATAGTGATATATAAGTCATATTTTAGACTATAAATATTAATTTTAAATCTAAAAAGATTTCCTACATGATAGTATTTTTTTATAATTTTTAGACATTTAATAAAGTAAATTATTTATGACACAACAATGATTCATTATTTACCTCATTAATAAAGGATTTAAATAAATAAGGTTAAAATGATAAAACTATTATCTAAAACATGTCCAATTATGATTGGATGATTTTATTTCGACCATGAGTCATCTTATCTATGAATATAATGATTTTTGGACCATTAGATACTGAATATCATTATATAATAAAATAATAGTTTCACACTTTCCTAAAGATCCCCTACTCCCCCTTATAAAAGGAGGCCACTTCTATCCAATTTCTCACACATCTCAAGCCATTTGGCTCGTCCAAACACTGAACAATTAAGCTCTCAACATCCCTCTCCTCTTCTCAGAAGCCTTACCTTATACAGAAGGCACTTCAAGGAGTCCTTTGGTTCAATCCAAAGGGAGTTACCCAAATTAAAGTTAACCGTTTCTCTTAAATTGTTTTCTTTTATTTTACTTCTCAAACCCCTAAACTCTTTTTATTCAATTAATTTGTAAAAAAACTTGTATCCTAAATATATTATGACGTTTTTATGAGATGTATTTGAACTACACTTACACACACCTCCATCTAATGGATGAATAACATAATGTTTCTATGGAAGGAAAACTAACGCCTCACAAAACAATGATTGTTCAATTACATCTTACCGCCTCTCATGGTGAACATTATGATTGAACTGTATTTATACATGATATATATTTTGTTTATGATTTCTTTTTGCGTATGTACTTACCAATTTTATCAAACCTTTATGGTTTCCATAGTGGGTAAATACGATAATCTCATTTGAGGAAGTGCAGACTACCGACCCCTCAATGTGATGTGATTCGTTAATGCCTTATGTGGGATGAATTAAAGCTAGAGGTAATGATATTATAAATGATATTATACTGGAATAATAATATAACTATGTATAATTAGGTTTTATTTCCATTAAAATAAGAAATAGAAATGAAAGTAGCGTTCATGCGTACATACAGTTTACCGTCTCCATGAATGGTGCATTTAATTTCTTACCTCCAAATGATATGTACTATTATAAATACATGTATATAATAGATATATATGATACATATGATATCTAAATCATTAATATCATTCTGGATATAATAAACTATTGACCACATTAATAACATACAAATTTAATGTGTTCATTTTTGACTCAAGTACCAAATATCGACAAAATGGATGTTATTAACATAAATGATTACATAATGTTTATTACATGGTAATAATTGATATAAAATAATAATCATGAAAAAGGTTCATAATCAATTATAAATTAACTTTAGTTTATTATTCATCATATTAAATAATGAACGAGTCAAGTCGGACACAAGGTAAGGGACTTCGTCTCAATACCCTTTCATTGAGGTATTTTTAGTTTTATACACGACATTATTTTATATGGTGTATAAACCCCTTTTACTTTTCATTTTATTCAAAAGGGAATATTTTTATACGAATAATTTTACTAAATGACTAAAAGGAATGTTTTTTAATGTATGTGGTGACAATGAACATTATACCACCGAAAATATTATTTGATCTTTGGCTTCCTTATCAATCCGAGATGTTTTTAAATGGATAAATAAATACCATATACTCCTTTTATGTATTTTGGTATTGAAAATGTTTCAGAGAATGGTTTTTTTATTTTAATGTAGAAATGTTGTCTTTCCTTTATTCATATGTTATTTGTTATGATCCTGTTAGGGTTCTTGGGCATTATTTATGTATACGGGTGGTTCTGTGATAGACCTAGGGTGAGTGATCCCGAGATAGCTCTCCAATGCATTGGGTAACATGACAGAGGTAAACATGAATGTTTCTCCAAAGAGATTTATGGAATATACTGTGATCAATATTCCAAAGTGACTCCCTTTGTAGCTGTGAGAGCTACAATGTAAGTATGATATGGATTCCACAAGTTACCATTATCATTAATGATTTATATGCGTCTTTCATAAATCTTATGATTTCATGAGGTAAGTAAAAGATTTCATGTTTTGTATTTATTTATGAACAAATGTTTTCATTATTTTTTTTATAACCCTTACGGATCATTTTATGATCATCCCATGTTTTGAAATGTTTTCACAGGACTTAAAGATGAATAGGGTCAAGGATGGGATCAAGGAAAAGTCATGTTATCTAAAACAAGGAGGTATACATGACAATTTTTTTAAGAGTTTTTATTTTTTGAAAAAAATGAAACTGTGTAGATATATCTACCTTGTAATCTTTTAAGATGTAATATTTATGTCTTAATTTTCTAAAATTCTAAACCTGAAAATATCATCAATGTGAATTATTCATTTAATTCAATAATATTTAATGTTTAAGTCTGGGTCCTTATAGTTGGTATCGGTAGTCGATTTAGATAACTTTAGGAGTTAGGGTATTTTTAAAGCAATATCCATAAATTAATTTATGTTAATATTGACATCATATAGTATTTCCAGATTACCATGTAGCTTCACCTAAGATATTTCTATGTTCAGAATGGTTTTCCACAGAGGAAACAAGGCAACTATATTGGGACGACATCTGGAGGAAGACAACCATCCAAATCAGCAACCTGGGATGGTCAGAATTGGAACTGAATTGTTTGTTGCAGCGATGGCACAGTTGACTAAGTCTATAAGTTGCGGTGGTATCCATGTACGGGATCATCCTGATCAACCACATAGGAATATGTCAGTAGTGGAGCATTTCATGAGGCAGCATTCCCCATCATTCAGAGGATCATCTGACCATGTGCTTGCTGAAGGGTGGATTAATGCATTAGAGATGATTTTTGATGTCATGGGTTGTTCAGAACATCAAATGGTTAGTCTTGCAGTTTAACGTTTTGAATGTGAAGCTTATCAGTGGTGGTTGATGTTGAAAAATATCAAGTATATTTAGGTGATTGATTCTCTTGATTGGGATGAGTTCAATGTTATGTTTCTTGAGAAATATTTTCCTAAGGTGGTTCGTCTTAGGATGGAAAAACAATTCCTATAATTGAGGCAGGAGGATCACTCAGTGTCTGCTTATAAAGAAAAATTCACTCGACTGGCATGTTATGCTCCAAATTTCATACAAGATCTTGATAGTAAAATAAACCATTTTTACTCAGGATTAAAGCCATTGTATCGAAGGTCTTTAGCTTCTCGTGAGTTCAAATGTTATGAAAAACATGTTCATTGTGTAGAGAAGGTGGAAATGATGTTTTTTGATGATCAGGTATTCATTGAAAAACAACATAATAAGACGTTGAGGTGGTAGACAAAATGGAAGAACTCATCAAAAAAGTCTGATGGTACGAAACTTAAGTTTACAGTTTGTTAAAATTATGGTAAAAGGCATGCTGGGGAATGTCTTTTGAATTCTGGTATCTGCTACCATTGTGGTAAAATGGGACATAAGGATCATAGTTGCACTGAAAAATATTAGGGTAATGGTAAGACAAAATCTGATTTACAGTCAATAAAATGTTTTAAGTGCAATGAAATAGGACATTATACAAATGAGTGTCCAACAAAGAACTCAACTGAAGGAAAGCGTCAAGTCTACAAGAAGAAATGGGTGGGGAAATCTTTCGAAAATACTTCAGCAGATGTTGGGACATCAAATGAAGTTGTATCCGGTACACTTTTTATTTGTTTAGATTATTCCAATGTGTTGTTTGATTCAGGGTCTACAAACTCTTTAATTTCTGAGAATTATTCTAGTAAATTGGGAATTTCATATCAATATATGAATATAGAACTTACGGTAAAAACACATAGAGGAAATTTTGAGACAAAAAGAAAACATAATAACATTCTTTTCCTTGTGTGAGGAAATAATCTACCAACAAACCATATTGTTTTTCCTCTAGTAGAGTTTGATGTTATTTTGCGCATGGATTGGATTTCTGTTTATCATGCTAAGATTTATTGCAGAACTAAATATGTTTATTTTCAAAATAATTTTCAGTTTCTATAAAAAATGAAACCTTTCTGTTGATAACATATCAGGAAGTTGAGAAACTAGTAAAATATGGAAATGAATGTTACCTTGCACATATTTTTGAAAAAAGGAACTGTTCATATTAATGATTTTCCAGTGGTAAATGAGTACCTTGATGTTTTTCCTGATGAGTTGCCTGGTATTATACCTGATCGGGAAGTTGAATTTACTATTGAATTAGTTCTTAATGTAAATCCAATTTCAAAATCCCCTTATCTAATGGCTCAAATTAATCTTTTAATGTTAAAGAAGAAATTGCAGGAGTTATTAGATAAAGGTTTCATTTGACCTAGAATGTCACCATCTGGTGCTCCTGTCTTGTTTGTTGAAAAGAAATATTGTTCAATGATACTTTCCATTGATTATAGATCATTGAATAACCTCACTATTAATAATAAGTATCATTTTCCTCATATCGATGATTTGTTTGATCACCTCTATGGAGCTTTGTATTTTTCGAAGACCGACTTGAGGTCAGGGTACCATCCGTTGAAATTAAAGGATGCAGAAATTCCAAAGACCATGTTTTTTACTAGATATAGCCATTATGAATTACTAGTTATGCCTTTTGGGTTAACGAATTCACCTTCTATATTCATCGATCTTATGAATATAATTTTCTGTAGGTTCTTGGATGAGATTGTGGTTGTGTTCATTGATGATATTTTGATTTATTCCAAAATTAAAGAGGAATATGAAACTCAGTTAAGTGTTGTCTTGAAAACCTTAAAATAAAAGAAACTATTTTGGAAATATAGCATGTGTCAGTTTTGGTTACAACAAATTTCCTTCTTTGGTCACATTGTTTCAAAAAATTGCATAACAATTGATCCTGATAAAACGAAAGTTGTTGCAGAATGTCCATGACCCACAAATATAACCGATATTCATAGTTTTCTTGGTTTGGATGGTTATTACCAGAGGTTTTTAGAAAATTTTTCATTGTTATCTAGTCCAATGAATAAGTTAACTTGAAAAGTTGTTAATTTCATCTTGAAAAAAGAATGTGATGATTGATATCAGGAATTGAATAGAATATTGGTGAATGATCCTGTTTTGAAAATGCCTTCCAGAAATGGTGATTTTGTTATCTAGAGTGATGCTTCGTTGAAAGGACTTGGATGTGTCCTAATGCAGAATGATCAGGTAATTGCTTATGCTTCACGTCAGTTGAATCCACCTGATTTAAATTACCCTACACATGATTTGGAATTAGATGTATTTGTTTTTACGTTAAAAATTTGAAGGCAACATTTGGATGGAGTGAAGTGTGAAATATATACAGATCACAAAATATTGAAGTATATATTCACTCAAAAATAATTGAACATGAGACAGAGGTGATGGTTGGAATTATTCAAGGATTATGATTTCATGATCCATTACCATCTGGGAAAATAAAATAAAGTGGCTGATGATTTTAGTAAAAAAACTAATGTCTCATTAGCCATGATACTTTTGGAACAATATACTTTGGTTTTTTATTTGATAACCTTTGACATAGATTTTATTATTGCAGGAAATTATTCTATTTTGTTTCAGGTGTTAGTGAAATTATCTCTATCAGACAGAATTATGAAAGCATAGAAAGAAGACAGTGAGTTGTAGAAAAAGGTAGAGTTGGTTCAGAAGTGTAAGTTTCCTAAATATAACATTGATAATGATTGTGTTTTGAGATTTGGGAAGATATTATGTGTACCTTGTGATTCACAGTTTAATAATGAGTTGTTATGTGATACTCATAGTTCTCTGTTTTTAGTTCATCATGTTAGTACTAAGATGTACAGAGATCTTTGGGATTATTACTGGTGGGACGGAATGAAAAGAGATATTTTTTATTTTACTTTGAAGTGTATGAATTTTCAGTAGGTTAAAGCAGAGCGGTAGTTACCGAAAGGGATGCTTTAGCCTGTACCAGTGCCAGAGTGGAAATGGTAAAATATATCTGTGGACTTCGTTGTGGGATTATCAAAGACATCTCGAGGTAATAATGTAATCCAGGTTCTAGTTGATTGATTGACTAAATTTTCTCATTTCTTTCCTATTAGAGATAAATTGCCTCTAGATCAACATGATCGGTTGTATGTTAAATAGATAGTTTGGTTGCATGGATTTCCCCTCTCCATTGTATCTGATCGTGATCTTAGGTTCACTTCTATCTTTTGAAAAGGCCTTCTGAAGTCATTGGGTAATGAATTAAATTTTAGTATAGCTTTTCTTCCTCAATCAGATGGGCTGTTAGAACGAACAATTCCGACATTGGAGGATATATTACGTGCTTTTTTAATGAAATATCAGGGAAGTTGGGACCACCATCTTTCTTTGGTGGAATTTTCATATAATAACATTTTTCATTCCAGTATACAGATGGCTACATTTGAGGCATTATATGGAAAGCATTTTCGAACTCCAGCTTTTTGGGATGAACTAGGTGAAAGGAAGGTGATGGGATAAGAATTGGTAGAAGAGATGGAAGAGAAAGATCAGTTGATTCAGAAGCACATGAGAATAGCTCAGAGCAGAATGAAAAGTTATGTCGATAACTGGAGGAAGGATCTTTCCTTTGAGGCTTGTGATCATGTCTTTCTCAATGTTTCTCCATCGAAAAGTGTGATGTGTTTTGGTAATAGGGGATAGTTGATTTTGAGGTTCATTGGACCTTATGAAATTATAGAGAAAGTGGGATCAGTTCAATATAGAGTGTCTTTACCTCCATGTTTATCCTAGGTACACAATGTTTTTTCATGTTTTGATGTTGAGAAAGTATATGCGAGATCGAACTCATGTTTTGAGGCCAGAGGTAGTTCAGTTGGAAGAGAATCTATCTTATGAAGAACGACCAGTCCAGATATTTGACCACGGAGAGAAAGTGTTGCGAAATAAGGTAATTTACCAGGTAATGGTTTAGTGGAAAAACCATATGGTTGAAGAGGCAACATGGGAATCTAAAAATTCTATGAGGGATAAATACCCCCACTTATTTTGATAAATGAATAATAATTTTATGGATGCAATTTCCAAAATGGGGGAAGGGTGTAACATCCCAAGTAAATAAAGAATAAGACATATTTCATATTTATTAATATTTGTGAATTAAATATTAATTTAACTTTAAAAGGGTGCTATGTTCGATAGCATACCCGATACGCAACAACGGGTTTCTTTGGAATCTTACATTGCACACTAATAAATTAATATTATTATTTTAAATGGTAGTTAACTCCTAGAAATTTTAGTGGTGAGAGTGAACGAAAATAACGAAAATATGATTATACATGTTTGTTATATGTATTTACTTTTTTCCAATAAAAGTTAGAGGCTTAAAATGTGAATGAATCTAATTTTAAGCATAATTTACATTAAAAGGCCGATTTACTACTTTTTAATGGAGAACCCTCATTAAATCATGTTTTGGTAATTTTTTATATGTTATAATTGACTAAATATAATCCTTCTTTAGAATGGGGACAACAAATTTTACATTGGGTAATTTTTATGGTATTTTTCTGATAAAGTTCATTTTTTAATGAATAGTGAAAAATACTATATTTTAATTCAAAAGTGCCTTTTAATCTAATTTAATTATATGGTTAGATTACCTTTTTAGTTGGTTTTAAAGTGAAATTGAAATATAGTATTACCATTTAATCCAATGTTGGTCATTGTAATTAATTTCACTTTGAAATTGGACATAAACAAGTACAAATCTTTTGATAGTTATTATTTCTTAAAAACACGCTATTTGTTTTAACAATGGGAATTAATTTTTAAATTAATTAATGCCACTTCTATCTTTTGAATTTTGAAAAATAGACATCAATTTTGAATTCATAATTTCAAATAATTCTTAGGCTGAATTTTTGGTATTTTTCTAAAAAACATCAATTTTTGATGAATAGTGACACCACTTAGTGGTAGTTAAAAAACGTACTTTTTCATATAAATGAAATTTTACCACTTCTGTGAATTGAATTTTAAAAATCCAACACATATGGTTGTTATCAAGAAGTAAAATGGGGTTCATTAAGATGAAACTAATTTTTGGTGAATAGTAACTTTTGATTTTTATTTAGCGCAATAAATGTTAAATAATGAAATTCAAGGTAAAAAGATTATTACAATAATTCAAAATTAGCTTAACACATTTCCTAACCTTATTGGATGAGTAGTGGCCGACGATGGGGATTTTAGGGTCTATTTTGGGACCCCATGAAGCCACTTATAAAAGATAATGACACATTAGATTAATTAATTTAATGTAAAGACAAAACTGACAGTATTGAAAAGTTTTCAAAAAATTAATTTGTATATGGAGATATGTAATTCATATTTTCGACTATCCATGTTCATTAGAACGATAGAAATATTTCCTACATGATAGTAGTTTTTATTTAATATTTCTACATCGAATAGATTAAATTATTTATGACACAATAATGATGAATTATTTTCCTTTATTAATAATGGATTTAAATAAATAAGATTGTAATGAATAAAATATTATCCAAAACATGTCTAATTATGATTGGATGATTTTATTTAGACCATGAGTCATTTTATCTTAGAATATAATTATTTTTGGACCATTTGAAATCGAATATCATTATTTAATTAAGTAATAGTTTCACACTTTCCTAAAGAGCCCCTCCTCCCCCATATAAAAAGAGACCCCTTCAAACCAATTCCTCACATATCTCATGCCATTTGGCTCATCCAACCTATGCCCAATTAAGCTCTCAAAATCCCTCTCCTCCTCTTAGAAGCCTTATCTTAGGCAGAAGGCACTTCAGAATGTCCATTGGTTCAAACCAAAGGGAGTTACCCAAATTGAAGGTAACAGTTTCTCTTAAATTGTTTTCTTTTATTTTACTTCTCCAACCCCTAAACTCTTTTTGTTCATTTCTTTTGTAACAATAATAGTTTCCTAAATATACTAGGATGTTTTTATGATAATTATTAGAACTACACTTACACACACCTCCATCTAATGGAAGAAGAACATAATGTTTCTATGGATGGAAAACTAACGCCTCATGAAATGATGATTTTTCAATTACATCTTACCACCTACCATGGGGAAAATTATGATGGCACTGTATTTATACATGATATATATTATTTTTATTATTTCTTTATGAATCTATACTTTCCAATTTTATGAAGACTTTATGGTTTCCATAGTTTGTAAATATGATAATCTCATTTGAGGAAGTGCATACTACCGCCCCCTCAAAGTGATGTGAATCGTTAATGCCTTATGTGGGATGTATAAAAAATGGATTTAATGATATTATATATGATATTATACTGGAATTATAATATACCTTTGTATAATTATGTTTTATTTCCATTAAAATATGAAATGGAAATCAAAGTAGCGTTCATGCGTACATACGGCTTACCGTCTCCATGAACAGTGCATTTCATTTCTTACCTCCAAATGTTATGTACTATTATAAATACATGAATATACTGGATATATATGATATATATGATATATAAATCATGAATATCAGTCTGGATATAATGCACTATTGACCACATTGATAACTTACAAATATAGGGTGTTCATTTTTGACTCAAGTACCAAATATCGACAAAATGGATGTTATTAACATAAATGATTACATAATGTTTATAACGTGGTAATAATTGATATAAAATAATAAACTTGAAAAAGGATCCTAAGCAGGTATAAAATAACTTTAATTTATTATTCTGGAGATTAAAGATCGAACGAGTCATGCCGTACATGAGGTAAGGGACTTCGTCTCAATCTCCTTTCATTAAGGCATTTTTAGTTTTATACACGACTTTATTTTATACGGTGTATCAACCCCTTTGAATTTTCATTTTATTCAAAGGGAATATTTTTATATGAATCATTTTACTAAACGACAAGAAAGAATATTTTTTTAACATCAGTGGTGACAATGACCTTTACGCCGCCACGAGTATTATATGATCTTTGGCATCTTAAACAAGCTGGAGTTTTTTAAAAGGGAAAATAAATACCATATACTCATTTTATGTTTTTTGGAATTAAGAATGATTTTGAGAATGGTTTTTTTATTTCAATGTGGAAATGTTATCTTTGTTTTATGCTTATGTTATGTGTTATGATCATGTTATGGTTCTTCGAAATTATTTATATATACCAGTGGTTCCTTGATATACCTTGGGTGGGTGAGCCTGAGATAGATCTCAAGTGGATTCGGTAACATGAAAGAGGTAAACGTGAATGTTTCTCCTAAGAGATTCATGGAATATACTGTGATGGGTATTCCAAAGTAACTCCATATGTATCTGTGAGAGCTACAATGTAAGTATGATATGGATTCCACAAGATACCTTTATGATTAATGATTTCTATGTGTCTTTCATAAATCTTATGATTTCATGAGGTGTAAATGCGGTCATGTTTTGTATGTATTTATGAACAAATGTTTTCATTCATTGTTTTATAACCCTTATTGAGATTTTTAGGCTCATCCCATGTTTTGAAATGTTTTCACAGGACTTAAATATGAATAGGGTCAAGGATGGAATCAAGGAAAAGTCGCGCTATCTAAAACATGGAACTAGACATGACTCTTTTTTTAAGAGTTTTTTATTTTATGAAAAAAGGAAACTGTGTAGATATGTCTACCTTGTAATCTTGTGAGATGTAATAGTTAAGTCCTAATTCTCAAAAACTCTAAACATGAGAAGAACCTCAATATGAATTATTAATTTAATTCAATATTATGTAATGTTTAAGGTCGGGTCCTTATACATTTTTAATGAATTTATGAAAATAGTGACCTCACTGGGAAATCATGTATCTAACAAAGATCACATCATTAGGTTTCATTGATTCCTTTCTAAAATATGTATGAGAATATATATTTCAATTAGAGAGTCATGTGATGTTATAAAACAATCATTAAATGATCAGATTTGTAAAAATATAATATATGAAGAATAATTGAATGTAAACTAAGAGTATGATTATGATCGAATAAGAAATTCAGTTTCTTTTAAATTTAATTAATCTACATAGGGAGGAAAAATAAACATAAAATAACCAAAATGATTGTTCATGTGACCGTGAGTTAGATCCAAATAATTTTGTGGAAATAGACCATCTATATAGTTTATTTAATAAGTTTAATATGAAGATGATGTTTTTTATAAATCCAAACTATAATGGAATATAATATACTAAAGGAAACATGAAAAATGTTGGTATGAAGGATTATAATGTGATTGCCTATTATGAATGAAAATGAAATGAACATGTCAATACAGACTATCCAAAACATAAATACAAAAATACAAATGATGAAAAGGAAATAAGAATAAATAAATATATAAAAGAAACATGGGGTACCAATAAGAAAAATCAATTCCTTAATACTCTTCTCTTGAAAAAAATTCAGATCTATAAAACATCAGATTCTTGACAAATGTCTTTAAGGAGCTTGTTATTTATTATATTTTTTCCTTTGATCAATTCTGATAATTATCATAATGAAAATAATAATGATGACATGTCCCAAAAATATATGTTTGAATATTAAAAAAAATAGAAGATACTATTAATGAAATTAATAATAAATATAATATTGAAAGAGTCATCATGCTTTATCTGTCAATGCTTATTATGATATACCTGTTGAGAAGGAAAAAATGCACAGATGTTATTGGAGAATAATGAAAACAAAATGTCTAACAGAAAATTCAATAAGGACTTGTAAATAACTTAAAATTGTATTGATACTCTTTTATAGATTATATATAATCAATATGCTCCAAATTATTTTACACCTATTGGATACTGACATAGACCATTATGAAAAATAAATATCATATTTGAATATAAGTCTAAATATAACAGTGCTATTGTTAGTTATTTTTCTATGTGACCAAAAATGTTATTATTTCAAAAATATGTAAATCAAATAGTAATTTACCTAATAGAAAATAGTGCCTCTTAAATATATTATTACTAATTCATGTAGACCCAAACAAATTTGTCTACCAAAGTCATTTCTAGTATATATTGTTTAGGAAAAATATGTAAATACATATAGTAAATGTCTTTGGTACTCGAAAATTGTGTTTTTAAGGAATATTACAGGATATTACATAGGATTCATGAGCCTAATAAAGGATGATATTCGTCTTTTCTCTTTCAGGGACTATGTTAAATAGAAAATCATCTCCCTTTTCCAAATTGGTAACATAAAATCAATTTAAATTTCTAATGTAATGTCTACTAATGGTTTGAATTATAATTTTCCTAGATTCACATAATTAAGAACATATGCCATTCATGATAAATTTAATAATAATGAATGTTATTTTTTTTATTTTAAATATTATGTAATATTTACTCATTTATGGAATGTAAATGTTTATATTGTTTATTTCAATACATTATTTTCTCAAAATGATTCCCTCTTGAGTGACTTTAATAATGAATCTTGAATTTTTTATAGCAGACTAGGACAGTATAGTATTCACTCATATTGGAAGCCGCCTAAGAATGGATTAGACAATGATCTACCAAAATAAGAGTTCCTAGATGAAATTTTATATAAATCTTTTATAAAAGGGAAACAACAAAATATATATATATTGAATTATTAAAAAAAGTTTCAACTTGTCAAAATATCAATATAGTTCTTATTTATTTATTTTGACTATATAGATTCTAAATTCTAAATGGTAAGTACATTGTTTATGTACTTGTTTATCACATCTCTCAGTATACATGAATATTTGTTTTAATTCAAAAAATTAAATCTTTCTCATATATTACCTCATAATATAAATCTATAGAAAATTTTCATTGAATTAGAAATAAGACCTTATGATGTTACAATTATTGTGAGTTTGAAAATCAATACTTTGAATCTTTTGTCTCCCAAAATGGCTATAGTCAGAACTTCTCTTCTCATAGAACACATCAGTAGAATTGATTTTAAGAATGAATGAATATAATACTAGAAGAGATATCCGTAAATATTCATATTGAATATGAATTACCTATATATTTTTGGGCCAAGGCTCTGAATACAACATTATTTATAATCAATTGAGTGTTAATCAGCCACATCCTGAAAAGGATTGCTTTTTACATTTGGAATAATAGAATGAATACAGTCAATTACATTATAGTTTTTGTGTAGAATTTTTTTTATTATTAACTATAAGGATTATCTAGACAATTTTCTTCCAAAAAGTGATGAATACATTTTCCATTTTTATTCAAGCTCCATTAAATCTTATATAGTTTTCCACAAAAGGACTAGAATTTGGTGGATTCTAGTAATATAAAATTTTATGAGACAAATCCAGATGCACCTAATAACACTATTGAAAACATCCAGGATGAATTGTTAACTCCAAAAAAATTTCAAACCTATGGATTATTCTATGAAATAGTAAAAAAACATCTAATTCTAAGAAAATTTGAAAAATTCCATAATATGAACCTATAGAAGAACCTGAAATGACAAACCATACTTTTTTCTAGAGCTATGAGAACCCTTATCTATCGTCCCTTATATTATATAGTTAGTGACCTAGATAGAGGTACACATACATGATATTCCCTAATAAATTAGGTTGAACATCATGAATTATTTTCTCCTCATGAACCAAAGAACATTAATGATGTAATTAATTTTGAATTCAGTGTAATGGCCATACAAGAAGAATAAAATCAATTTTAAAGACACAAATTATTGGAACATTCGTATTAAAACAATTATATCATAACTATATGAACTAAATAGTTGTTTGTAATAAGGGAGATCAATCCATAATAACTAAAAAACATTTTTAGACTTGTTTCTCAAGGTTATAGTCAAGAAGATGGAATATAATATGAAGATACATTTTCACCAGTATCTAAACATAAACTAATAATAATACAAAATTACTCTACAAATCATCTCGATTTTAGAAATTACATGAGGGATTTACAGAATAATTTCGGACATAGGTATATGGTAGGGGTTGTTTTTGTCCAAAACCCCAATGCTTTCAAAATATTCATTTTCCAAAAAGTGATTTCAAATTAACAAATTCTTTATTTGGTTAAATAAAATCTCATATAGCTTCATATTAAAGGTTTGGTACTTCTCTAATTTCAATTGGTTTTTCCAAATTTATATCTAATCCTATACTTCTTATAAAAAAATTCCAAGTGATTTTTTAGTTGTAAAATTATATGTAGAAGATATTATTTTTGTTATTCCAAAATTCCTTATATATTGATTTTTCCAAATGATGAAAAATGATTTTGAAATGAGTTTGATGGGTGAATTCCAATTATTTCTTTGTTTTATTACTTTTAAAAATATAAAAGGAATCATTTTATATCAATGTATGTATAAAACCGTTCAATTAAAATTCATTAACATGGATATCTATAATAGTAGTGATACTCATATGGTTAATAGATGTAAATTGCATCTAGTTAATGTTGGGATACTGGTGGATCAATCTAGTTACAGTGGTATGATTTGAATTATGTTATATTTTATTTCTAGATGACCTGATATTTTGTTGAGTGTGTGTATTTTTGCTTGATTTAAATAAAATACAATAATGTCACAATATGTTGTTTAATGATAATATTAAAATACCTCAAATATACTACAAATTTAGGAATGATTAACCTAAGAAGAAAATGATTTTATTTAGTTAGTTATTTAGATGACGATTTTGGTGGATGTAATTTTCATAGAATTATAACCTCTTGATCATGTAACTTTTTATCTATATATCTTGTTTCATTGAATAATTTGAAACAAAATTTTGTTTCACTGTCTTTTGTTGACACTCAATACATAGCCACATGTATCTTTTGTGTAAAATTTTCATTGTTGAAACACACATTACTAGACTATAGATAACACTTTTGACATGCCCTTATAAAGTGTGATAATTAATTTTCTATAAATATATCAATTTATATTATATCACATTCTAGAACAAAACATATTTATGTAAGACATCAAATTTTTATAGATCATTTTCACAATTGGGATATTAATCTCAAACAAATTGGTCCAGAACATTATCATGCTGATATAATCACTAAGACATTTAATCATGAGAGAATGAATTACATAAAATTTGATTTTGGATTAATAAAATGTTCTTATGTTTAATTTTCTGGGACTCACCATTGAACTTCTCACTATAGTAAATTTTTCATTTATTTTTCAATTTTATTCGGTTTCAATTTTATTCTCTTAATCAAAAGTTTTTATAATTTTTTATGGATTATCTTATATATTGATTTTGAATATATCATTATTCTTGATTTTTATTTTACCATGTCCCTAAAATCATAAATGATAAATGGGGAACATTATTTAATTAAAATTCATACACTTTACAGACTCCCTTTTCCATCGAGCCTTGTGTGATAATTTTCTACAAAACTTTCAACATTCTATTTGGCCTCGACTAAGCCATCCAATCCAATAGAAAAAACCTATATTTCCATATTAAAATTACATCATTGTTTTGTTCTATAAGTCATTTTCTACAATTATTATGAATGGGATTCTAAGACATACTGCACTTGTCAAACTAGTAAACCTTGAGCTTTCAATCAATTTTTTTATACTCAAAAAATTATGTTGATGTATAATATTTTCATTCTAGATGATATCTAGTGTATAATGTCATTCCTAATCAAGGATAAATGGATTGATTATCTTCATAAAAATATACAATCTAATCATAATCTCATATATCAGTTTTATTAGTATATGGAGTTCAATTTTGATGAATAAGAATAATACATGTTTTAAACCGGGATTATTGTCCTAGAAATGATCGTTATTCGATGAATTGGTATAGTTTTTTAAAATCCACACATAATGGTATTTTCAAAGAATACCAAGGCTCTATACCGTATTATGATGATTATTTCAACTAGGAAGAATACATTGTTTAGTTTACTGGATATGGAACAGTTAGAGGACTGGTTTCTTCAATGCTAGATAGAGAGTTTAGGATTATCGTTCTGTTTATACTGCTCATTTTTTTCCTGAATAATATTAAATTTTATACATTAAGGTATCTAGATGTGTATTTATTTGTCTTTTAAAAATATAACATGATATATATATTTTTATCTTATTATTAATTATCTATAAATAATCAAACCTACCACTAGATCAAATTGCATAATTTATCATTACTTAATTTATGTTATTCTTAATTAAAATGTTCTTATTGATAATGATAAAGAGTTAGCTGTGTAATGTGGAGGACTTTGTATCAGAAAAATTAGTTTTATAAGGATTAATATCAACTTAAACCCTAGGGGAAATAAATGGGCAGCTGATAGTGAAAATATATATGATTATTTTAATCATTAAATTCATACTTCTAGGCTAAGCGACCTTGTTGACCTAGGCCTAGAGGCTGATAAAAATGTTGAGTACTCTGATATTAATAAGGAATAATATTTTGACGCATCCAAAAATATATATAAAAAAAATTCTTATTGATTAATGAAATGACACGAACCAATCTAATTGATAACCTAACATCATTTTTGGTGCTCTTAGTCTATCTTGGATTGTCCCCATAATAGAAATGTTGGAAAAATGTGATGAAGAAAAGACAAAATTCTCTAGAGAAGAACATATTAAAAGAAGATCGAAATTTGATGATGATAATGGTAATTATGATGAAATAGATGTGTATGGAAGTGGAAATAATGATGATGAATATGGATCAGATCTAGACACTTCCAATGGGAAAATTGGAAGAGGGGATGTTGAGATTCTAGAATATATTATATCTTGTACTGGAGGTTCTGTTTCTAGAAAAAGTTAAATACCTACATTTTATATTCAGATCGATTTTGTTTCTAGAAAAGAAGGATATAAATATATTGAGGAGGATATATACCCATGTCATTAAAGTAATCATATATTTGAGGAAGCTGATGAGGGAAACAATGTGTCTATTACTGATGAAAAGACATAGATATATCATATTGTTGTTGAGAAGATGAGAATTGTTGATACTATTGAGTGGTATGTGGATGAACTAATGGATGTAGAGAATTTAGGGGATATTTTTTATGATTAAATATTTATTCAGAATCTTTTTTATGATAATTTTAGATATGCAGATTTTTCCGGTAATAATTTAGTTGATATATACATGGGGGTGAACCTTCTATTGAACAATGAATAGTTGAGTCCTCTATTGGCATAAATTCTATAGTAGTATCTATTATTGTTCTTTATTTATTGGTTGAGATATTTTTTAGGATGTTAGAAAGTTGGATTGACCATATTTTAAGGGAATGATGTTTTTTTTCAAGTTGGTCAATAAAAATGGTGAAACTTCTATTCGAGAAGAATGATATCCCAACAGATAAATGATAAATCAGATTGATGCTACCTATTATATTGAATGGATTTTCACTTTGATAGATCCTTTATTGGTTATCCCATCAGTTTCTATTTTTTTTATAAAGAGAATTGACTTTAATTTTTTATATAATAATTAGTTTTTGATTTTGGAAATATTTTGAAAAATCAATCACCACTTATTACTATGATAAATGAATATGATGATGGAAATTTGTTTGATATGGTTATCTTACACATTCAGAAGAAGATGACTAACTATATCCATGAATTTTAAATTTATAATAGAATTTTAGAAAATTAATTGGAATCCCTAAAATCCTATTTGGAAGTAATTCAATATTCCTTTTTAGCTTCTTTGGATTCAATGCATTAGTGAGTTGAAAAATTTACCTCAGAGGCATTTACATATACTATTCCCCAATCTATATTTGATGGTTATTTGATCAGAAATATTATAAGTAAATATATTAGATAATATTATATTATTATATTATGTGATGCTACTAGCATATTTATGGATACTCGGTGGAAGTTAGAGAATAATAATGATCATGATCATATTATGAAAAGAGAATACCTGAAGGATTTTAAGGAAAACCAAGAGACAATAAACAAGTTCATAAAGTATTATCTCTATAATATTTACTCCATGAATGAGTTTAATACCTAATTTCTGTTTTTGGAAGAAAATTTTAAGATTCCATGTTTTAACCGAACATTTAAAGAATAAGTTATCAGTTGAAAGTCTTGGATCCTCAGTTGATTATTTTTATAGAGGAAAAGACTGAAATTTCTAGTGAAAAGGTGTGGGTGGAAATATATAATAGAATTAATAATAATTATGGAACCATTTATTCATTTCCATGGGACTAATATTGTGTCTCATGAAGTCATACTAGTTTCATCCCATATAACACCTCATGAAACTACTGCTGTGTATTTTTTCTGAGGTGGACATAGACCCTCTTTCTCATTTTCCATCAAAGTTACAACCATTTTCTTTAACTCCCAAACAATAATTAAAACAAGTGATGAAAATCCTAATTCAATAGAATCATCCTCATTAAGGTATTTATGATATTCCATCAGTTATCCCTTTGGTACCCTCAAAAATTCTTACTGTAACGACCCAAAATTTCATCATTAAAAACATTTCATTATCAAAATATATTTATTATTATCATTATATAAAATGGGGACATCATCGGTTTTATGTTTATGTATTTTAAAATACCATTATGAATTGTGATTCTTGCTAATATAGTTGTTGAACACTGATGACATGATTGGCATAAATATAGAGATTTAACAAATAAAATTTTCATAAACAAAGGATATGGTGGCCTTATCTAATAGAATTTCCCCATATGAATCCCATTTTTCAGATCTTATAATGAATTGGGCATCATTGTGCTTCACTCCTGACCACTCCCAAGACGAGCTTGAACACGTTAATCTTGAGCGGAACTGACTACGGGTGATGTGGATGTTAATAGAGATTATCACCCGAGCGATGTTATCTGAGCCACCGAAAGAGTTTGTCACCATCACACACCTTATTGTTCGGTCATAAGTAGGTGTTATAAAGGGTTATGTAACAAGACCCTAGAACTATTCCAATGTATATAAATTTTACATAATGAGTGTTCATTAATTTTATTATTGTTACTTTGTAAATAGTTTTTAAAACACAAATAGTATTTTTGGTTAATATTCAACTAAGAAATATTTTTTGATGAATTAATAGATTTATGAATTAAATAATATTTTAAAAAAATATTATTATTAAATTTATTTTAATTAAATATAAATTATCAAATTTTTATATGAATGAAATTTTAATTTTTATTATGGTTTGAAAACTATTTTCATGAAATCCCATGAATTTTCAGTAAATGTCTATTTTTATTTTAAAAGTAAAAATTCACATATTTATAAAATTATTTAGATAAAATTAATATTATTTTTAGAATCAGGATATCAAAATTTTCATATGGAGAATGTTTCATAATTTTCTGAGACAGATGAATTTTTGGGTAAAAATTAAATATAGTTTAAATATATAATTTGTTTTATGACATCATAATGACTCAAAAGTGAGGTAATAAAATACTATAAACATTATTTTCGGCCAATATATGTTTTAGCATTAGTATAATGTGATTTTAGAATTTATTTATTTATTTTGAAATGATTTTGTTGACCTTCCAATACTTATAATACATTTTCCTTTTTAAATTTTTTCATTGAGAGTGTGAATCTCCTCCACTTAAGAAACAGTATTATATTAAGAGGTCCAGCCCTTGGAATTATAAAACATTGTTTTACACTCCCCATTGGTAAAACCCATGAGAAAAATCCATGGTCTGGTTTGTTTTATTGATTAGTATAATGTGTGGTGACCCAAACCTAAATAATAAAGAATTCCATCTCCTTCATATATAAACCCACCCAAGCTCCCACATCCTCTTCTCAGAAACCCTTTGGATTTTGACCAACCCTTGTCCTTTTCTACCTAGAATCCCCCCAAGGTTCCCTAACCTCCCATGAAGCCTCTCTGATGTCTCTCCCAAGACATAGGGATCACACTTCCATATAAGGGATTTCTTCTTTTCTCATTTTTTGTCTTATTTTATTTAAGTCAAAATGCCTTTTTATCAATTAAAATTGTTATGGTATGATTTATCACCACCCAAATGCTGTCCTAATTATTTTTGGATGATGGTTTACCCTTTTCTATCTCATTAAATCCACCCATTTAGACCCATTAACATGTCAAAATTCAGCGAGGGATTTCTCTCTCCTCTTTTACATCCACAAATTTATTTTTTATTATGCCTCTAAATTCCATTACAATTTTCATGACATGTATCCATATGAACACCTTACTAACCATTTCATGTAATATGATGAGAAACCCTTTTTATCTCATCAACTATTATCATTAATTCTTATGTCATGCCGTTATGCTGCCAAAATTTCACAGCGTTTTCCCAAGCCATGATCAACGTGTAGTAATACCATACCAATGTCTCTATAAAAGGTATTCACCTTTATGTACATATAACTATTGAATGGTACATTCATGTATTTATTACACATTAATTAATCATGTAATAACTTATGATGTTAATTTATTCCACGTTATACGATACATATGGAACACTAATGCATAAAATGAAATCATTAAGAAAGGTGTGCCCTGATAGCGCTAAAATGCATTGGGTAATGTATATTATCATGATACATCATGTGCAATGGGTGTCGACTGATGCTAATTCATGTGAAATGAGGCTTTACTCATGCTTAATGTGCAATGAGTGTTTACTCATGCTCCAAGTTCAATGAGCCTTAGCTCATTCTAATTCCATGTTAAGTGTTATTACCACATTTCCGTGTTATGATTATCATACTTTATAATGACTTTATGTTCATGGTTCTTTTGTGCTCTATTTATATTCATATTTTCACACATTTATTGTATTACTAATGTTATTCCATGTTTATTCCATTACTAGGCTTTGTAGCTCACCCTTTTCTAATGCATGTCCTCAGGTTATCCCATTCAATGCTATGTACGAGGGAATGTAATGATCATGTAAAGGATGTTTTCAATAAATATGATGTGTGTTTTATGTTCTAAGATGTTATGAAATGTTCCTAATCCCCAAAAACACTAGACCTCTCAATATTCTATGTTGTATCACTTGAAGATTATATTTAATAAATCAAGTTTATGTGTGTAATAAAAAGCAGGGTTTTTATAGTTGGTATCAGAGGATAAGTTTAGTTGTTTTGGGGATTAGGATTAGAAATCCCTAGTGAATACCTAAAGACAAGAATAGTTATAATAAAAACATCCCTATATATTGGTGAGTGTTGAGTATGTGGTTTATCATGAAAATATATACCTGTCTGGATACAAGCTGGTAGAGGTTGCTCTGGAACAAATGTATCATAGATGTAAAACCGGAAAACATAGCTTTAAGCAAGACACAAATGGGAACTAGTGTACAACAATAGGGCTTGCTTCAGTATTGAATATGAAACTCCTAGGGTATATTATTTGGTAAATTCACAAGCTTAGTATGAACCCTGGTCAAGGGAATTAAAAAAATTCCCATGCGAATATATGTTAGAAAGTAAATCATGGAGAGAATTGATTGAATCCTACAGATTCACAATTTAATGAAATAAATGTTATTTATAAATCATCAGTTTTGTCCTCGGATTACCCTTTATGTGTTACCCCTAACAATTGATGTGAATATTAATGTGATGAATTTCATAATGAGATTCCCAATCCGATTGGAGCGGGAATCAAGATAATTTTCACGCTTCTCTCTCAATTAACTCAAGATTTGAATTGAAACATGGGTCAAGAAGAAAATTCACCCCCCCCCCATGATAGAACAATTTTCAATCAATATCTTCACGATATAAAGGGCCTCTATCTTTTAATGAATCATCTGATCCCTCAATCGTCAATCAATGGATAAACTCCATTGAAAAGATCTTCTCTGTCCTTCAATGTTCCAAACAAGATACGGATCTTCTGGATGCTTATCATATGGAAAATGAATTCGATCAGTGGTGGATGTTGATAAAAAATATGAAGCCTATGTAAGAGATTGAGGCATTGGAATGGAAGGATTTACGAAGATGTTTTTCAATTAATATTTTATGCGCACCCTCCAACATAAGATGGAAATGGACTTCCTCACCCTCAAGCAATAAAATCAACCATTCTGTCAGAGCATATGAGGCAAAATTCACAAGGCCTTCACCATATGCCTCTGGCATTGTCATTACCACCGAATTCAAGGTTGACTGCTTAATTGGTGTGATGAATCCAAGCCTATGGAAAGCGCTGGGGATCTATGACTTCGAAAACTATGAGGAAATTGTCTGATGTACCATCAAAGTCAAAATGGAGATCAGATAATTTTTGGGGTATCATGGGGATATGAAGCCTAAAGCAGACTTCAATTGTGGTGGTCTAATGGATAAATCCAATAGTGCTAAGAAGATCCATCACCCCACTTGACAAAGGTGAAAAACTAAGCACCCTGGAAATTTCCTAATGGGGACGTGGAAATTCTTTATGTGTAGAAGAGAAGGGCACCTAGCTGTTAAGTCCTGACAAGAATAACCTACGGCTGCAACAGTAGAGAGGAACGCTCCGTTTGAACATCAACATGTTGATCACTTATACCACTGTAAAGAAACATGAAATCTTGCAAATTAATGACCAAAGATAATGAATTTAGTGGGCATCCCACAACTTCCAAATCACTATGGGAGAGATTTTTCCATCACTACTTCCAAATTGATCCCTGAAAATGAAGTGGTCATAGGTACGCTAGCTATTAATTCAAGAATAGTAAAAATAATTTTTGATTTAGGTTGTACAAATTATTTTATATCCCAAATGTTTAGTAAAAAATCCATGCACAGCCACAAATCATGTAAATAATGTAGTCATTGAGTACAAAAAATGGGCCAATAATTGAATCCTATGAATAAAAATCCTCCCCTATCATAATCTAGGAATTGAATTTCGGGGAGAACCTCATCATATTTCCTCTGGTGGAATTTTATTCAATTATTGGCATGGCTATTCTTTCCATATATAGAGATAACATACATTGTTGTGAGATGGAAATTGCTCCATCATCTCAAGCATGGGTATTACTACCCTATGAGAATTCATATCTAGCGCAAATGATTGAGTCTAAGGAGGAAACCATCTTTAAAGGCATGCCTAATGTGAGAGAATTTGATGAAGTGTTTCCTCAAGAAATTTTCTGATCTTCCTCCTTGAAGGGATGTTGAATTTTCAATTGATCTTATACCTGGGGACTTTCCAATATTCATGACTCTTTATAGAATGGATGTTTTGGAGAATTAGAAGCTAAAGAAACAACTACAAGAGAATCTTGATAAAGGTTTTATATGACAAAGTGCTTCACCATGGGGTGCACTGATCCTCTCAGTCAAGAAGTAGGATTAGTCAATGTTGCATTGCATTGATTATCATTAGCTTAACAAAATCATGATAAAGAATAAGTATCATTTCCCATGAATTGATGACTTTTTCGATCAACTACATGGAGCACAATACTTCACCAAGGTGGATTTGTAGTCAGGATATTATCAAGTATGTGTGTAGAAGGAAGATATCACCATGAGTGATTTTCGTACAAGATATAGGCACTATGAATTAATAGTAATGCCTTTTGGACTCACTAATGCTCTAGAAATATTCATGGACTTGATGAATAGATTCTTTAGGGATCACTTCAACAAATTTGTGGTAGTATTTATAGATGATATTATGTTATAACCCAAATCCATATAGGATTCTAAGTAGAATATAAGAACTATAAAAGAGACCTGGTGGAAGGAGAATCTCTATGCAAAGTACAAAAAGTCTGAGTTCTGGATGAAGGAGGTCTCTCACTTGGTCCATATCCTCACAAGTAATGGGATATATGTGGATCCCTCCAAAACAGATGCAATTGAGGGAAAGATGAGGCCAACATCAGTAATGGATATCCGTATCTTCATGGGGTTAGATGGATATTATTGATGATATGTGATAAATTTCCCATGATTTTCCAACCCTCATTCCAAGCTAACTCCGAAGGGGGTAATGTTTTCCCAGAGTGATGAATGTGAAGAAATATTCAAGGAGTTAAAAAATGAGGCTTATCACTAGGCTTGTGCTCACTTTACCCAAAAGTGGAGAACTTTTATTTGTATTCATTAATGCTTCAAAGAAGGGTATCAGCTGTGTGTTGATGCAAAATGACAAAGTCATTGCCTATGCATCAAGGAAATTTAATTTTTATGAGATAATTATCCAACACATTATTTTTAGTAGGCTGAGGTGATCTTCAATTTAATAATTTGTTGTAATTATCTATTTGGGGATATGTGTAAAATATATATGTAACACAAAAGCCTCATGTATATATTCACACGAAAAGAGTTGAACATGCACCAAAAAATATGGTTAGAGCTCATCAAAGACTATGATTGCTTAATCCATTACCACACTGGGAAATTGAACAAGGTGGTAGATGCTCTCAGTAGAAAGGACCAAGAAATTATATCATTAATGAGAATTTAGAAGGACCCAAACTTTATAGATTTTAAGAATATGGACATTGGAATCATATTGAATGGAGCATAATCAATAAGTTCACAAATGATTTCTCAATCTTCTCTTTTGGAAAGGTTAAAAGATGCTCAAAAGCATGATGTGGGAATCCAGAAAATAGTGGATGCTATCAGAAATGGGAAATCCGTGGAGTTTAATGTTGATGAAGAAATAATTGTGAGAATTGGGAAAAGAATATGAGTTCAATCTTGTCCGGATCAAAAGAAGGAACTTTTGGATAATGAACATAGTTCAAATTTCCTTATGCACCCACGAAACACAAAAATGTATCAAGATATTCAACAGCATTATTGGAGGGATAATATGATGAAGGAGATCATTGAGAATACATCAAAGTGCCTGGTTTGTCAGCATGTGAAGGCATAGAGGGATATGTCTAACGGGATGATGAAACCATTTCTCATACCAGTATGAAAATGGGAGAACATAACCCGGGACTTTGTCACTTGACCTTAGAAGAAATCCAAATGAAGCAACACAATCTAGGTTGTTGGGGATCTTCTAAGAAATATTACACACTTCATTGCAATTTCGGATTATTTCTCACTAGATCCGATGTATCAAATATATATCAGGGATGTGTTAAGGCCGCATGGAGTACCACTATCTATAGTATCTGATCGAGATCCATGAATCACATCTATGTTTTGGAAGTGTCTTCAAAATGATCTAAACACTGATTTGAACTTCATTACAACATATCATCCTCAAACTGATGGTGAATACGAACGTACAATCCAAACACATGAGAACATTTGAGATCATGTTCTATGGACATGAAAGTATGGTGGGAACAACAAGTTCTAAGGGTTGAATAATCCTACAATAATTTTTTATATTAGATAATCTTAATGGAACCTTGTGAATCCCTATATGGGAAGAGGTGCAGAACACTGACATGTTGGGATGATGTAGGTGATCATGAGCTTTTAGGACCAAAAATGGTTGAAGAAATGGTGGAGTAGGTGAAAACCATTAAGTAGCATATCAAGGCAGCCCAGAGTTGACAGAAGAGTTATGAAGATTACCATAAATGGGACCTTGAGTTTAATGTTAGAGATATGGTATTTCTATGGATATCTCCATAGATGAAGGTCACAATGATTGCATAAAAAGGGATGTTAATTCCTAGGTACATTGTCTGCTTTGAGATTACTCATCTTGTTGGGGTTTTGGCCTATTAATAAGCACTTCCTCCCACCATGGAAAATTTACATGATGTATTTCATGTATACCTCTTAAGGATGTAAATAACAGTCTCCTCACTTGCACTCTTTCTAGAGGTAGTACGACTAGAGGATGATATTTCTTACGAGGAGAAACTAGTGAAGATCTTAGATCATAGAGAAAAAGTTCAATGAAATAAGAAAATTCCCCTCAATGAGGTGTTGTTGAGAAACCAAAAGTTTTAAGAAGCGACATGGTCATCAGAGGAAGTGATGAAGAAAAGTCACTCATATCTATTTCAGTATGGGAAAATTAAATTTCATGGGTGAAATTTCTTAATGGGGGAAGATTGTATGACCCAAACATTCATTAATGATAATTCATATTGATCTAATTAAATGTCGTATTATGGTTATATAAAATGTAAACTTCATTGGTTTTATGTTTCTAGATTTTAAAATACCGTTTTGAATTGTGACCGCTTATAATATATCCATTGACCTATGATCAAATGATTAGTATACATATAGGGATTTAACATATCAAATTTCCTCAGACAAAGGAAGTGGTGGCCTCATCCATTAGAATTGCTGCGTACGAAGCCCATTTGTCAGAGCTCAGAAAGGAGGTTGCATTATTGGGCTTCTCTCTTGACCAAGCTCATGCTGAGCATGAACATGTTATGATTGAGCAGAACCGACTATGGGAGAAGTGCATGTTAATATAGATTAACACCCAAGGGATGTTATCTGAGCCACCCCTAGAGTCTGTCACCATCCATCACCATACCTTCCAATCCTATGTAGGTGTTATAAGGGGTTATGTAACAAGACCCTAGAACTATAGAAATTTATATTATTGTTTTTTAAAGAATGTTCATTCATTTTATTATTGTTACATTTTTAGTAGTTTTTAATGCACAAATCAAATTTTTAGTTAATATTAAAATAAGAAATCTATTTTGATAAATTAATGGATCATTGAATTAAGTAATTTTTTATAATATATTTTTATTAAATTTATGTTTATAAAATATAAATGATCATATAATTTTATGAATGCAATTGTAATTTTTATTAAGGTTTGAAAACTATTTTTGACAAAATCCATTAATTTTCAATAAATGTATATTTTTAATTTAAAAGGAAAAATCCACATAATGATAATATTATTTAGATAAAATGAATATTATTTTGGGAATCAGTACTTCGTAATTATCCAACAGTGAGTTTTTCATAATTTTCTGAGACAATTGAATTTTTGGGTCAATATTAAATATTGTTTAACTATATAATGTGATTTATGGCATCATAATGACCAATAGTGAGGTAATAAAAAACAATAAAAATTATGTTATTCCTATATATGTGTTGGCATTAAAATAACGTGATTTTAGATTTGTTTGATTTATTTTACAATGATTTTGTGAACCCTCCAAGACTTATAAAGCATTTTTTGTTTTTAAATTGTTTTACTAGAGAGTGTGACTCACCTCCACCTAATAAAACCTATTATTTTGAGTATTATGGCCATGGGACATATAAAATATTTTTTTAATCCCCTTTGGCATGAACCATGGGAAAAAATCATGGGCTGGTTTGTGGTATTGATTAGTTTAATGTGTAGTGACCCAAACCAAAATAATAATGAATTCTCTCTCCGTTCCTATATATACCGACCCATGATCCAACTTACTCATCACCCATAGCCTTTGGAGTTTGACCAAAACCGTCCATACTCTCTATATAATCCGTCCAAGGTTCCCCATTCTCACAAGAAGCTTCTTTCATTCTTCCCCAAGCCATTGGGATCACAAATCAAATAAGGGATTTCTTCTTTTCTCATTTTTGTCTAATTTTTTTAAGTTATTATTCCGTTATGTATTCAATTACATATGTTGGGGTATTATTTCACACCTCTCCCATACTATACTATTAATGTTTGGATGATGTAGGACCACCTTCTCTCTCATTTAATCCGCCCATGTACACCCATTACCATGCCGAAATTCCGAGAGGGATTTCCCTCTGCTCTTTTACATCCAAGTAATTTTTTTGTATTATGCATCTAAATTCAATTATGTTTGATTTGAAATGTATCCATATTACCACCATTCTTTCCATTTCATGTAAATATGATGAGAAAACTTTTTAATTTTCATCAATTATTTTCATGAATCCTTATGTCATGTTGTTATGCTGCCGAAATTGCACAGCATTTTTCCACGCCAAGATCATTATGTAGTGAATAACATACCCATGTCTCTATCAACAGTATTAACATTTAGGTACATATATCTATTTAATGGTACATTAATTTATTTATTCCACATTACTTAATCATGTAATAACTTATTATGTTGATTTATTACATATTATATGATCCATGTGGCACACTTATGCATGAAATGAAATATTTAAGAAGGGTGTTCCCTAATAGCGCTCCAATGCATTGGATAATGTATAGTAACATTATACGTCATGTGAAATGGGTGTTGACACATTCTAATTCAATTTAAACTTGGTTTTACTCATTCTTTTTGTATAATTAGTGTTTACTAATGCTCTATGTGCAATGAGCCTTCACTAATTCTAATTCCACTTTAAGTGATGTTTCCCCATTTCCATGTTATGATTATCATGAATTATCATACCTTTAGATTCATGTTTATCTTGTGCCTGATTGATATTTTTATTTTATAACAACTATTTTATTCCTCATTTTATTTCATGTTTATTCCCTTACTAGGATTTATAGCTCACCCTTTTCTTACGCATGTCCTCAGGTTATCCAATGCAATGCTATGTACGAGAAAATGTAATGGTCATGTAAAGGAAGTTTTCAATAAATATGTTTACTGTTTTATGATCAATGATGTTATGTAATGTTACAAAGCCTCAATGACACAAGACCTCTAGATCTTATATGTTGTATCTTGTTAAGATTTTATGTAATAAATTTGGTTTAACTATGTAATAAAATACAGGGTTGTTATACATACAGTTTCTTTAGGACATACTGTTAAGCCCTCTACCTATTCCATTGAAATAGGGAATCAAAATAGGATCGTTCCAATGATATTAAAAAAATTCATTTATTTGAATTTGTGATTTTATTGGGAATAATTTTTGTGTATCCATTTTTGGTACCTTTTGAATTTACACTCAATAAAATTTTTCCTCAAAATTATCTAATTACTCTTTTTTTCATTATGTTTGTATCATGGCCTTTTAGTTTTATTCATTTTCAATTACTTTTGTTGTTTTATTTGGATGATTTGATAAACCTGAAAATTTTAGAACTATATTACGACATTTATTTATTGAATAAATTTAATTATGGACATATATGTTTCTACCATCCATTGATTCTATGTGATATCATTAATTATATATTTTCATTTGATACGTTACTAGTTTAAGTAAACACATTATTCGTTGATACAATGTTATTGATATTTTAAGTATAAAATCTCATTATTTTTCTACGTTTAAATGAATTTAAATTCCATGAATTTTTTAAATTAAAAGGTTGAGATTGTAAACATAATTATATAATTGATCATTAATACATTATTATTGTGATTATTAAAGATATTAATGTTTTGTTTTAGCTTTTATTATTATAAGATAGATTAGAGAAATTTTATTATCTATGAGACAACTATAAGAATGACTCACCACCAATGATGTCTCATAATTTCCATGAGACACCAAAAATCATATACCTCCATCAATAATGTCTCCTTATTTCATTGAGACACCATCCCAAATGTCATACCATGAGAACAGAAAAGTGGTAATGTTTTAGAAAGGCTCGCTTATAGAGTTGAATCACTGCTGAAGTAACCTTCCGCCAGCCTAACGTACCAGCAGACCCTAACTCACAGATAAAACAAGAAACCATTGAAATTTCTTTCCACCATATCAAGATTTCATTGAAATGTCTCACCACCAGATCAAGAAACTGTAATAATATGTCACTGTCAGATCTAGACATTATTCTAATTATCACCGTGAGAATTATTAATGATAAGAATTGTCATAATTAAATGGTTTCTACACCATATGTGGCTCCTTTTAAAATAAACACTTCCATTTTTTATTTTTATTGTGTTTTAAATTTTTATGATGTCATGTTTTTTTAATTTAATTCCATTGATTAATCAAATTATTGTTCCTTCACTACTTGTAAGAGAGGCATTAAGGTTTTGTCAGGATGTGATGTATGAGGTGTAGAAGATCTGGTGGATTCTCTATTCCTCGTATGTAGTTACAATAGGAAGCATACACCCTCATGTAAAATAGAGTTACTTTTAGAACAAAAATATAAATTTTATACATGAATTGGTATAATCCTCATTAAAACAACAAGAAGCGCTTACAGGTTGCATCTTGTTTTCACTCAAATAACAAATTTTAAGGATGACATTCATCTAGTGTCTTCCCTCATTAAAAAATAATGAGTATATGAATCTATATTTTGATTAAACAATAGAATGCCTGACTCAATAATCAGTTCAAATAACATTCAAGGATTCACAAGCTATAGGGAATATCATTCAGGGATACCTGACCATTCTACATTCTTAATTTATACGATTCTTCTGTTTATATTTATATTACAAGAAGTGTCTGTTACAATATATTACACAAAATATTTCACTTTATTTAAACATTAAGATACATAGATATCATCTCGACACCTTTTATACATATTTCCCTTGTGTTGTGGTAGAGTCACAATTGTGCGTTGTTTATTTGTACTCCCAAAAAATAGTGGATGCAACCCTATGTGGTCTAGACTATTTGTATAACATTATAAAACCTAATCCTTGTTGGTGATCAGAATATTGTTTTATATAAACATCTTGGAATGAGGTGAATTTCCATGTGGAGGGGACTATGTCTCAACTTCAGACTAAGCATCATGTTTTCAAATTCCTCTATGTCTTTTGTTTGATTTTTAGTGTTTATTTCCCCCACAATAAAATTCCATCTATTTTTACCTATAAAAAAACTACTTTGATAGTATATAATAATTTTTTTATAAAATATTTTAATCAGTTTTAATTTATTTTAATGGATTTAAAATTATCATGTGTTATTTTACATGTGAAATAATAAATATTTTGTTAAATATGTTACTATATTGAAACATATATCAAAATACAATTTTAGTAAATTATGTTGATTTATTTATTGAGGTAGATATTGATTTATTCCTTTTTAAAAATATTATTTGGTAGTTGATTCACCCAACTATTGAGATTCTATCTCTGAAAAAAAACATTTTCTACAAAGGATTAGGTTTTGGTATTAATTATTTTCAAAACAATTTAAGTGTGATTTTAGTTGTGCTTTAGTGATCTAAATTTTTATTAGTTCTAAATTTGTTTCATTAAATGGACAATAGGCAAGAAGTATCTTGGAAAAAATAATTATATTATTAAATGGAAATATATATGCTTCATTGAATATTAACAGGAAAATGTATATAGATATAATGGATATTGAAATCTGGACAGCTATAGTGGATAAATTTGAACTGGATACAACTACTAGAGTTACATGTTCTAAAGATACTGAAACATCATAAAACAATAATTATAATATATGAATACCATTTATTATTATTTTTGGTAGGAGGTATTCAATAAAATTTCATTTTTTGAAACTGATATTGAAATTTTGGATATAATATACATTTCTCATGGGGGAATACATAATGATAATGAAATGAGATACAATACTTATAATATTAAGTATGATAATGTTAAGGTGAATACTAATTAATTAACACATAAGATACATATCATAAATTAATTCATCAATATTTTCTTTGACTCTATAATATATAATAGTATATATTTTCAATCTCATTTACTTAACATTTCTTATTCTCTTAAGAGAAACAAAAAGTGCATCCTATATTTCAAATGTTTTTTTAAAAGAAGAAATTCTATTTCATTATTCACATTGTATGTAAATATAAATTTAACTCAATTAATAATAATTGTTGTTATCAGTGGTTTTTGGTAGCTTCATATAAGGCACCGTCCTTAAACCATACTTAATATTGAATTAAATGAATAATTCACATTGAGGATCTTTTTAGGTTTAAAATTTTATAGAATTAGATCATAAATCATGAATTACATTCCACATTTAAACAAAGTGGTTACATAAAAGATAGTATTCATTTTTTCCCATTAATGGAAACATATTTTAAATAAAACATGGATTATTTCATGACACTTCCTTCACACTATCATCATGTCATGTACCATTCCCTTCACCTATGAGAAACATTTCAAAAACTTGGGGTGAGCATAAAAAGCTCAGTAAGGGATATAGAAGTACGAAAACAAAACATTATTCCATGTATGAAATCATACTTTACTCATAAAGCATATGCATTTTAACATGCCTCATAAAATCATGAATAAATCATAGAAATCATAAAGCATAAAGGTAACTTGAGGCATTCATAACATTCTTACATATGGACTAACCCTCTTGGTTACATTTGGAATACCATTCTCAGTATATTCCCTAAATATTATCGGAGAAAAATTAACGTTTAACTCCTTCACATTACCCAATGCATTGGAGAGCTATATCAGGCTCACCCGCCCTTAGTTTATCACAGAACCGCCCGTCTTCATAATAATGGCCAAGAACCATAACATAATCGTATCACATAAAACATGCATAAAGGAAACATAACATTTCCACTTTTCAATCACAAGATATTAATACAACACATTTATATTAAAAAATTATGAAAACCATTTTCAATACCAAAATAAAAGAAAAGTAAAACACGGTATTTATTTTTCATTTAAAAAAGAGGTATGGCTTTTATAGGAAGTCGAAACAAAAATAATTGTCATGTCGGTGGAGAAGTTGTTGTCGCCACATACGTACAACAAAAACATTCCCTTTTATCGTTTAGTAAAATGCTTCGTATAAAAGATTACTTTTTGTTAAATGTAAAAGTCAATAGGGTTTATACACCGTATAAAATAAGGTTGTGTATAAAACAAAATATGCCTCAATTAAAGGATATTGAGATGAAGTCCCATACAAAGACGGTATCCTTATATTAAGGATAAATCAATTACATAATTATGTGTGAAAAACTAATACACCAAATATAAGGGGATATTAAGTGTAAAATAGTCAAAGTCTATTCAAACATATTCATAGAATGACATATTCAAGGAGTGCAAGTTTATCCCAAAGAATCAAAATTGGGTTATGAAGTTCCCTTGCAAAAATTCGACAGCCTAACGGTATCACTTCAAAATTCAGAAAATGAGTTGATGAGAGATAAAAAGGTTATATAATCACTTGGAAATAAAATTTAAATCAATAAGGATATAGAATAACATATCCCAACATTACAATATGCAAATTAAAAGACCCAACAAAAGAAGTCTTTTAAAAAGTGGAGGGTGAAGGGTCCCTTACCGACTTGGGTATCTTTCGAAACATACACCCCATGGAAGAAGGAAAATATAACATTGATATAAATCCTCATAAACGAAAGTATATTATACAAAATGTATAATAATGGGTAGTATATATACCAATCAAAGGAAATGGTGGAAAATGTAGCATAAATCTCACTGAAATAAAAGTGAGATGAAAACCCCCTTACGAAAACTCGGCATCCTAACAACACCACTTAAAACTTCAAAAAAAAAATGGATTGATGAAATAAAATAGGGTATATCATCATATTAACATTGAAATTACAGTAATAAGAATATAAAATAACATCCCCCAACTAAGAAAGAGGATCTTAAAAGAAACAACATAAAAGAGAGTACTTAAAAAGAAAGAGAGAGGTAGGATCCCTTACGAAAATCCGGCAGCCTAACGGCGCCACTCAAAACTTCCAAAATGGATTGATGATATCGAATAGGGTCTCTCATAATATGAAAATAAAAATTACATTAATAGTAAAAGAACATCCCAATCATAAGAAAGATGAGCTTAAAAGGAATGACATAAAAGAGTGTACTTAAAATGAAAGAGAGGGGTAGGATCCCTTACCTCATGTCCGACATGACTCGATCGTTCTTTAATCTCCTGAATAATAAAATTTGGTCAATTTATAATTTCTTTAGGACCTACTTTAATGATTATTATTCAGTTCATATCATATATTATAATGTTATAATAATTGGTTAATAAAGTGAGTTCATATCATACTTTTTTGTCGATGTTCGGTACATGAGTAAAAATTGAACTTGTTGGAAAAGAATTTTCCATGTAATTATAGGTACATCATATCCAGAATAGTATTTATGTTTTAAATATCATATATATCCAGTATATATTCATTTTATACTATTAAATAGCATTTTGAGATAAAAAAATTAAAAGCACCGTTCATGGAGTCGGTAGGCCGTACGTATGCATTAACGCTACTTTTATTTTTTGTCATTTTAATGGTATTAAAACAAAATGAGAGATATATATATTATAATTCTAGAATGATATACATAATTTAGATGTAATATATTATATATATATAACCATTATATATATGTACTTATAATATTACCTAACATTTGGAGATAAGAAATGAAATATATCGTTCATGGAGATGGTAAGCCGTACGTACGCATGAATGCTACATTCATTTTTTTTTGTATTCAATGGAATGAAATAATAATGATATAAAGGTATATTATAACTTCAGTAGGATATTATATGTAATACCTTTAATTCCATCCTTAATACGTCCCACATATGGCATTAACGAATCAAATCACTTTGCGGGGGCGGTAGCCCGCACTTCCTAAAATGAAGATATCGTGTTTACCCATAATTGAAACCATAAAGGTATGACACAAATGAAAAATACAGAAGCATAAAGAAAAAATAAACATATGATATATCATATATAAATATAGTTACATCTTAATGGCCACCTTTGAAGGTGTTAAAAAAATATTGAACAATCATCGATTCATGAGGCAGTAATTCGCCATCCACAGTAACAATATGTTCTTTAACCATTAGATGGAGGTGTGTGAAAGTGTAGCTCAATTCATTCTTATAAAAACATCCTAGTATATATAAAATACTTTTGTTGTTACAAAATAAGTAATAAAAATAGTTTAGGGGTTTGGAGAAGAAAAATAAAACAAAAGAACACAAGGGAAGACATTTCCTTTAAATCGGGTAACTCTCTTTGATTTGAGCTCAAAGGCTTCCTTGGAAGGGATTCTCCCCAAAGTGAGGCTTCAATGATGACGATAGGGATGTGGATAGACTAAATAGGTAGGGTTTAGACGAGGCAATGTCTTGAGAGGTGGGTGTAAAGTGGTAGGGGTGTGGGCCTTTTATAAGAGGAGAGGAGGGGCACTCTTGGAATGATATAAAATATTACTTTATTATAAAATGATTTTTGGATTTAAAAGGTCCCAAAAGGAAATATTTCGAGGATAAGGTGATAAGCCTTAGAAATAAACCCATCCAATAGGTTTGTGACATTTTTAATACTTATATTTCACCCTATCTTCTCATTTTATTTAAATCATTCATTTATGAGGTAATCACTGCATCATCACAGTGTCATAAATAAATCAATTTATTTAATGTCTAAAAATTATAAAAAAAATATCAAGATTTTGGAAATCTGTTTAGATTTTTAATGAATATTTATCGTAAAAAATATGACTTATATAACACCATGTAAAAATTGTTGTAGTAAAACAACACATGTTTGTGACATTTTAATTTTAACTTTAAATAAAAAGGTATTAATGTCATTTTAAAACCAAAGTAGCTCAATGGGGTACCCAAGTTGACCCATGTATTTTCTTGGTCGGGAATGACTCATAAAATAATGGTAGAACATGTTTCAAGGTCATTTCATATTATTATAACATTATCGTTACCTTAAATTACACTAATTACCTATAATCGCGACTAAAAACATAAGAGTTACTATTCACCAAAAAATTATTGTAATCCCATTGAACAACATTTTTCATCCTAATGACAACCATGTATGTATGATTTTTTAAATTCAAACCACAATAGTGGAAAAGTTTCATTTAAATGAAAAAACTGTTTTTAAACTACCACTTAGTGGTTTCATTATTCATAAAAATTGAAGTTTTTAAGGAAAATACATAAAATTCACCCTAAGCTATATTTAATATTCTGAATTCAAAAATGATTTCTATTTTAAAAAATTCAAAACATATTATTTTCATTTATTAATTTAATAATTAATTCACGCTGTCAAAACAAATAGAGTGTTTTTAAGAAACAATATCTATTAAAAGATTGCCACTAGTTTAAGTCCAAATTCAAAGTGAAATTAATTGCAACGACCACAATTGGATTAAATGGTAAAAATATATTATAATTCCACTTTAAAAATAAGTAAATAGATAGTTTAATCATATAAATAAATTAGATTCAAAAGAGGTTTTGAATTAAAATACAACATTTTTCACTATTCATTAAAAAATGATCCTTATCGGAAAAATACCAAAAATTTACAAAAAGTAAATTTTGATGTCCCGATTCTAACGAAGAATTTTATTTTGTCAAATATAACACATCAAAATAGTCAAAAAGTGTATTTAATGGAGGTCCTCCATCAAAATCTGGTTACTCGACCTTTTAAATAATATTAGAATGTTTACGCTTAAAATTGGTTTGATTCACATTTTTAATCCTATAACATTTATTGTAAAAAGTAAAAATATTTGAAAAACATATATAATCATTTTGTAGTTAGTTCTGTTAATTCCTACCATTACAATGGCTTGGAGTTAACTACCATTTAATATAAAATTATTTTATTATTAGAGTGCAATGTAAGATTTCAAAGAAACTCGTTGTTGCGTATTGGGTACGCCATCGAGCATAGCATCCCCTTTAAAGTAATATTAATATTTTATTCACAAATATGGATAAATATTAAAATTTCATATTCTTTATTTATCTGGGGTGTTACATCCTTCCACCCTTTTGGGAATTGTGTCCTTGCAATTTTAAAAATTGGGCTTGGAAACATCATTGAAAATCACACATCAGAACAAGAGTCAGTAAAACTATCACTTTAAAATAAAGAAAGAGTAGTACAAAGGTCACCCGAATTAACACATACTAGGATTCCATGTAAGAAAAAATTGATATGGAGGGAAAAAAGGGTCATTATCTGAGGTAGAGTGATAGAAAACATGTTTAGGAGAAAGTTAACCATAAGAAAATCAAAACTTGTGATGGGTTAAACGGTATTCGATTCCCCAGTAGGAAAAGTTAACAGACAAAATTTTTGTATTAAGTTACTCTTCATTGAAGAATTTATTTTTGAGCTTAACTAAATCATAATAAAACATACTTACTTGTCACTTAGACATTCAACTTTTACTAGATTCCTTAATCAAACTCATATTTTCTCCAAAAGACGAGTATTTAGGAAGAATTGTTTGCATTAAGAGTACTATAATCAACTTCTTGAGAATCACCTAATCCAAAAAAGAGAACTATATTTTTACCATGTCTTTAGAAAAAAACCAAAACCAAAATTGTTATTATGAGATCAGATAATCCACAAAATTATAATCCTTTATAAAAAAGTCTATTCTTAATCTCCAAAATTTGTCCAAAAAACCCAAAGTTCAACGAAGACCATTCGGTAAACAATTTTCCACAAAATTCTTCAATGTAAACCAAACTAAGATTGAAACCCAAATATTTGAAGGATTTAGTCACATAATCTTCCAAGGTAGAAATTAAAACTTATATCTAAATAACATCAGTTGCTCTAAAAGTCTCATATTGAAAAGTAATTAACCTAATCACATATCCTGCATGATAGGTTAATCATTTCCATAGATAACCCAAAATCAGAATATTCTAGATTCATAAGATCATCTAACTAAAAAGAATTAGTCAAACTAACCAGGGACTTCATGTAGTCTAGTGGTAGGCGATAAATACCAGTCGCACTTTTCTTGTGGGTTCGATTCACAATGCTTTGTCCGACGCGATGGGTTGTCACACGGTCTGCGTGTTGTCTTTTTTCCAAAACTATATAATTCTTAAAAAATTCCCCAAAACAAGTTAAAATATTTATAAATAATCATAACATATTTTAACCTCATGTTTATCTCATGCCTTCAATTTTCCATAATAACATATAGTAACCCATAATTACCTCAAAAGTAAGGATCATATAAACCCTAATGGTTACCTTTATAACTATTACCTAAACATCCACATTGAGTTGGTCATCTCGTACATGATGCATCAGAGAACATACCAAGGTTCAAGTTGTTGATCATGACTCCATGATAGTTTTTTTAGAACAACCATGAGTTTCTTCATTGAATCCCCCATTTCATCCAGTCTCTTAATCAGAGAACCATCACAGTTTCCTTCAAATCCATTGTCACTTTGTTTTCTTCTAGATTCATCCATTTACTAAAACCAGAAATGTCAGTGTGAGTATATCAACAAAACCATCATGTACTAATGAGGAAGATAAACACTAATATATACTTACCCATTTACTTTATCTAAAACTGGGACTCATTCTGAAATCCTATCCATTATGGTAATGTCACTTATTCATAGAGAATACCCTAACCTCTAAAGCTATCTAAACCAACCTTTGATACCAAGTATAAGGCATCAGCCTTAAACCATACTTAATATTGAATTAAATGAATAATTCACATTGAGGATCTTTTGAAGTCTAGATTTTTAGAGAATTAGAACATAAATAATTAATTACATTTCACATTTAAACAAAGTGGTTACATAAAAGATAGTATTCATTTTTCCCATCAACAAAAACATATTTAAAATAAAACATGGATTATTTCTTGACACTTACTTGATACTATCACCATATCATGCACCATTCCCTTGACCTATGAAAAACATTTCAAAAACATGGGATGAGCATAAAAAGCTTAGTAAGGGATATAAAAGTACGAAAAGAAAACATTAGTCCATGTATGAAATCATACTTTACTCATAAAACATAATAATTTTAATATACATCATCAAATAATGAATAAATCATAGAAATCATAAGGCATAAAGGTAACTTGAGGCATTCATAATATTCTTACATAGGGAGTAACCCTCTTGGTTACGTTTGGAATACCCATCAAAATATATTTCCTAAATCTCTATGGAGAAAACAAAAAGTTTAACTCCATCATGTTACCCAATGCATTGGAGAGCTATATCGGGCTCACCCTACCTTATTTTATCACGGAACCACCAGTGTTTATAATAATTCCCATGAACCATAACATAATCATATAACATAAAACATGCATAAAGGAAACATAACATTTCCACTTTTCAACCACAAGATATTAATACAACACATTGATATAAATACATTATGAAAACCATTTTCAATACAAAAATAAATGAAAAGTAAAGAATGGTATTTTTTATTCATTTAAAAAAGAGGTATGGCTTATAGAGGAAGTTGAAACTCAAATAATGGTCACGGTGGCGTACAAGTTGTTGTCGCCTCATACGTACAACAAAAACATTCCATTTTGTCGTTTAGTGAAACACAACATATAAAAAGATTCCTTTTGGATAAACGTAAAATTCAAAGGGGTTTATACACCATAAAAAATAAGGATGCGTCTAAAACAAAATATGCCTCAATGAATGGAGATTGAGACGAAGTCCCATACAAAGACGGTATCCTTGGATGAAGGATAAATCAATTACATAATTATGTGTGACAAACGAATACAACAAATATAAGTGGATATTAAGTGTAAAACAATCAGAGGATATTCACACATATTCATATAATGACATATTTATGGAGTTAAAGTTTATCCCAAATAATCAAAATTGGGTTAAGAAGTTCCCTTGCAAAAATTCCACATCCTAACGGAATCACTTCAAAATTAAGAAAATGAGTTGATGAGAGATAAAAAGGGTAACTCATAACATGGACATAATATTTAGATCAATAAGGATATATAAGAACATATCCAAACATTAAAATATGTAAATTAAAAGACCCAACAAAATAAGTCTTTTCAAAAGAGGAGGGTTAATTGTTCCCTTACCGACGTGGGTGTCTTTCGAAACATACACCCCATGGAAGAAAGACAATACAACATTGATGTAAATACTCATAAACGAAATTATATTACAAAAAAAGTAAAATAATGGGCAGTACATATACCACTCAAAGGAAATGGTGACAAATGTAGAATATATCTCAAAGGAATAAAAGTGAGATGAAAACCCCCTTACGAAAACTCGACAGCCTAACGACACCACATAAAACTTCCAAGAAAAATTGATTGATGAAATAAAATAAGGTATATCGTCATATAAACATATAAATTACAGTAATAGGAATATAAAATAACATCCCCCAAATAAGAAAGAGGAGCTTAGAAGAAATGACATAAAAGAGAGTACTTAAAAAGAAAGAGAGAGGTAGGATCCCTTACGAAAATTCGGCAGCCTAACAGCGCCACTCAAAGCAACCAAAATGGATTGATGAGATAAAATAGGGTCTCTCATAATATGAAAATAAAAATTAAATTAAGTTTAAAATAACATCCCAATCATAAAAAGACGATCTTAAAAGGAATGACATAAAAGAGTGTACTTAAAAAGAAAGAGAGGGGTTGGATACCTTACCTCGTGGCCAACATGACTCGATAGTTCTTTAATCTCCTGAATAATGATATTTGGTCAATTTATAATTTCTTAAGGACCTCCTTTAAATATTAGTATTCAGTTCATATCACATATTATAATTTTTTAATAATTTGTTAATAAAGTGAGTTCATATCAGACGTTTTTGTCGATGTCCGGTACATGAGTAAAAATTGAACATGTTGCAGAAGAATTTTCCATTTAGTTATAGGTACATCATATACAGAATAGTATTGATGTTTAAAATATCATATATATCCATTATATATTCATTATATACTATTCCATAGCATTTGGAGATAAAAAAAAATAAATGCACCGTTCATGGAGACGGTAGGTCGTACGTACGCATGAACGCTACTTTCATTTTATGTCATATTAATGGAATTAAAACAAAATGAGAGAGAAATATATTATAATTCCAGAATTATATCCATCATTTAGATGTAATATATTTAATATATATATCCACTATATATATGTACTTATAATAGTACATAACATTTGGAGATAACAAATGAAATATATCGTTCATGGAGAAAGTAAGTCATACGTACGTATGAACGCTACTTTCATTTTTTTTGTATTCAATAGGATGAAATAATAATTATATAAAGGTATATTATAATTCGAGTTGTATATCATATGTAATAACATTAATTCCATCCTTTATATGTCCCACATATGGCATTAACAAATCAAATCACTTTGAGGGGGTGGTAGTCCACACTTCCTAAAATGATGATACCACATTTACCCATAATGGAAACCATAATGGTATGCCATAAATAAAAAATACAGAAGATTAAGGAAAAAATAAAAATATTATATATCATATATAAATATAGTGGCATCTTAATGTCCACCTTTGAGAGTGTTAAAAGAATATTTAACAATCATCGTTTCATGAGGTAGTAATTCGCCATCCACAGAAACAGTATGTTCTTTAACCATAAGAAGGAAGTGTGAAAAAGTGCAGCTCTAATCCTTCTTATAAAAACATCCTAGTATATTTACGATAATGGTGATTTTACAAAAAAAGTAATAAAAAGAGTTTAGGGGATTGGAGAAGAAAAATAAAACAAAAGAACACAAGGGAAGACATTACCTTTAAATCGGGTAACTCTCTTTGATTTGAGGTCAAAGGCTTCCTTGGAAAGGATTATGCCCAAAGTGAGGATTCAATGATGCATAGAGGGATGTGTAGAGATAAAATACGTTGGGGTTGGCCGAGCCAATGGTTTCAGAGGTGTGTGTAAGGTTGTAGAGGTGGGTGCCTTTTATACGAGGAGGGGAGGGGCACTCTTGGAAGGTTATAAAATATTACTTTATTATAAAATGATTTTCCAATATTAATAATCCCAAAAGGATATATTTCTAGGTTAAGGTGATAAGGTTTCGAAATCCACCCATACAATAGGTTTGTGACAAGAGTAAGACTTAGATTTTACCCAATCTTCTCATTTTATTTAAATCGTCCATTTATGAGGTAATCACTGTATCATCACGGTGTCAAAAATAAATTAATTTATTTAATGTCTAAAAATTATAAATATCATGATTTTGAAAATCTTTTTATATTTATAATGAATATTTATATTGAAAAATATGACTTATATTACCACATGTAAAAATAGTTTTAGTAAAACAACACATGTTTGTGACATTTTAATTTTAACTTTAAATAAAAAGGTATGAATGTCATTTTCTAACCAAAGTGTCTCCATGGGGTCCCCAAGTTGACCCATGGATTTTATTGGTCGGCCATGACTCATCAAATAAGGGTATAACATGTGTCAAGGTCATTTCATATTATTATAACATTATCTTTACCTTAAATTACACTAATTACATCTAATCGCGATTAAAAACTTAAGTGTTACTATTCACCAAAAAAATTATTTTAATCCCATTAAACCACATTTTACATCCTAATTACAACCATGTATGTCGGATTTTTGAAATTCAAACCATATAAGTGGTAATGTTTCATCTAAACGAAAAAGCTGTTTTTAAACTACCACTTAGTGGTTTCACTATTCATCCAAAATTGATGTTTTTCAGAAAAATACCAAAAATTCACCCTAAGAAATATTTGATATTCTGAATTAAAAAATGATGTCTATTTTACAAAATTCAAACATATAAGTTTCATTAATTAATTTAATAATTAATTCCTGCTGTCAAAACAGATAGCGTGTTTTTAAGAACCAATATCTATTAAAAGATTGACACTAGTTTAAGTCCAATTTCAAAGTGAAATTAATTCCAACGACCACTACTGGATTAAATGGTAAAAACATATTATAATTTCAATTTAAAAACAATTGAAAATTTAATCTAATTATATAAAAAAATTAAATTAAAAAGTGGTTTTGATTTAAAATACAACATTTTTCACTGTTCGTTAAAAAATGAACTTAATCAGAAAAATACCAATTATTTACACAAAGAAAATTTTGATGTCCTGATTCTAAGGAATAATTTTATTTTTTCAAATATAACACATTAAATTGTCAAAAATTGGATTTAAAAGAGGATCTCCATTAAAAGGCGGTTAATCGACCTTTTAAAGAATATTAGAATGTTTAAGCTTAAAATTGGATTCATTCGCATTTTTAATCATCTAACATTTATTGTAAAAAGTAATAATATTTGACAAACATCTATAATCATTTTGTCATTAGTTTTTTTAATTCATTCCATTACAATGGCTAATCATTATCTACCATTTAAAATAATATTATTTTATTATTAGAGTGCAACGTAAGATTTCAAAAAAACTTGTTGTTGCGTTTTGGGTACGCCATCGAGCATAGCATCCCCTTTAAAGTAATATTAATATTTTATCCCCAAATATGGATAAATATGAAAATTTAATATTCTTCATTTACCTGGTGTGTTATACTTCATCCAGTGTAACTCTATATGTTTCAGGTAGATTATATTTATTCTCTGTAGATGTCCATATTTCAAAAAAAATCAATATGAATTTTATTCATTATATTCAACTGAGCATAATTAAATCCATTGTAAATTTATTTCTATTAGTAGAATATCCTTCTTTCCTATAATCAATTTAATTAAGTAAAATTTGAACTAATACCAATTTAAGATCATTACTGCACAATAAAAAATGTTGTAAAAATGATTTGAAATATTTTGATACCAAAGATTAATCCTTTGATTCAAAATGATGGTCATATTGAATATCTCTGAAGGGGGGTGAATTTAATACCAAATAAAAATTTATATTAAAATGGATTTAAAAAATCCACCAAATTAAATAATAGAATGTAGATTAATAAAAAAAGTATTATGAGTTTTAATATTTTAGAAGATTTCTCTAAATATTTATTAAGTATATTGTATAAAAAACATATAATATTACTCTATCCATTGATATAAGTTTAGCTCATAAAAATATTATATTAAAACATTTGATTTAAAATATCAATGATTATTTATTCTTTTATGTAAATGTTTGTTTTGTTTTAATGTAAAAAAATTAAAATAATATATCATACAAACAAAAAACACAATGGAATTTGAAAAACAAATGTTCAGTCAAAAGTAGATGCATAGTCCTTTCAACGTGTAATTTATCTACTAACATTAGTTTATATGTATATATATATTAAAATTTAAATCAACAGCCCATATTAGATTTTATAATATCATACCAAAATTCTATACCACACATGGCATATTCAATAGTTTTTTGGGATATAAATAAACAAACCAAAATTGTACCCCTACCACAACACGTGGGAAATATAAGTAAAATATATTGAGACTATTTCTGAGTATATTATAGTTTAAATAATGATAATTTGTGTGTTTAAGAGAGTAACACAAATTTTTATTAATGTAAAGACAAATATAAAAAATATAGAAAGTAATAATGTAAAATAACGAGTTGCACTGAATAATATTCTTTGACCCTTCTGAATCATTGAACGTGATTTATATTGAGTATTGAGTCATGTTTTGGGATGTTTCAGAAAAAATATTGTTGAAGACTCATTATTATTTAATATAAGAAAATGTTGGATGAATGTTTTTCTTCATCTTCTTTATTCTAGTTAAAACACAATACAACATGGAATCTCTTCAATTATATTAAATTAATTTTATAGAAAATATATTGTTGAGATTTATTTTTTTTATTCGTCACAAGAAACTCTTTTACATGGGGGAGACTCCTTCATATTTTAATAGAAATAGTTGGAACGAAAATGCTCATGATCATATCCTCATTATTTTACATGTTATGACACTATATTTAATGCCACTCTGTCGATAAATGAAGGAAAATAATTAGATTAATCAATGGATTTAAATTCAACACACTTTTTTTTAAAAAATTTAATTCCAAATAAAAATAAATATAGATGGTGTGTCTTTTAAATAGTGACACCTCTCATAGTGACTATTTATAACATTGACACTTTCATGTGGTGACTATGTGTAGTGGTGACACATTAAAATGATATCTTGATCTAGAGGTGAGACATTAGAATGGTGTCTTGATATGTTTGTCAGACAATTAAATAGTGTATTAATGTAGTGGTGATACATTGTAACTGGGTTTTGATTGGGAAATGAGTTAGGGTTCGGTGGTATGTTAGGTTGGAGGATGGTTTCATCACAGGTGACTCCAATGTGGTTGTGATTTTTTATTACACATAGACAATTTTTCATATTGGAGAAATGATTTATATGATATTTTCTGATGGAAACAGTGATATATTCATGGTGGAGTCTCATAGAAATGGTGAGAATTGATTGTTGGTGGGGCTTTATTAGTGTTGTCTCATACTAAGGAAAATTTCACCAATCTATCACTTAATATAAAATGCTAATTGAAAAAATAAATATCATTAATTTTCACTATATTTATGATTATATGATAATTAAAAATATGTCATCAGATATGACATTGAGATTTTGTATACACCTAGTATGGGTAATGAAGTGGATGATTAAAAGAGCTAGATGACTCAGGAACATTATTTCCAATAAGAAAATAATCAGTTGTATTTGTCATATATTTTTTAAGATGCACCTATACATTTAATAATTTCATTGAAAATATGTTATAGAAGCATAAAAAGCGACATCCTCCTTTCTATAATGGTTGTGGATGAGAATGATTTTAGATCATGGGGATTTTTCCTCAAGGATATGGGCTTACATGAAAACCTTCCACCTTGCTGTCTTGTTGATGAGTATGGGATCCTATCAATCTTCTTGTGTTTTTTGGTGAATATAGAAATAGATTAAGATTTTTAACGGGTATATCAGGATTATATTTTGGTAGTAAAATCTACGATTATTAAGATGTATGAATACATGTGTCTTCCCTATAACAGGCTATGTTTGAAGAGGAAGATTTTTAGTTTTATCACTCAATGTTCCTATTGTCAGCTGGTGAAGGAAGTGTAATAGTGACTATCTAGGATTCTATTTTCTATATCGATCCATTAGTGAAAACATAATAATGTCAATATAGATTTTTATGGGACTTAGGATATCCCAATAAGGAAGGTATATAGTATGGATGATCATTGATAGGTTATTCAAGGATATTCACTTCCAATCGATTCCTGAGACCATATCATTTTATGAGATTATGAGGTTCTATATTCAGGACATAGTAACCCTACCGGGTGTTCCATATTTTTTCACCCTTGTACTAGCTTCCTAATTTTATTACTAGTTCTGTATGCAGTTGAAGAAGGAACTGAGTTCACATGTACTCTTCAGTATAATATATTACCCCTAGAACAACGTATAATGTTTGAAATGTTAAAAATAAAATTCCAATTACAATTCAATTAAATTCATTTTTAAAAAATATGGTTATAAAAACACATGAACTTCTTGGGATTTATCCTATTGGATTGAAATGACCATTAATATTCTTTTCAATTTATACTATAGTTGTTGTATGATAATCAGATGATTATTATAAATATACGGTTTTAACAAATCCAATTGACACAAAAATGGAAGTGATGGCCCAAACAAATTGGATTGTACCCAATTACACAAATTTATAATAGATTACGAGGTATATAACATCATTATTATTGTAACTTCACCAATCCCATGATGAGATCCAAAAACATAAGATTGACCGAAACCATTTAGGGGAGAAGTTCATGCTCGGCGAGACCATGACCTAATAGTATTCACTGAACCACTCCATAAATGTCTCACCATCATGAACCATACATATAGAATATTTCCATGTCAATTAATGGTATATGTATCTATATACTAGTGACATGAGTATTTACATTATTTTGCAATGGGTATATTTTTTACATATTATTGATCCTTTATAAATTGTTTTTATTTTTATTCCATAAAAGAAAAGAATGTTTTAGGGTAATATTAAAATTTATTTAAATATTTAATCATTATGAAATAATATATTTTTGAGAAAAAATATAAAAAAATATAAAAAAATATATTATTTTTATTTAATGTAAAAGATAATATAATTTTTATGAATCCAATGTATCATTTTATAAGGGGTCTAAAATCAATAAGTATCAACAAAATCTGAATTTCTTAATAAATGTAAGTTTTATTTAAAAAGTAATAACTAAAATATTTATATGTTTATTTAGATTTAATGAATATAAATTCTTGAGTCATAATGTAAAAATTATTGAACATTTATTTTTTCTTAATTTTTTCTGATTGTTGAATTTTTTGTTAAAAATTAAATACCTTAAAAATATACATTGTGGGTTATCACATCATAATGAACCAAATGTGGTGAAAAATATAATATAAAAGGTATAAATGACTAAATATATTTTTCACCACAAAAAATTGTTTTTTAGTTTATTTGACTAATTATTTAAATCAATTATGAATCCTCCAAAACATTAATATATTTTTATTTTTTAAAATTATTTCTATAGGAATATGACTCACCACTACATATGAAAGGGTATTATTAAATTATTTTATTACCTTGTAATTATAAAATAATTTATAACACTCAAATTTGGGTAAAACATGTGAAAATACCATGGCATTGTTTGCGGTTAATGTTGTTTTGTTTTATAGCGTCCAAAACCCAAGTCTGTGAAATATTAAAAAATTCCCCACTAATTTCCAATATAAATTCACACATGATATGAATTATCTTTACTAAATATCCCAAAATAATGTTATTACTCTACCATACCCTCTCTAGAGTTCTCCAAAGGTGCCCACGTGGTCCTAATAAGCTCCTCCCATGAATTTGATGTCACGAACTCAAATAATGGTTCTTTTCAGTCTCTAATTTTTTAGGTTTCTTCAATATACTACGCCTTTGATTTCAAATCAATCAATTTGGGACATGTTTTTCCATGTGACAATCATTACCAATTATATTCCAAAATAATGAGATACCCATTTTTCTATAATCAAAACATTTTATGAATTATTATTTGTCATAGTTTTGCAATTGAATTCTCAATGTGGTTTTCCATGCCAAATAATTATGTAGTGAATACCATATTATTTTCTTATCATGGTATTTCACCTTTATACACATATAATAATTTGAATTGGGACATAGATGCATATATTACACACTCCTTTATCATGGAATCTAATATGATGATGAATAAATCCACGTTGTATGATCATTATGGCCCACATAAGAATGATAATGAATTGAATGTGATAGGTGCACCTAGAATAACTTATTTCTAAGATGCATTGGGTAATGATATGTCCAATGAGATGTATTTTTGAGATAGATAGTAACAATAATTCCTTTATCAGACATTTTCCATTAGGATTTCTTGGCTGTTCGGCTTGACATCAGTTCATGATCTAGTGTTTTTAGTTGTATCCAAATTTCATTTAATTTAATTTTAATGCAATGTCATGCCTTATTTTTCATGATATTTTTATTCCCCTTTTATATCAATATTTTAAAAAAAATACCTTATTCCATTCTTAATCCCCTGGTTGTCTTTATTTATCACCACATTCATATATATTTTGCTAGGTTATCCCAAGCAGTTTTAAATGAAATGGAATTTTATAATGATGTAAAGGATGTTTTCAATAAATATTATTTAATACATATTTTATGATGTTATTTAACATATATAATTTCCAAATATCTATCACCCATAAAATATAATGCTGGAATATTTTAATCAATAATGTGTATGATATCTAACACCATGAACATAAGGGAATATAATATCCTAATTATTTAAAATATATTTAATATTTTATAAAACTTTAATATAATTTGGTGCTAGAAATCCATGAGACACTAAATAAGCATGTGATTCTCACAACATTGAGTTTCTTCAATAGTCTTTATTACACGTAAGACTGGTTGATAATAAAAAACAATATATTATTAATTATTTTTATTTAATATAATAAGACATTAACTAACTACTATATTAGCATATATAGATAATAATAGTTTACATATCTAAATTATGGCTTAGAAAAATATAAAATGGATTTATTGGTTTCAACTTAATTATAATTTAATGTAAGCAAAAATTTAATATAATGTGAATATTTTTATAAAACCCCATTTTATCTATCGAATGTTGTTTTATCAAAATCAATTAAATTAATAAAATACTATTTTTATTTTAGAACTTTTACCACTTTTTAATATAAAACCACTTTTAAATCCTATTTTGAGACTTTTATAAATCTTATATGTCAATATAAACATTATGTCATTAATATACACACAAAAATTATGTTTGGATAAATATTAGTTATTTTTCTATGACATTTCATTTTACAATGAATTTTAACTCAAAAAATATTCATCATCTAATTTTTTATATGGTCAAATTATATTTTATATTTGAGTATGAGTTTGATTATTTTATAATTTTGTAAATTAATCCAATTTAGGTTATTGTAATCAATTTCAATTTGATATTTATTATAAAAACATAGAAGTTATTTTTAATTATTTAGATTTTGAAACTGCATTATCATCGCACCTATAAGATTAAATTTAAATTAATTTCAATAATTAATGATATTAGAAATTGGATAAATTGATTATATATTTGAAATATGTATATTTAAAAATTTATTATAATATAAACTATGGTTCGGAGCAGAAATTTGAGAGAATGTAATTAAAATTATCATCACAGATTATGGGGAAATTAAGCTGAACAATAGATTAAATCCTAAACATAAGGACTAATATGACAGATAAACATTTCCAAAATCAATTGGATTAAAATATTCTGACCCAATCCCCTCCTTAATTTATTTTGAAATTTTATTGATCCACTTTCAATAATAAAATGTGTGTGGGGTTCCATTCATCAAAAATATTACAAGAGTGCCACTCTTACTCTACTATAAATGTACTCATTTTCTCCCACATCCTCACACATCTCAAGACACATAGGTTAAGAAAATATCTACCATTTTCACTCCCCAAAATCCATCCATTCATCCATGATTCCTACCTTTATGAAGAATGAAACCTGAGTAAGCCTTTTCATTCAACCCAAAATGAGTTACCTGATTATGAGGTTTTATCTTTTACAAATTTCGTTATTATTCCCATTATCCACACAATAAAAACTTATTATTTCATTAATATATAGAATATACATTATCCTAAATATAAAGTTATTTTTATGATTTGTTTTTGATGTAAATATAAAAACACTTCCATATAACAAGTAACGAACATATTATTTACGTGTATCGAAAACAACTACCTCACGAAACAATGATTATTCATTTTTCCATTACCACCTCTTATTGTGGTCATATGGATAAATGATCTTTTTATATATGTTATATATGATATTTATTGATATTTTAATATTTTTTAAATCTTTTACAACACATATCATAATAATTTACATTTTTTGTAAAAATGATAACAATGTTTGTGGATGTGTGGACTACCACACCTGTCAAAGCGATGTGATTCGTCCACATAATACATGGAATGTTTAATGTATGGTTTTAATTAAAAAATTTAAATACAAAACATATATATGATATTCATGGCATAATTACTTATTTTTTAGTATAATATATTATTTTCATTATTACCCTCTACCACATATAAAAAATGATAACGTCGTTCTTGAATGCGTGGACTACCACCTTCTCGACACGATGTGATTCCTTATACATCAACAGAATCTGATATATAACTATATATTAAAAATAAAGTTTTATTTCTTATTTAATAATCATTTTGGAATGATATAGTGTTACTTAACTACAATTCATATTTATCCCTGGAAAATTGGAACGTTACTCATGCATACAAACTTTCTACTGTCTCCATGATTGCAACATTAGTTCAATTTTTATTACCATTTTTCATTATTTTTTTAAGTGTATAATTTATATAAACATTTTATAATTATATCATGAATATTATTCTATACATCTTTAAATATTTAATCCCTTTGCCTATTGTCGACCGACTAAAACTGTTTTATCACCTGAACCAAATTTGGTAAAAAAACATGATGTAAGCATAATTGTTTAAGTAATTGTATACAACATAGTAATATGTAAAGTAGTATTAATAATAAAAATGAAAAGGGTTTGTGATATAAGTTAATATTTATCATAATTTTATTATTCAGGTATATAAGGACACACAAGACATGTCAGGCTCAATGTAAGTTATATTCTCTTCACTTTTTATATATGCAAGATAATGTTCATTTTCACCTCTTCTGTATTTTTTGTGGTGTATATAGTAATCATTTTATTATATCATAACATTAATTAATTTATCATCATGTTATTTTGAGTTTCAATTTGAATTATTTCTTTTAAGGGTTTATTAATTGAAATTTACATATTGAAAATTAATTTAATAACCCAATTTATTTTCATTGGGTTATATTAATTTATAGTTGTCATTAATATTATATGATTATGTGTATAAAAATGTTTTACTATGTATTGTTTTATTTAAAACAATTATGTGGATTTATATTTCAAAGAAAATAATTTATTTATTTTTTATTTTCACAATAATGTTATGGTCTTTTGGATGTTTTACTTCATAATCTTATTTTTTTGATTATTTACACATTAATTTCCATCATAGAATTCATTTTATCATTATCTAATAAACCATATATTTTTATTATCCTGTTTTTTTAATGAATCTATTCAAGTAATAGTATCATTTCCCACTCTATGGTAATCAAAATGTTTTAGAAAATGTCTTTAATAAAACCACACTTTATTTCAACCATTACTCGAAGGACCTATTTTATTCTGAAATCAATGATTAATTAAAATAACTATTAAAATAATTTATCCTATTAAAAAAGATTTTGTGACGACATTTTTTAATTTTTTTGTCTTTTAACAATTTTTTAATGGAATATTCCAATCTATTTTCGAATGATGAATTTTATAACCATTCTACAATGAAAAAGGAGGGTTAATTTTACCATATTCAAAATCCATGGATTTACCCACCATCGTTTCTCATAAAATTTATATTCATGTTTAAAAGTTTACATCTAAATGATTTTTATGATTATTTTTGGGACATTCAAATCATATCTAAGGTATTTATTCCCAATTTTCATTCCATTTATACATAATTTTTATTATTAAGCTAATATATATATAATTTTGGTTTATTTAATGACTTTAACATGTTATTTCATGAATCTACTTACCCCCGTGATATTATAAGATGAATATAATAATATTCCATCATGTGGTCTTGATTAAAATGTTTCAAGGTAGTACATAACACATTTTAATATATAAGATGTCATTTCACGTAATATCTCATTTAGGATCGTTCAATTGTATTTCCATTAATTAATGCCAACAACCCTATTTATTACGTACCTCAATTAGAGAACTATTGATAAATCCATATACTTTTTTCAATATGGGTATTTTAATAACTCACATTGTTCAAGAATATGAAGAATTATTTTTTACTTGTATAATATAGGTGGGGACTAATTAATGATAAACCCTCTATTCATCAGTAGTCTCATGGGATGAGTCATTTTTATTGCAACCATTGACGGGATTTCACAAAATATGTTGAAAATATCTTCTGAATGTTATTAATTGTAAAGGTACAATGTTCTTTGGAAACATAGGGTGTAATAATTAATCACTTCCTTTATTTAGATTCATTTATTATTAATCTATGGGAATTTTCATTGATAGATCTATAGATTCATTTAATTCACTTTTTATTTATTAAACGTAATATTTTTCAGTTCTTCACATTTCCATAATTATCTTTCCTTATCTAGTTATTTTAATTGAATTAGATAGCCTTTATTTATCATTCTATGTTAAATTATTATCCTTGAATCATTATTTCTTATTATTTACCAACCATTACTTATCATTTAATGTCACACTTATTAAATTTCATTTTCACATGTTACGAAGAATAAATATATGAAAAATATTTCAATGAATCATTTTATTTAATATTATGATATATCATTAATTTATTATCTATTTTCAAGTGTGTTATGGGTACCATGTATGTAATATGTGTTACCAAGATAGCTCAACTATCAACTTTTTTGGTATTTGATTACTTATAATGATGCTATGGAAACAATATAATGCACTAGTTCTAGTATACTAGGGTCAGGGAATTACAGTTGGTATCAAAGTAATTTAATCATAATCATTTGAAACATTATTAAGAAAACATATATTAGGGAGAAAAATAGTATGATAGACATTGAGTATAAGTATAAAAGAACATACTAGAATTTTATTACGGTATATATTCGGTTGGTATTCCTATCAAAACAGCCATGTCTGGATATTACAAGTGGTTGTGGTTTTGGATCGAATATACCACTGAGTAATAACACTGAAAAGGTGTCCCAAGCCTCACTTGGGGAAACCAAGTATATGATATTGGGAATTATTACACATATATTTTGAGAATCATGGGGGATATAGTAAGGATAATTAACATTCTATATATATACAATTATGAAGTCTGTAAATGTAAACATTCCCTCAAGTAAACAATATTATGATTTATGATGAATGAAATTTTATGTTGTTTTAGTGTTTTACCATATTTGAAATTCATGATTTTTATGATCTAATATAGTATATTAAATCATTAAATAATGTATTTGAGATGATAAAATGTGAACTCCACCAAAGAATGTGATCCAAAGAGTAAGAAGGATCATGTCATTTAGGGTATTAAATATAATGTTTGAAGAGAAATAGTCTCTCATGTATTCACATCATATGAGGAAATAATATGATTTGATAATGAGATATTTAAGTAATTATATTATGTATTTAATGGAAATAATTAAATGATAAGGATAACATAATAAAGAAATAGATTAAGTGAATGATGGAAGGAAGGATTTTAAGACATGTGATAACTGTGGGTGGAATCATCCTGGTATATGCATGAAGGGAATTGTAGTTTTTTATATGTGTGGACATAAGGGTCACTATGATAAATAATTAAAAGGTAACAATAATGAGGCTACTATTGAGTGTTATAATTGTAAGGAGATTGAACACTATGAAAATAAATGTATAAAACATAAAAGGAATATACCCTGAATGATGATATTTGATGATGATCAAATTATTATAAAACCTATGTTGTGGTTGAATGATTAATATTCCTATTAATGAATTATTAAATTTGAATTTTTTATTATTAATATAATAGTTGTAAGAAATATTGAATATATTTGGATATTATTGTAGTATTTTTTTTTATTATGGTTTTGAGATCATTTTCTGAATGGTACTAATAAAAGTAATTCAGTTGAAAGGTAAACATTTAAACAAACAAAATATTGATGAAAATACAGCCATTAATATGTGTCTTACATAAGTAATGAGGAGGAATTCATGTTTCCAATATGGTTTTATGGTGACTCCATTTATTACATTATTTCATATGTGATGATGGTATTTTCAATTTTGGAATGTGACAATTTATAGCTTCATTATACTGATTAATGGATAATGATAAGTTATTTTAGAGTTCAGAGACCATATTTTTAATGTTTTAGATTATAAATTTTTTTATAAGATATCCATTTACGAAATTATATATGTTGATCCTTGAATCTTGTTTTAGTGATTGATATATTATAGAAGTATACGATGAATCTTATTCAATGAGATGATATAGAAATTGTTCATGGAATGACTAAGAGATATGCTTTTTCTTATAGAAATGTACCATGTAATTATGTTTTCTTATATTAATAGAGAGTGAAATAATTTATTGAATACAATAAAATGATATTGAAAAATAATTTTTTCTTAGTACCATTGGTTCCAAGGAATCAAATGACCCCTTATATCATTAAGGATTTGTGGCCATGCAAATGTTGACATTCTTTAAACCATGTTCTATAGATGTCTCAATCAGAAAAAGATTTTTATATTTTTCTTTTGTATCAATGTTTTAATTACCCACCAATTTTCTCTTACTATATAACCCAATTACATGACAATTGTATGTCATTTTCTCTCTTATTAAAAAGATATGTTTTAAACACATTCAGAATGTGGGTTTTTCATCAATAGTAATTTTGAAATATCAATCCCTGGATTACATAGATCAATTTTAAATTTCTAGGGACCAATTTAATTATGGTAGGAAAAATGTAAGACCATTAAAATCTAATGTTGGATTACTGTATTGATAATGTGAATGACATGTAAAATCAAGCACGTAAGGGAATTTAATATCCCTATTTATTTTAATATATATAATAAAAAATAAATTCAATTTTAATTATATCTATAAATGAAAGAGAGACTCACTTAGACTGTGAAACATGCAATAATGATTTTATTCAATGGATTGCATTACACTCCAGACTGTGTTTTTCCAAAAAAAAAATATATAATTAAATATTATTATATAAAATATTAAGATATAAACTATTCGTTAAAATAGTAGTAATGAATTGTAATAACTAGATTTTGAAATGTATGGTTTTCACAAATAAAAAATTAATTCATTGGTTACAAATTAATTAGAAATGAATATAAGAACCAACTGAAAATAAAGTGAATATTTTTATAGAAAAACATTTGTATGCTCATAAAGCAATTTTATCATAATAAATTAAGTTAATTACAAGTAGTTAATAAAATTAAAGTCCAATATATATATTATATATTCATGAAAATATATTTTATATTTATCCAATATATTTCATAATAATAATAAATAACAAACAGAATATATTTCATAAAATTAAATATTTTTATTAAATAACTTTTATATCCATTTAATGGAAAACTTGTATTAAATCCCATTTTTTAACTATAATAAATATTTTATGTAAAAATTAAATTAATATTTATAATAGGAACATGAATAATAATTTTGGGTGATTTTTATATTATTATCTGAAGTTTAATTTTTTATTATTAGAATGAAAATAAATTTAAACTGAAAACAACTTATTCATCTAATTTTTTTGTTTTAATGTTTAATTAGAATTAATTTTAATTAATTAATCCAAATTATGTCATTTAAATTGAATATGAAAACATAGCCAACATTTTAGCATTTCTTTTCTTTATAAACTCATATTGTCATCGCGCCTATGAGATTATAGTACAATTAATTTATGCCACTTCTATGATGGGATATTGGAAAAATAGATTCTTAAATTAGAATCAAAATAATGCATAATTTGTAATAAGTTCAAAATAGTTTCTTAACACAATTATTTGTGAATGTGATTAAAACTAATTATAATGATTAAGGAGAAATGTTTCTTAATAAAGAACTAAACCACATATATAGTGCCTAATATTAAATTGAAATAGGTCCAAAACCCAATATATGGACATATTATTATAGTATACTCTCTTAAATCGACGTTGGTCAATTATTGATCTACATTAAATAAGGCAAACATGGTTGGGGTTCCTTTATTCCAAAATATTACAATAGTTTCACTCGTCCTCCAATGTAGAAGTCCCCCTTTCATACCATTTCCTCGCACATATCAATACACTTAGGGTCAGGGATTCTTGTAACAATTCACTCCCATACATCCATATATTATTTATTCCTCTATTTTGGATGAAATCAATCCATGTATGACTATTGATTCAAACCAAAATGAGTTACCAGATTAATAGGTACCATCATTCCAAAATATCTTTAATTTTATTTCCATTATGGACAAACTAAAATATTATTATTTATTAATTATATTGAATATTGTATAATAAATATACTAGTAATTTTATTTTTTTATTATTAGATGCCAACAATGACAACCCTCTATCTAATGGGTTCTAATGAAACTGTTTATATGTATGGCAAACAAACACCACCTCGACACGATGTGATTTTTTTACATCAAAAGAATCCAATATATAATTACACTGTAAGAACCCAGTTCTTATTTATGAGGTCCGAGTTTCTTCTTTTCTCTTTTCCTTAAGTGTTTTTGAGAAAATATGGGAAATGGGGAAAATTCCAATTTTTGGAAAGTACGCACCCTGTACTTTGTCCACACGTCGTGTACTTTCAGACGTGTAGGATAAGTACAAAGGGCGTTTGGTCATGTCGGCGAAGATGGGTGTAGGAACCAACTACACGCCGTGTAGTGGTCCCTTACACGTTGTGTAGTCAGTCGATAGGTGAATAGTAAGGCGGTGGCCAGCTGTGTGACAGATCATGCTGTGAATTCAATGGGACACGCCGTGTAGTCATGTCAGATGGTGAACTGTGCCACGCCGGCAGAAAGCCGCCAGATGAACAGTTAAAAAAAGAGTACACACCATGTACTTGGAAGTACACGTCGTATACTTTGTTTTTTTCACTTAAAATGGGCAGTAGCCTCCCCTGTTCACAGGGAAGGCTTATAATGGGAAGGAGGCTTATGAGAGGATGGAAGAAGCTTTAGAGATCCACCAGGTGTTCTTCGGTAATCTGTTTCTACCTCAGACAATCTCGTTGGATCCGCACAGGTAATCTCTCTCTTTTCCTGGAGTAGTTCTTGCCAATTCTTCGCCTAATGGGAGTTATATACATTTAAACAGAGAATTATTTTACCTCAGATCTACCTCGTTCTAGGACGATTCGTGGAACTTCATTCGAGTATACTGATCAGGGGCATATAAGGTAAGTGGCTGGGTTTTTATTTTCAAACTGTTGTGTGTTTTGGGCGTTTTTGGGCATTTATGTGCCACAAACTCTTGTTGGGGTGTCGTATGGCTAGGGTCGTGGATATTTTAAATACCGAAAACTTAATAGGTAATTAAATGTGATACTAAAATGTTGTTTGAGATCGTCTGTTGGATCCAAGACCATCCCGAGGGGTGCATTCCTCTTTTTAGCCATTTGGCCAGGATACCTGAGGGCCTTCCATGTTTAATTATGCATTACATTTTCCTTGAGGGGAATCGTATGTAAATTTCATGTCTATATGTTGGGAATGGTCCGATTACATATGTATGTGGGTGGTTATTACTATAGCCTGAGGGCATGACTATATTAGTCTGAGGGCGATGTTCTATTATCGCCTGAGGGCAACCTTTCATGGTTGAGGGCTTGACTTTTGTCCATAACGGCAACACTTTATAGGCCTGAGGGAAAATTTTGTTACGCTTGAGGGCAATACCTTTGGGTTGGATTTTGATTACATAAGTGTGAGGTTTTGGTGTCTGAGGACGCTGACTGCTTACTTAGAAATGCACTGTGGTGTTTTCTTATATTAAATGGATTAAATGAATAATTAAATGGAAATATAACTGGTATGTTGGTTAATTTTTAGTACTTCTTGGTTTATTTCATTTTACTACTGCACGCTATTGTTTCATGTTTTACACATTTTTGATCACGGGCCTTTGGTGGGTGCCTACTGAGATTTGTTTCTCACACCCTATTTGGGTCACTCATTTTGCCCCAAACAGTTTACGTTTCTACAGGTGTAGATAAGGGCAAGGATCATTATATAGGTTCGTGATTGCTGCTGGGGTGTAGGAGAGCATGGGACTGATCATTGGCTCACAATGTCGCGGGCTATTCTATTTTGCTTTCTGTACTTGTACATCAGTTGTATAGTACTGCTATGTAACATGTTCTGGATGTTTTCATAGAATTTGAGACATGTTTCATCATATCTATATATCTTGTTGGTTATATCTACTGCAATTGTTATTCTAGTGGTGCATGGTTTACTTCTTCCGCTATTGCTGTATGTTTCATTTCTATTCACTACACTACACTTTGTCAAATGAGGGCATAGTTTCCCAACTATCTGACCAGGTCCCTCGTTGCTAGTCAGCAGCCTCAAGCGTTCAAGGAAATGCTCTTGAGGACATGTGGCGAACCGGGTTCGGGGGACCCGTGGAGTGGTACACGGGTCCGGGACGTTTCAAAGTGGTATTAGTGGCTTTATTTTCTTTGACGTACTATTTGGAGCCTTAATCAGGTATAGGATGGAATGGTGGTTGGTAATGAGTTGTGCACGGGCATAGCTAACAAGTGTACAGGGAAAATCCAATTAACCTCATTTTGCAACTTTAATGATTTTTCAATTTACAGTTTAATTGATTTTCACCATTGGGTGATGCACTTGTGATTGTGCTGTTATATTTTATCGGTGGGTTCTATTTAGTTGGAACCCGAAGAGATGAGGGTATTCCATCTCAAGCATCATTTAGGAATATGCTATTAATCACATGCCATGCCAAGTTACCATGGCATGCAGGTGTAATAGAAATTGCAAGTTGTTGTGATAGTTGTTGTGCTAGAAAAGCATGTTGTTGTGTTAGCTTCTTGATAAATATCTGTTGTGTGATAGTGTATTTTTGTGTGAGCATGTTTATAATAGATCGGACGCCAGAATTTGGTTTTTGGGGAGTATGGGTCCCCATTTACCAAAATTTGGTGGATCATTGACTGTTTATTATGTTATAACACAGATAAGCTGTCAAACTTTGATTCGTGGGGAGTATGGGTCCTCACAGATCGGAATTTGAATCTTAGGTGTTTTTTTTCTAGTGTTCTATGGATTCCAGGGATGTTTTTGAGGCATACTGTCTGGAAACCTAGTATACACACCGTGTAGTAATGTAGACACGCCATGTATATTCTTCTGTTCGAGAAGAAAAATAAAATTTTTCAGTACACGCCAAGTACCCAAAGTACACGTGGTGTAGTCACTTCCCGAGTCACTACCCGTGTGGGAAGTGACGCTGGGAAGTTATGAGCATGGTGTGAACACGCCATGTAGTTTCTATACAAGCCATGTAGTGTTGACCCGGTGTCCGCTGTGTAACTACAACACGGGCGGAGGAAACCTTAAGACATGCATGTCATGTCCACTGTGGAACACACCGTGTAGTGTGACCTAGGAACCCTGCCGTGTAACAAACAACACCGGTTAGGGAAAAACATTGGAGTACACCCCTTATGTATATTGAACATGCTGTGTAGGTTGAGCCGTGTAAACCGGCCGTGTAACTAACAACACGGTTTGGTGGAGCTCATCTAGTACACGTCGTGTACCTGTGGGACACGCCGTGTAGTCTTGCCGAGGACAAACCATGTGGGGTAAGTCATTTGGCTGGGAAACAAGGAGTTGTACACGCCGTGTGTGGGTGTAACACGCCATGTAGTGTCAAGCCGAGTAGTTTTCCATGTCACAAGCGACAAGGGATGTTGGAAATAACACCATACACACCGTCTAGATAATATACACGCAATTTAGTTCGAACAGGAGCTGTGTGGATTAGCCGTGCGGAAGGAACCAGGCAGGAGAAGGGGAGTCATGTGCACACCGTGTAGTCAGTATACACGTCGTGTAGTCTTGTTTTGAAAAATTTGAATTCCTTCTTCCTCCTATATCCTTTAGGGTTTTCTCATTTTCCGCCGTTGTTAATCTTGTTCTAAAGGCGTGTTTTTGACCTGGTAGTGTCATGCCTCCTAGACGACCACACGTTGTTGTCCTGGAGAGCGACAATGAAAATACTCTAGAAATGTTGCGCCATGGGCTACCAGTTGATCCTCCAGCAGAGCCAAATGCACCATCAGCTGCTATACCGGACACAGGCGTGGCGGCGCAGTTCCGTGAAGGCTTTATGCTATTCACGCAGACCTCTCAGGGAGAACCGCTGGCTGTCACATCTATGGCTGAGCTGACTCCTATCTTCTAGAATCAGCATCCGCCTACATTTTCAAGGGATGGTGGCCCACGGGATGTGGAGTCCTAGCTCGGATTGATGCAGACTATTTTCAAGCATCTCAAGATGCCTCCAGGGCGGATAGTCAAGCTCGCGACATACATGCTTCATGATTCCACCAAGATGGGGTGGGATGTTACCACCCAGTCAAAGCATCACAGAGACATTGCGTGGGATGATTTACAGGAAGTATTATATGAATTCCTCTTCCCAGAGATGATGAGTTCAGATAGAGATCGATATTTCATGAATCTGTAGCAGGGCGCTATATCGGTGATGGACTATTCTGCCTGTTTCACCGAGCATTAGCGCTTTGCACCTGTGCTGGTCGGTAATGAGACGTTGAGAGCCCGACGTTTTAAGGATGGTATTTTTTATGACATCTGAACACTAGTGAATGTTTTTAGGTTTCCTAATGTACATGATATTGTGAACCAGGAGCTTATTACAGAGAGAAACCTGTGGGAATTTGGTGGTGTGGGCTAGGGTAGTTCGGAACCAGTTACTTGTACTATTTCTGCTCGAAAGAGGAAGAGACAAATGGACTTGTCTCAGGGTGGCAGTACCAGCCAGAAATTTTCTTCAGGTGGGTTGGTTAGGTGATGCCAATGCGGTAGAGAGGGGCACAACAGACCTCAGTGTCCACGTGATTCAGTGCAGTGTCGAGCTTGTGGCAAGAAGGGTCATATGTAGTGTTATTGTAGGGCGTTTCCACCAATGGCTAGTGAGAGGGGTTATGTGCAGACTCTGCGTGTGGGAGCAGGACCAGTGGCTTCTTACCAATCAGTGAACTGGAATACGTCAGGGCGTGTAGCTAGAGATGGTGGTCGTGGCCGTGGTAGCCATACCCCAGGATCTCAGAAGCAGTATGGCGGGACAGCTTAGGGTAGTCAGGCTGTGACGTAGGGCTACGACACTAGACAGACATTTGCAGTGTATCAGACCTAGTAGAAGTAGGATCCCAGTCCTTCTACAGTCAGAGGTACTATTCTTGTAGCATCTGTTTTATCTTCATTATTTTTTGATACGGGTGCTACACATAGATCCATATCTGTACCTGTAGTGAAGAGCCTTGGTCTCTGTGTTTCTACTTCTTCTGATATCATGATGTTATACACACCGTTTGGGACTAGAACGGATGTTGTACATCAGTCTAAGGAGTTCCCCCTTGAGTTTGCTGGGTGTCAATTTATTTGGGACCTAAATGTCTTAGAGATGATGACTTATGACGTCATTCTCGGGATGGACTGGTTGGTTCCATTTCGAGCCTTTATAGATAGCTATCATTGCAGGTTGAGTTTCACGTCACCAGAGAGAGAAGAGTTTCTATACAAGGGAGAATGTTATGTTCAGGTGAGTTGAGATATACCAGAGCATCATGGGCGGGGTGGAGTCCCAGCCCAGATAGAGAGTTTATATCTGGATAACCAGGGGACTTTTCAGAAAGATTTCCCTCCAGTGGTAGACCATTTCGGGGATGTCTTCTCAGATGACTATTCTGGTCTTCATCTGGAGTGTGAGGTGTATTTCTCTATTGAGTTTGTGCCAGGAGCATCACTGGTGTCCATTACTGCTTATTGGATGGCTAAACCAAAGTTGCAGGAGCTCAAGATGTAGTTAGAGGAGTTACTGGGAAAGGGTTTTATCTGGAGCAGTACTTATCCATGGGGTTCACTGGTCCTTTTTGCGAAGAAGGTGGATTGTACCCTCAGACTCTATGCGGATTATCAGAAGATGAACCAGCTGATGGTCAAGAACTGATATCCCTTGTCGAGGATTGATGATCTTTTTCTTCAACTTCATGGAGCACGAGTGTTCTCGATGATTAACTTGAGATCAAGATATCATCAGATGTGCGTTATACAATCTGATATACCTCTCACGACTTTCAGGAGCAGGTATGGTCTATACAAGTATACGGTTATGCCGATCGGACTCCCGAATACGCCAGTGGTTTTCATGGCTCTGATGAATCATGTATTCTATCCATATCTGGACTCTTTTGTGGTAGTATTCATGGACGATATTTTGGTGTACTATCAAACTCGACACGACCATGCCACCCATCTTGGGATCGTATTGAGTACAGTAAGAGAGCCTCAAATATATGCAATTCTCTCAAAGTGCCACTTTTGGATGGAGTAGATACACTTCCTAGGTCATATCATCTCAGAGGAAGGAGTTTCAATAGACCCAGAGAAGGTGAGAGTGATAGTTTCCTGGGAGTAGCCTAAAAATGTGTTTGATATACAATGTGTCTTAGGTTTGGCTGGTTACTATAGGAATTTTATACAGGACTTCTCCTACTTAGCAGCACCATTTACGAGCTTGACTAAGAAGGGTGTGATGTTTGTTTGGTCAGAAGCTTGCGAGACATCCTTTCATGACCTGAAAGGAAGGTTGACATTAGCAATGATCCTGATACTACCAGAGAAGGGGAAGATCTATACAGTTTACTGTGATGCATCAGGGATTGGGCTGGGAGAAGTATTGATGTAGGGTGATCGAGTTGTTGCGTACGGGTCTTGGCAGTTGATGCCACATGAGAGGAATTACCCGACGCATGATCTCGAGTTGGCAGTAGTTGTGCATGCATTGTGTTATTGGAGACATTACCTACTGGGATAACATTTTGTGGTTTTCACAGACCACAAAAATATCATGTATATTTTTTCTCATCGTTACTTGAATCTGAGGCAGAGAAGGTGGGTTGAGTTCCTCTAGTCCTTCTATTTTGAGCTTGCCTATAGACATTGTAATGGTAATGCAGTATCTAATGCACTGAGCATGAAGACTTAGATAAAGGCAGTGCAGGAGGCCAGTGGTGAGTGGAAGCTCATGGATTTTTTCTTTGAGATGCATCTAGAGGTTCATGACAGTCAGGGGAAGGCTTATCTTTCCTCTTTAGTTGTGACTTCTACCCTCATGGATAGAGTGAGGATGAGACAAAAATATGATTTGGAAGGCCTAGTTCTATGGGAGTCGGTGGTAAGTGAGGACGCTCATCTTGGTTGGACGATATGCGATGATGAAGTTCTGCATTTCCATTGGAGTGTATGGGTTCCAGGGGATATACGTGAGGTGATGATGTTGGAGTTTCAGGCTTCAGCATGGGCAGTTCATCCCGGGGTTACCAAGATGTACCGTGACATGAGACGTCCGTAATGGTGGTCAGGTATGAAGAGTGAAGTAGCTGGTTTTGTTAAGAGGTTTTCCACCTATCAGTAGGTGAACGCAGATCATCAGAGACCAGCTGGGATGTTACAGCGGTTACATATTCCAGAGTGGAAATGGGATAATGTCGCGATGGATTTCGTGACTGGGTTGTCGAGGACACCTAGAGGAAATGATGCCATGTGGGTTGTTGTGGACAGACTCACGAAGGTAGCTCACTTTTTGCCAATAAAGGAGACCTTTGGTGTTGATGAGCTCATGAAGTTGTATATCTGAGAGATTGTACCTCTTTATGGGGTCCCCCATTCTATCATTTCAGATAGTGACGCCTGTTTTATGTCTCGTTTCTGGCAATGTTTCCAGAGGGCACTGGGTACACAGGTGCTTCTTAGCACAGCATACCACCCTTAGACGGATGGTCAGTCAGAGCGTACTCTACAGGTGCTTGAGGACATGCTGCGTGCATGCGTCCTAGACTTTGGGGGCTCTTGGGAGAAGCATATACCCCTAGTCTAGTTTTTCTATAATAACAGCTTTCAGGAAACTATCGAGATGGCACCTTACAAGGCTTATATGGTAGTCCATGCCGATATCCATTGTGCTGGTTAGAGGCAAGTGAGGCAGCTTTACTGGGACCACGTCTCATGTAAGATACTTTTATGCAGGTCCAGTTTATTCAAAAGCAGATGGATACTACGCAGTCTTGTCAGAAATCTTATGCTGATCGCCCCATACGACCCTTGGAGTTTGCGGTTGAGGATCAGGTTCTCTTGCGTGTTTCGCCGAGGTTGGGACACAGGCGGATCAAGAGACAGGGTAAACATTCACCGAGGTATGTGGGGCCATTTGAGATTCTGGAGAGAGTGGGGCGGGTTACCTATCGGTTGCAGTTACCAGAGAGGTATCAGGCCATGCACGACGTCTTCCATGTATCTCAGTTGTGCTGTTATCATTCAGAATCGTCTCACGTTTTTTAGCCAGAGGAGGCTGAGCTTGAGTTAGATAAGTCCTTTGAAGAGCATCTGATTCGTATCGTTGATAGGATCACGATGGTTCACTGAGGCCGGTCAGTTCCTCTTGTACAGGTGCTATAGCAGCATGGACGAGTGCAGGACGAAACCTGGGAGCGAGAGACTGATATACATGCTTAGTGGCCGGAGTTTTTCACGAATATATCTTCTCCACCAATGGAAGGGAAATTTGGGGACGAATTTCATTAAGGGAGAAGTTTGTATGAACCCGGTTATTATTTCTGAGTTATGGGTTTCTTATTTTCTCTTTTCCTAAAGTGTTTTTTTATAAAATATGGAAAATGGGGAAAATTAAAATTTTCGGAAAGTACATGCCGTGTACTTTTCCCACACGTCATGTACTTTTGGCCGTGTAGGATGAGTACACAGGGTGTGTGGCCATGTCGGTGATGAAGGGTGTAGGAACCAACTACACCCTGTGATGTGGTCCCTCACACGTCATGTAGTCATTTGTCAAGTGAATAGTAACGAGGTGGCTAGCTGTGTGATAGAACATTCCATGTACTCAAAGGGAAATGTCGTGTAGTCATGTCAGCAGGTGAACAGTGCCACGCTGGTAGGAAGCCGCCAGAGGAAGAGTTAAAAAATGAGGAGTACATGCCGTGTACTTTGTTTTTGTCGCTTAAAATGGACAGTAGCCTCCCTGGATCATAGGGAAGGCTTAGAACGGGGAGGAGGCTCAGGAGTGGATGATCCAAGCTTCGGATATCTACCAAGAATTCGTCGGGAATTCGTTTCTGCCTCGGACAATCTCGTTGGAACCACACATGTAAGCTCTCTCTTCTCCAAGATTAGTTATTGCCAATTCATCCCCTAATGAGAGTTATTTACTTTTAAACAGAGAAAACATTTACCTCATATCTACCTCATTCTAGGACGATTCGTGGAACGTCGTTCGAGTATATTGATCAGGGGCGTATAAGGTAGGTGCCTTGGTGTTTATTTTCCAACTATTGTGTGTTTTGTCCATTTTTGGGAATTTTTATTCCACGAACCCATGTAGGGGTGTCGTGTGGATGAGGCCATGGATATTTGAAATACCTAGAATTGAATATGTAATTTAATGTGATATTAAAATGTTGTTTGAGATATTTTTTTGGATCCAGTACTATCCCGGGGGGGGGGGGTGTTCCTCTGTTTAGCCATTTGGCTACGATACCTTAGGGTAAGCCATGTTTGATTATGCATTACATTATCCTTGAGAAGAATTGTACGTAAATTTCATGTTTATATGTTTGGCATGGCCTGGTTATATATTCCTGAGGGAGATGTTTACTATAGCCTGAGGGAATGACAGTATTAGCCTGAGGGCGATGTTCTATTTTTGCCTCAGGGCAACATTTCGTGCCTGAGGGCTTGACATTTGTGCCTGAGGGTGACACTTCGTATGCCTAAGGGAAAATTTTGTTACGCATTGGGGAAATACCTGTGGGTTAGATTCTGATTACCCGACGGTGAGGTTTTGTTGTTTGAGGACGCTGACTTCTTACATAGAAATGCATTGTGGTTTTTTCTTATAATAAATGGATTAAATGAATAATTAAATAGAAATATAACTGTTAAGTTGGATACTTTTGAGTATAGCTTGGTTTATTGAATTTTTCTACTGCACACTATTTTTTCATGTTTTACAAATAGTTGAGCACTGGCCTTTGGTGGGTTTTTACTGGGATTTTTTTCTCACACCATGTTTGGTTTATGCTTTTCGGCCCAAATAGTTTACGTTTCAATAGGTGTAGATAAGGGAAAGGGTCCTTATACAGGTACATGATTGCTATTGGGGTGTAAGAGAGCATGGGACCAAGCATTGGCTCGTGATTCCACGGGCTGTTCTATTTTGTTGTCTATACTTGTACTTCAGTTGTATTGTACTACTATGTAACATGTTCTAGCTATTTTCTTAGAGTTTGAGACATGTTTCATCATATCTATATATCAGTTTGGTTATATCTACTGCAATTGTTATTCCAGATGTGTATGGTTTACTGCTTCTAATATTTATTTATGTTTCATTTCTTTCCGCTATGATACACTTTGACAAATGAGGGAATTGTTTCCCCACTATCAGACCTAGGCCCTCGCTGCTAGTCGGGAGCCTCTGGCATTTGGGGAAATTCACTTGAGGTCATGTAGAAAACCAGGTTCGTGGGACCCGTGGAGTGGTACTGGGGTCTGGGACATTACATACACATTATTAAATAAAATGTTATTTATGATATAATTATCATTATATGAAGATATTTTTTAACCCAACTATTTTCCATAATGATCAATAAAAAATGGAAATGTTATGCATGTGTATGTATGACCTTCCATCTCCATGACTGTAACATTGGTTCATTTTTCCTAAACAACATTCATGATTGGTTTTAAATGAATAATTGATGTAAAAATATGATAATTATTAAATGGATATTTTTATATTCATCTTTATTTAATAAATACATTTGACCATAGTCAATGAAACAATGGTGAATTTAATAAATGGATCAAATTTGGTTAAACTCTCGCCATTAACTTAATTATTTATGTAATTAAATACAACATCATAATTAGTAAATTAAAAGTAGTAATAAACTTATATATATTTATAAGGAGAGTAATTGATTATTAAAATTTTATTATACAGGTAGATAAAGACACATTAGACATGTCATACTGAACTTGAGGAATTTTCACCTCACGTTTTTCATATGTGAGATATATGTTAGGTTTTCCACTAAATTATTTTGTGTGGTGTATCAATTACCCATTTAAAAATATAATACCATGAATTAATTTTTATTTATTGTATTTTTAGTTTCAACATGAATTAGTTATTCAATACGTTTTTTAATTTATAGTTACCATGTACATATAATTTCATATCCCTATTTCATTTAATAGGATTATATTACTTCCACTCAGCCATTAATATTCTACGATTATGTGTCTAATCAATGTTTTACAATATATTTTTGTATTTATACTTGGATTATATTTCGTTACATGTGGTACACATGATATATTAATTTATTTAGTTTCAAATAAATTTTGTAGTCTTTTTTATTTTTTATTTTTTATTTCACAATCTCATTTTGTTCGGGACTGTTTACACATGAATTTCCATAAGATGAAATTATTTGATCATTGTCTAATAAACGCTTGAACTATTTTCTAATATTTATATTATTAACTATTTTCATGTAATGGTACCATTTTAACACACTATGGTAGTTAAAATGATTTATAAAATGTTTTTAAGATAACATCACTACATTTTTATTTTTATTTATAGAAACTATTTTCTTGTAAAATTCATGTTTTAATAATAAAAAGTAATTTTCTATCCTTTTCTAAATGATTTAATAAAGTAATTTTACCCTTCTTAAATTTTACCAATTTTTTCAAAGGAATATTCTAATCACATTCCGAATGAGTCATTTTCTAACATTTATACCATAAAAATAAATATTTTGGATTCCTCGTATTAAATATTTAGATTTATACATTGTCAATCCATAGAATATTACATTTCAGGAATAAACGAATACATATAAATGTTTTATTTTATGATTATTATTTTTGGTAATTTGGATTAATCAATAAGGTATTTATTCTCAATTTACAGTCCTTGGATACTTATTTATTATAATGCACAAATTCACCTTTATTTGGTGTATTTTATGACCATTGACTTGTTATGTAAAGAAAAAACGTCTCCCATGATATTATAGGTTTCATTTAATACTATTTCTAAATGGGTATTTTGACCTAAATGTTTCAATGTAGTTTGTGAACTATAGTAATGTTTTAATTATTATTTCCCTCAATATTTTTTTCTTGATCATTCAATGGAATTTCTATTCATTATTTTTTCCAATCATTATTATTACTTATTATCCACTATGGTACTATTGATAAGTATATATCCTTTATTTCATATAGATATTTTAATAAGGATTTTTTTATAAATATGAGGAATTATTTGGACTCACACAACATAGTTTATTCTCTATTATAAATGACCATATATTGCTTAATTAGTCTCATGGGACCAATCATTTTTCGAGACACGTTACATTGGTTTTTACCCAATATGTTTTAAACCATCAAGTGAAAATTCTTGACGATAAATGTACCATGTAACATGGAAACATGGGGTATAAAAATTAATCATTTCCCACATTTATATTTAGTTATTATTAATCCCTGTGATTTTTTGTTGACTTATCTAGAGATTTAATTCATTTATAGATTATTTATCAAATGGATTGGGTTTCAATTATTCAACTTTTCATATTGATTATTCCTATTATATTTATTTAAATGGAATGTGTTATTAGTTATTTTTCAACTTATGTTAATTTATTCTCATTGATTAATTATTTATTCAGATTTACTTATCCTTACCGAGAATTTGAGCTCACCGTTATTTTGTTTCATTTCCCCATGTTATAAAGAACAAATATTTGAATAATATTTCATGGAAATTTTTCGTTTTTTATTATTATTTTTCGTGTTTTTATTTTTCATTTCCCAATGTATTATGGGTATCATGTATATAATTATTCATTCCAATAATTCTATACTAATCAGTGATTCGGGATTTGATTCCATGTAATCGTGATAATGAAATAAAATAATGAACCAGCTCAGGATTATCAGGTTAGGGAATTAAAAAGTTAATATACATATCTATATTTTGGGTTTTATTAATAGTAATATTATGTAATAAATAATATATTAATGTTAAATAATGAAAATGGTTCAAATTGATTGTATTAGCGGAAATTATTAGTTATTTTGGGAATTTGATTAGAAAATATTAGAGAAATACTTAGGGATAATAATATGTATATGAAAACATCCCAAAATTTTGGTAATATTTTATTATGTGGTTTATCCAAAATGTAAATCCCATTAACAATAATACATGAGGACATGATTTTGTAAAGTATACGCATAGGTGTAACAACTCAAAAAAGGTGCATCAGACCTATATCAATGTAACATAGTACATGACAACAAGTCATGTTTTAAACTTGGTTTGAAATTCCTGGGGGTTATGCTTTAAGAAAACAACAAGATCATTAATAACTATTATTAATTGAAGAAAAAATACCATATAAATATTTTATAGGAAATATATCAATTATAACATAGATTCAAGACCATAAATTCCACATAAAGAAATAAATGTAATAATTATGATATCTCTTTAAAACATTGGATTTCCATTTTGGTTTAATTATTGTAAAATAATGATCCATAATATTAATTTTATTCTATAAAATGTATTAAAATAGGAGGAATCATCTATGAAATCGATGTTATAGTCAATTGGATGACTTTCCTAATTAGATGTCCAACCCAACATGAGCTAGAATGATGAACATTATGAAGATAAAATCACAGTTAACTCGGGTTCTATGTAAAATTTTGGATTAGAATGAGATCCCAAATCCTCATAATAAATAACTTTATATAATTATATCCATTATATGATAAACTCCTCTAACATTCATTGGATAATATGATCCCATATTAATGAAATAATAGATCAACTCTAGTGAGAAAATATTATATACCCTATATTGATTATAATATGAGAAGGTTCTTATAGATATTTATTATATTGAGATATAATTAGATCTATTGTGGAAATAGATTACTACTATAATCTTAATGAAGTGATCAAATTTATAGGGTGAAAAAAATTACAGAAAATGTTTTTTGATGAATATTTTCCTCACACACTCTGAATTAAATAGAAATGGACTTCTTTTCCGTAATGAAAAAAATATAATGAATATATTGTTGGTTATGAGGAGAAATTAGTAATTGATGTAGGATAAGCCTCCGGAATTTTCATTACAATCAAATGTGTGGTTGAATGATTCTTCATTGGGAAAAATCCAAAACTACAAAAACCATTAGAAATCTGAGACTTTGATATCAATAAAGAGATTTTTTGATGTTCCACCAAATTCAAAATGTAGATTGTTTAATCTCAAAGAAATCTCAAGGATAATAACTGTAAATTATATTATAATATTCTAGGTCTAATGGAAAAATATATTTGTTCAAATAAATTCCAACATCGCTTATTTCAATTGTGTGGAAAGAAGCACGAAGAAAAATAACTATGGGAAATGAGGAAATGATTTAGGTGTGGGAAGAAAGGGAACCTTGATAAGTACTACTAATAGGTGTAGCCCACTTGTGAGATTTAAGAAAGGAATTATCTAGTAAACCCTTAGTGAATTTTTTAATTCTTCTACTGTTACAAACCAGAGAAATTGGAATATTAATGACCTAAGCTAAAGGTTTTTTGGAGATAACTAATATCCTCCATGAACTACATGATGATATTTTTACATCACATCTAAAAATATTGATACTAAATAATAATTGATGATAGATACCTTAGTTTTTCTTTCTAGAATAGAGATAATACTTTTTGTTCTGGTTTTATGCATTACTGTAGATCATGAATGCTTAGTAAAACTATTAAAACACAACCACAAATCATGGAGGTAGATCTGTTAAGGAAAACATATGATGGGGAAATTATTTCATCCCAATTATTTAACTCCTCCCGTATCAAAATTTATTGGATGAACTTACCAAGGAACCTTTTCATACTCCCTTTTGTGGAATTTGATTTAATTCTCCACAAGGATTGTATTTCCAAATATAGAGACAAAATAAATATTCATTATAATGAAATCACTCTTAGTATCATGAATCAACCAGAAATTATATATGAGATAAAGGTGGAGGATAAATCATATTTAACTCCTATAACATAGTAATAGATATAATTTACACATGAGAAAGAATATATAGCTGAAAATATTGGTTATATTCAATGAATAATCCTTATAGACATTCCCACTGTGAAGGAATACATTGATGTGTTTCATGAGGAGTTTCTTAGCCATCCTCCCAGTTGAGAGGTTCAATTTTCATTCCAGATTATATATGGGGTGTTACCAATATCCCAGACACCATATAAGATGACCATTATCAAACACAACGAGTTGAAGGAAAAACTATTTAAGAATATGGATAAAGGGTTAATTGGGCCATGTGCTTCTCCATGGGGTGTAGATTTCCTCTTCGACAAGAATAATGATGGTTTAATTTTCCATTTTAATGATTATGGTGATATCAATAATATCACGGCGAAGACTATTTATCCTCTTTCAAGGAATGTTGACTTGTTCAATAATCTATAGGGGGAACGATATATCACTAAGGTGGATCATTAGCTAGGATATTTTAATGTAGGAATGAAAATGATGATATCCCTCAAGGACACTTCTCCTACAAGGTACTGGAATTATGAGTTTATAGAAATTCTATTCAGACTCACTAAGGTTCAAGAAAACCTAAATTCATGATGAAATGGTTATTTAGGGATTACCTTAAAAAAATGTAAAACCATATATATATGATTTTATAATATAATAGAAATATAAATTATGATAATGAGGTATATCTGAGTATAATTCTCAAGGCCAAATTAAAGGAGAAGCATTATGAAATGTTTAGAAAATTAGGGTTCTAGTTGAAGAATATATGATTCATGGGGAATATCATCACAAGAAATGGGATATATTAGAAAACATAAAAGAAATATGTAATTTATGGATGTCCAATAATAAAATCACTTAATGATATCAATAATATCCTATGATTAGTTGTGTATTACTGTTGATTTGTATGAAATTTCACATTTCAGTAAAACCCTCTAACCTAGCTAATATAGAATCAAGTAATGTTATCTTAGAATGATAAATGTGGAGATAGTTTCAATGAGGTGAAAATGAGGCTTATCACTCTATATGTTCTCAAACTAACCACAGGGGGATAAATTTTCATTCTATTGAGAGATACATCGAAGAAGGGATTAGGCTATTTGTTATTGAAAATGAAAAACTGATATACTATGCTTTAAGGAAGTTCAAGGTTCATGAACAGAACTACCCAATACATGATCTATAGGATACTATAGAGAAAATTTCATTGAGAAAATAGTGTCATCATCTATTTGTGTAGATTTGTGAAATATATATAGATCACAAAATATTTATGTATATAAACACATAGATAGTGTTGAATATGCACCAAAAATGATGGTTACATTTGATAAAATACTTTGACTACTCAATCAACTACCATATAGTGAATTTGAATAAATTTGTAGATTCTATATGTATAATTGATTCATCAATTTTATAACTGAGGGTAATTTTAATGGATTTCATCTTCTTTTATTTTGAATGAATGGAAATGGGAATCATAATGTGCTGAACATCATCAATACTTTCACAATTTATTTCTCAACCATAACTTCTAGAGAGGTTAATTCATGATAACATAAATTATTTTGTAATTAAAAAAATGTGGAAGCAATTATAAAAGTGGAACCCTTAGAGTTTATTTTTAATGAAGGAGTTGTTAGTTTTGGGTCATGACTATGTGCACCAATAAATTTTAATCGAAATGAGCTAGTTGATTATGTGCATAACCCATCCATCTCTATCTATAATAGTATAAAAATGATGTATCAATATATATTTGAACACTATTGGTGAGAAAATATGATGGATTATATTGGAGAATATACATCAAGGTGTATTGAATGTCAACATATCAAGGTAGAACTGAAAAAATATAAATGGTGATCCAACTATTAACTAGACTTGTATTGAAATGGAAGAACATCACAATGTAATCCGACATCAAAAAACAAAAATAAATCTATATTAAATATTAAAATATGGGTTGTGGTGTATCATATAATAAATACATCTAACTTTATCAAAATTTGAGATTTATTATCCTTGGATCAAATTTCATGCATATATATCAATGATTTGGTATGGAAGCAAGGGGAACCACTATTAAAATATTCATATAAAGATTTGAGATTCGTATCCATATTCTAGGAATTGATCCTGCAATATCTAAAAAATATTCAAAAAATTATTATGACCTATCATCATTATACTGATAGAAAATATGAGTGATCTATTCCGAAACTAGAAGACATGTTTTGAGCCTGCTCTATTGAATTGAAAGGATGATGGGAGAAAGATATACTCCTAGTCAATTTGACATTCAACAAAAGTTTCCACTCAAGCATCAAAATGTATGCCTATGAATCCATTTATGGTAAGAGTTACATAACCCCATCTTGTTGGGTTGATTTCAAGGAATGAAAAATTATTGGTCCTTAAATGGTTGAGAAAATTGTGGTTAATGATTTGACCATTTAGAATCACATCAAGGCTTCTCAGAGTAGATATAAGTTCTATACATGAAACAGTCAACAAAACCCAATGTTTGATATTGAATACATGGCATTCCTCTAATTTTCTCCATGAATTAGAGTAATTATATTAGTGAAAAATGTAATTCTTATTCCAACTTTCCTAGGCCCCTTTGCGATCCTTGTTTACATTGGAGCAATAGCCATCCAACTAAAATTCCCACCATACATAAATCATCTCCTGATGTATTCCATGTATGTAAATTGCGTAAGTGTATACTAGACCCCTCACACGTTATCATTCCAGAATTGGTACCAATGGATAACGTTCTTTCATATGAGGAGTAGTTGGTGATGATCGTAGATCATAGAGACAATGTTCTACGAAATATGAAAATGCACCTTGTCAACGTGTTGTGGAGATACCAAATGTTTGAAGATGTGTTGTGGAAAATTAATGATGTGATGTAAAAGAGTTACCCTCATCTACTTTTTTTGTGGAAAATATAAATTTGGATGGCTATATTTCATTGGAGTGATTTTAACGACTGAAACTTCTATAAATAAAATTGCCCTAACCATTTTATTAAATGTATTATTATATAATGTGGTTATATAAAACACATGATATTATATTATTTTAACCTATAAATTTTAAATGAAAATTAATCATCATTAACATTGTTAATATAATTTTTGAACTGTGATGACATGACTTGAATAAATAGAGGTTTTTAATAAATACAATTTACATAGACATAGGATGTAATGGCCTCATCTGGTAGGATTGTACCCTATGAAGTACATTTATTATATCAGATGAGGGAGATAAATTGTTTTTCCCCATGACGATGTACATTTATAGTTACAACAACTAATGCATGAGTTAAATTGTTTTCTGGAGATGTTCAATATCATCGAGATCAGGACACAAACCATGTTTGCTGAACTAGCCTATAAAGGTCTCACCAATACACAAAACAATATTAATGAATCTATGGTTGAATTAAAGGGATATGTATCCTAGCCATATTTATATGATTATGACCATTATTCTTTTGTGAATATATTAATATCCTATTATTGTTCATTATAAATGTTTTTTGATATAATAAAAAAATAAAGAGTATTTTTTGTAATATTAAAATTCAATTAGGGGATGCAATATTAAGAAATAATGGAATCTTAAAATTAATAATATTTTTTAAAAATTCTTATTAAATATTTTTTATTACATATAAAGTATCCTATAATTTTTATAATGTAAATATATTTTTTTAAGAGTACGAAAAATGTTATTTTAAAAAAAAAACACAGCCCTTCACTATAAATGTATATTTTATTTTAATATTAAAAATTCAAATATTTATAAATTTATTTACATAAAATATATATTATTTTTTGAATCAGAACATCAAAATTATCCAATAATGAATTTTTCATTATATTCTGATCGTGTCAAATTTTCATGATAAAATTAATTACAGTATATATATACGTTTTGAATTATTACATAATTATGACCAAAAAGTGATGTAATAAATATGATAAAAGGTATCCCGACTCAAATCTATGTTTTAAATTTAAAATTAATTTATTTTATTATTATATGTTTAATTTTAAAAAGCCATTATGAATCCTAAAAAGAAATTTATATATTTTATAGTTTTAAAATCATTTCATTAAGTGTATGATTCACCTCCACATAAGAATGGGTTAGATTTCATTATATATGTCCCTTCACATTAAAAATAATTAATTCCAATCCAATTTTTCTGAAAACAAGGTAAAATTCCATGGAAGTGTGTTAGTTTTTGTTAAGATATATAGTTCATAACCAATGTTTTTTAAATATTAAACAATCCCCACCCATTTTTTATATAAACCAACACATGATCCTACTTATCATCCTTAAAAATACTTGTGTCACTTCCTTACTCATCCCTCCCCAACTTAGAGTCCTCACAAGGACCCCAATATCTCAAGATGTTCCTCCCAAACAATTGCAGTCACACACTAAAGGGTTCTTTGTTTTCTTCTATTTATTCATGTTTATTCATTATAATATGACTTCTATTTCAAATTCCTTTTAATGTGATATGTTTTTTGAATTACCTATCACAACCCATTTGATTTAAAAATTATTGAAGACCCCTATCAGAATCCTCAAACTATTTTATGAATTTTTTATGTGACACTTTTATGCAGTCGAATTTCACCATAATTTTATATGCCAAAATAATTTTTCAATGTATACCACACCAATTTCTTATAAACGGGGTTCACCTTTATATACATGGACTAATTTGAACTAGGAAATAAATATATTTATTCCATACTCTATTATCAAGGAGTAAACTATGATGATGAATAAATCCATGTTGTAAGATCTATGTTGAACACTTAAGCAGGAGAATGAAATGAATGTGACCAGTGCACCCAGAATTTTCTAACGCTTCATTGCATTGGGTAATTATTTGTCTTAGGATACATCATATTGGGATAGGGAGTGAACCTGATTCATTTATGGTACATTTTACTAAATGATTTCATAACATTTATCATTGACCTTTGTTTTTCTAAACAGTGTTTTTAATTGTTTCCACATTTCTAATGTTAGGATTATCATTCTATATCATTCTTTATTATTCATTTTTTAATTACCCATTGATATTACTATTGTCTAACATGTTTTATATTATTCAATGATTATTATCTTATTGGGATTTATATATCACCCCTTTATTTTGTATGGCCCTTGGTTATCCTATATTTTTTAAAAGCCATGGAATATTAAGATCATGTTAAAGATGTTTTCAATAACGATAATGTATTTCCTATTTTATAGTGTTATGTAATATAGAAAATTCCAATATAAAATATAGTTCTTGATATTCCATGTTTTATTATGTTTAACATTATGTAATAAACTATGTATTATTGTGAAATAACGATTAGGGTTATTTTACAATTGGTTGTCCGGGCAGAAGATACGGGTGTTTGAGGAAATTCTATGGGAATGTGTCCTTGATTTTTTACATTCAAGGGAGTAACTTATACATCGTGTGTATTATTTCTAAAATATTAGTTTTTAAAAGAGATTTAGATGAATACTTTTAGATCCTTTATAGTTGTTTTTGTAGTTTATCCCTATCCAAGAATGTGGCAGGAGTGTAGGCACTACTGGGACCCTATATCACTTATGAGAAATCATAGAATGTATAGATGATCCTAAGATTCTTGTATAAAACTCAGAATTAAAATAAGGAATATATTTTTCATCATCATCAACCAATGGAATTCAAGATGTTACATCAGGAAATTGTGATGGTTTCACATAGACTAGGTCATAGATAAGATTTTGGATTGTAAAAGATATCACCTCATTTTTTCATTCCTTTTTAGATCTTAGAGGGGGTCAGATCAGTAAGCTATAGGTTCTAGTTACCTCTGATGTATTCTATTCTGAAAGAAATCATCCACATATCACAAATTTACTATAATAATTCTAACCAATCTATAATGACAATTTATTTATTTATAAAAAAATTAAATTCAAAAATTTGTCTTATATAATATTATACAAATACATAATATAGAGAAAACAATCAGGACATTGAAAAATATTACATTTAAAATCATTACAACTAGACTAAAAATTTAAAATAAAAGAACTAAAATGGTTAAATATTAATCAAACCAGTCTTCTAGAATCTTAAAAACCACTAAAAACTGTAGATAAGTGTAAATATATTATTAAATAGATAATAATTATATAAAAAATAATATATTTAACCTTGAGATGAATTGATCATAATAATGGAATAATGTAATATATAGGTATTTATAAGAGCTAATGTCATAGTTATAATTTTAACTTATCCATTGGAAATTTAATTTCCCCATGGAATAATAAACTATGATATAATTATTTGTTATCAATATTACTATGATTAAATAGAGATTTGATAATTAAAAAATATATATCACGATTAAAAACACAAGAAAGATATAATTATTTTAAAATAAAATATATATTAATTTATTTGAAAAAATAATTTATTTTTATATTTAAAATAAGTATTATCATTTTTAGAAATTTTCTCTAATAAAAAGATTTAATTTTAAAAAATTCATTTTATAATTTCCACGGGATATTTTTGGAAATTTTTTAAAACACTTCTATTTTCATTTGAATATTAAAAATAATGATTTTACAAAACAAGTGACTCCAAATTTACATCATCCATTGTTTAATATTGACATTTTTTTAATGTTACATTATTCCATTTTTTATTATGTTTAATAAGTGTTTCATTAATATATAATAAACTCATTTTCCATTCATATAAACAAAATAGTAAAACCTATTGTTCAAATTGATTCCTTAAAATATCTAATTTTCCTTTGTTACACAATAATTTTCATAAATTAATGTATTCTAATTATAAAGGGGGTTTAATTTCTTAAACTATTAATATTATATTAGTATGATTTTTATATTTTTATAAAATCACTATTAAAATTTTAACTTTTATATTTTATTTTATTCAATATTTTATTCTATAAATAACACACCCCTCAAGTATAAATAACCCCACTCCCTCCACATAGAAAAACATTACTACCACTAATTAAAAAGCATGTGACATGAAAAAATAATCCCTAAAAATCCTCATAGAATCATTATAGACATTCTAGAGAAATCCAAATCCAATCCCCAAAGAGTTTTAGTGTTGTACAAGAAATTGTACACTATAGATTATTTTTGTACTAATCCACTTGTCCCTCATTTTATTTATTCTTTATATTTTCATTATTTTTCCATGAACCCTTTTTGAATAAAACCATAAAATAATTAATTATGTAGTAATTTAACATTATATTGATTATTCTAACCAAATATAACTACCATACAATTATAAAATTATATTCTTCTTCTTACTTCTCCCTTGACAATGACCTGTCAAGGGGATGTTAACAACATATGAAGACATTTACATATTAGAACATATAACCATAGTAAATTATTGATATTATAAAATACATATAATAAAAAAAAAATTATATTCATTATATGCATATTTAATTAGTCTTACATAGGTATAAATTAAAATTAAAAAAATATTGAAATCAATGCTGAATGTGAAATATTGTAGAAAAATATTATACCAAGTTTATTCAATTTCATCAATAGATCTTAAAAAATTTAATAAATTTTTTATAATTGATAATTATTTATATAAAAGACTGTAATTAGCATCTAGATCAATGTTTTAAAAATTTTAAGTTGTTTATTCAGTAGTCAAAACCTGAATAATTTAATTAGGAATTATGTTACGGTGATTCTTGAACCCAATTCATTTATTTGGTTTATTCTATCTTCCATGGAATGAGTGACCATATTATGCACATAAAATTTCCATTCCCCTTTAATTCAATGACAAACATCTTCTAACCATGTCAAAAAAATTAAATGTATTTATTTTTATCAATGTGACTTTAATTTTCGAAACATCATATTTTACTCCTCTTGAAATAATACTTTTCCACTCAAGAACAATGATGTATTATATCGGAGAAATACTACCAATATTCATTTAGGAATAGAAATGATTATTTACTAATGTATTCTTTATGAAAAACTTCTAATACTAATTATCATCCATGGGGATACATAAATAATTTGATAGATATATGCTCTATGTGGAATGCATAATTATGAAAAAGTTATATTGGGATGGGTTATCGCTGAATTATATTTCCCTCTAATTAATTGTGTAATTTGATGAATCTCTTGAGATATTATTTAATATTCAGGAACATGATGCTATCTCGGTTTAAAACAATATGTTTCTTTTAATAAATAATACAAGATGTTTCATTTTTATGCATTTCCATATTAAATTATTTTATTCTTCCTTTCATGATAATAATGATGAACCTATGATTATGTTATGATTATTATTATTATTTATAACCCATGTTTTATTGAATCATGTCCTTATTTATCCTCTTATTGGGCTTTTAATTAACACCTTTCATTGATGTATAACATTATGTGACAACTTATACTAAGGACATAATGAGGTAATCTAATAATATAGAGAACAATTAATTGAACCATATATAAGATTTATTATTTAAAATTCATTTATGAGACAAATTTCATGAGGACAGTAATCCATTAGATCAGGCATTGTAATTTTATCATATTAATTTCTTTTATAATTATGTAATAGAAATTTACGAGGATTATGGTCTCTATAGTGGGTATCATAAAATAGTTTAGTTAATTTGTTAATTAGGATTATAAAATTATAGTGAAAACCATATTTTTATGTCTATATATAGGCCAAACATAATAGGGTAATCATTTCAAAAAATTATAAACCTGAGTATTTATAATGATATTATTTTAGAGTTAATTCAAAAAATAATTAATTACATATTCATGCATTATTTAGTAATGTTGTGTAAAATATTTTCTATTTTAGAAAATGGTTGGGTATAAGAAGAAACATGGGAAACAAACCATGTGAGGGACAGGGAAATGATTTTTTGAATGACATCCCCAATGCCATTAGAGTTTTAGTATAATAATATTAGCACGATCCAAACTGATATGTCATAGGATATGAATAATAACATGAGTCATGATGAACATCCCATTTCTGAAAAGTAGTATCAAGTAGCCATTGAGTACTTTATTTGGTAACATGAACAGACGTTTTGGGAAACATATGATCCAATTTTTATAGAACAGTGATATTACTCAATGGAGAAGATATTTTTGTGAAGAAATATTCCATTAACGATAAAGTGACTCATTTGGTATATATTTATGATAGATAAGCTGATAAATAGTGTATTTTGGTAAATAGAACAAAAAAATGATGAAATATAATATATTGTGTGGGATGATTTTGTGAAAATATTTCGTATAATGTTTTTTTGATCAAACTCTTCAAATAAATATATAAAATGAAATCATGCGGATGAAAAAAATGGATGAGAATCTATCTTGAAATTTGAGGAAAAATTCACCAGTCTTGCAAGATACAACTTAGTTTTAATTATCAAAAATCTTATGATAATCGATAGATTATTTTTTGGTTTAAAACATCACATATGAAATGATTTATAAATACATGATTTGGGAGTTGTGAATATGTGGTTCAATGTGCATTCAAATAATATATGGAGTTTATAGAAAGGTACAATAATTATTTAATTAAAAATATAATAATTGTGTTTTATCTATTGGATAAATTGAAAAGGTAAGAAAGGGGAACCATATTACAACATGTCAAAAATTTTGGAAGAAGATATATGGGAATAGTTTCAATGTTATTTTGAAATTATTCAAGTGAGGGATAGAAGGTGATCTATCTGATAGTTATTGAAAATACATAAATAATCCTTGCAATATGATAGAGTAAAAGAGGTAACCTCTTAATGAACAACCCATTTTAAAATAAATATGTTGAAGGGAGAAAATGCAGCATTCAAGCCAGTGCACTAAGCATTGAGTATTTGAGGGTAATGAGCTTGACTAGATACCAAAGTCAAAGTGTGAAGGGAATGATTATTCCATCTCTACAGCTAAATCAATAATTAAAACAATGCCTTTTACGGAAAACTTTTAATCACCTAAGAATTGAAAAAGTGTAATTTTATTCTAGTTCTATGAATAACTGTATATCTAAAAATATTCAGAGAAATATTGATTAAAATCCCCAATAACATTATGTTGAGATATATGTATAGAATCCTAGAATGAAATCATTGGATACCCAGTGTTGGACTCATCTCCTATAATAGTATATAAATTTCATATTCAAGAAATTAGATATGACACTTCCCGCTAAGGAATTCCACACCATACTAAGCATTGATTTACTCTCATTATATATAGCACAAATCGACTTTTGGAAAAACTAAATCACCGTTCATATTCTAAATAATTCAACAATCCGCTAAAATTAATGGAAGATCATGGAACTCCTTTGTAAAATGAATAAATATTGATGTTGTTGATACCCTATAGAGAAGCATACTAGGATCAAATGGTTTTGTTAAAATAATGTATCAACATTGACTAAATTCCCAATGTTAGTGAATACATTGTTGTATTTCCCAAATAATTTATTATACATCGCCTAAATTTTGAGGGAGAGTTACAAATATCCACTTACTCGGAGCCACACCAATCTCAATATTCACTTATAGGATGTCCCCAATCGCACTGGTGGAGTAATATAGAAAGATTCTAGATCATTTGGAAAATGGGTTCATATGCCTAAGTACGTCACCATGGGGTTCACAAGTGCATATTGTTAAGAAGAAATCCGGGTCAAAGCAGCTATGTATCAATTTTTGGGAGTTTCAAAAAATCCCAATAAGGAACAAGTATCCAAATACATTTATTTATGACTTGTATTATCAACTATGAGGTGAAACATACTTCACAAAGGTGGATATTTGTTCTAGATATTATCTACAAAAGCTGAATAAGGAAGATATTCAGAAGAATACTTTCTATAAAAGATATGTTCACTATGATATTTTAGTGACATGGTTAGGACTTACGAATTCCCCTAAAATCATATGTATTTTTTTAATAGAGTTTGTATATACTACCTTAAAAAAATTGGTAGTTTGTTCAATTATATTCTCATTTATTGAGTGAACAAGAAGGAACATGATGTGAATAAAAATATTATTCTTGAGACACTACGGAATGGGAATGTTAATGACGAATTCATATATTGTGACTTTTGAATGCATAAAGTATCATTTTTTGTGAGTGACACCACAAGATAAAGAATTTCTAGGGACATTCCAATTCTAAAGGCTTGTATGGAATATCCCATACTGACATGTGTCATTGAAATCAACAGTTTTCTTGGATTTGGTGGATAATATTTATATTTTGTGAGGAATTTCTCACGATTATAAATATTTATAACTACTTTAACATGAAAATGTGTGAACTGCATTTAGATAGAAGACTATGATTGAATATTTATAGAGCAATAAAAGAGGCTAGACACTACACTTGCCCCCACAATGTCAGAAAGTTGTGAATTTTTTGAGATATATAGGGATGATTAAAGTAAATTATTTATTTTCTTTACTCATGCATAATGACAATTTTATATCCTATTCCTAAAAAAACTTGATTATCCTTGAGTATAACTATCCAATTACAAATCTATATATTGAAACTATATTCATCAATCTAAATATTTAGTGTCACAATATCTTAAGATAAATATGCGATATATAAACTAATCATAAAATTTTAGTGTATTTATTCACAGAAAGGAAGATCCAGTTGTGTCACATAACATTGTTACAGCGAATAAAGGAATAAAATTTTTCTATTCACTAATATCTTATAAAGAATAATATGTTATGTAATAACCGTAAAAGAAGAGAACATTCGACTCTGTACATGATGTGGATTAAGAAATACACAATCATCATGGAAGTGTAAAATATTTATATAGAAATTTGTATGATAGGGAATACAAAATAGTACTCTAAGATAATTTACCAACCATCCATACAAGATAATATCAAAGAGGAACAAGTGGATTATTAGTAGTTATAGAAACAATATAGTGTTGTAATGTAAGGGAAGATAAAATATTTCCATATTTATGATGATGGTGTCATTCTATTTGTAACAAGTATTTTTTTCGAATAATCACGTGAAATAAAAAATGATTTATTTGATTATTTACATATCTTATTTATCACCATCCATCAAGGAAGTACACAAATATTTTGAGACATTCCATAAAACATCATGTTGGAAAACATGCAGAATGGTAATACGGAGTAAATTTTAACGTTTTTGGTAATAAAACAAAGTTAATGCAATGTGAAAAATGTCCAAAGGGGTTATGAAACCATTTCTTGTAAACCTTTGTAAAAGATTTAATTTTACTATGTAAATTTTCATTTTTTTCATGATAACATCCATCCAATACTATGTAAGGGTTTTGGTAGATCAAATCACCAATATTTCCAACATTATAGATATTTGGTAATATTTGTCAAATGAAAAACATTAGAATTAATATGTGATAGAAGACGTGAGGCTATATAGGGTACCACTTTTAATTTTCTTTTAATATGATCCATGTTTCACCAATATATTCTATATAAGTCTTCAATATGATTTGTTTACTGAATGGAATTACATCACATCCTCTGACCCTCAAAATAATAGACAATATAAAATTAATATTCAGATGCTTAAGGATATGATAAGATCCAAATAAATATAATTTAATAATGGATGGTATCAACATCTCCCATTTGTTGTGTTATCATACAAAATTTTATTTTTCACTAGAGTATTGAAATGGATCCATATAAAGCCTAATATTATAATCTATTTAGATATCCAACATTTTTGGATGTAGTTGGTGAAAAAAAGCTACATGAATTTAACCATAATAAATAGACGACAGATAATATTAGTCCAATCCATCAACATATAAAATATTCTTTTAGTCTATAAAAGAGATATTCTAAAATAATTCTAAGGTACATAGACTTTTATGTAGAATAAAAATTCCTCTCTTGAGTATCATCATGGAAGAGTGTCATGAAATTCGGAATAAAAGGGATGCATATCCAAATGTACATTGGTCCCTTTTAGATAATTGATAACAAAGTTGTTGTTTCCTATCAGGATTTACATACAATAATATTTCTCAATTTAATGTCATGTTAAATGTATCACTCTTGAGGATGTACATATCAGAGCCCACACAGGTACTGAAATCAAAGGTGGTACAACTCAAGAATGAACTCTCATACCAAATGCATCTAGTGAAAATCCAAGACTATATAAAAAAATTATATTAAAAAAATATCCTTGTAAATTTTTTGCGGAGGAACCATATGTATGGATATGTGACATGGGAAATAGATCAAAAAATGAAATATAAGTACCCTTAGCTCTTCTCAATAGAGAACACGAGTTGAAATTTAAGGAAATAAATTTATAAAGGGTGGAATAACGTGAAAACCCATTGATTATTTGTAATTTATGTTAATTAATAAATGTATTTTATTTAATATTATACACATTAAAAATATATAAAGACAATCAATGAATTTTGAACCTATTAAAATTCAAAACATTACTAGAGGACAAAGAATATAAAATAGAGAAGAATAACCCATACAATATGGATCCGCTGAATGTACTATAATAATCTACCTCACTATAAAATTATACATAAGAAGAAAAATATTTTAATACTAAGAAATGATATTAAAAATGTGATAACAAACCTCAAGAGGAATTGATTCAAATATATGAAATTAGGAATGTATAAGTACTAATATAAATTATTGTGACCTTTGGAATTGCAACATAAACATTGGACTATTAGTTTCAACTCCCAATAATAAATTATGGTATGAATAAAATTTATCATTATTAATTTAAGAATATATATTTTATAATTCCAAAAAATTAATATCATGATTAAATTATAAAAGAATAACAACATAATTTTTTATTAATTGTTTTTTAAATTATTTTAAAAAAACAATTATTCTTATATTTAAAACTATAGTTATATAGTTTAGAAATTTATCACAATAAATTGATATCATATTTTAAAATCATCATGTCAAAATTATCAATGGGTTTGTGGGTAATTTTTATAAAATAGTCAAATTTTAGGTGAATAGAGAAAATACATTTTTTCACAGAAATGATATATCTCAAATTACATCATTCTTGATTTAATAATGACATAATAAATCATAGAAAAATATCTTCATATATGGTATATTTAATTTCAGAAATTTTTCATTAATCTAAATAAACTACATTTCCCATCCCGAAAAATAAATTACCGAAACCTATAGTCAATAGTGATTCCTTAAAATAACATTTTTTCCATCATTTCCACATTGATTTTTTATAAATTAATGAATTATAATTATAAATTGGATTTAAAGTCTTAATCCCATTTAGTATATTAATATAATATTTATGTTGGAAAAAACAATATTAAATGTAATACGATTAAAATATAATTTTATTCTAAAATTACTCCTCTCCTAAAATATAAATATCGTATATCCCTTCCCTTGGAGAACCAAAAATCCCACTCGTCCCAAAGACCATTTTTTACCAAAATATTCCCTACCAAGCCTCGTTGAATCCACATAGGCATTATATAGTAAACAAAATCCAATAAAAAGGATTAATTGGGTTATACAAGAGAAGCTAAAATAATAATATATAAGTTATGTTCCACATTTATCTCTTTTAATATTTATTCTTCCACTTTTTATTTTTATTCACGAACCCTTTCAAAAAATATATATTAATTTTATTATGTATTTTAATATTATATTCATGGTTATAACCAACAATATATATCATAATACTATATAATTTTTCACTTTTTTCTCTTTGTAACCAACTGCAGTGACATATCCATGTTAATAAATAAATCTCTCAATAGGGATGGATTTTAAAAACTATAAAAATAATATAAACATGTAATTATATAAATCTTCAGACTCTATAAATTATTATACTAATAAAAAGATTAAATATGAAATTTTCTATAAATAAATGAAAATAATTAATTTTAAATAAATGTTATAAACTTGGTTATCTTGGACGATGGAACATCATGAATTTGTTTTTCCATTGGAGGGAGAAAACCTAATAGTGAATGATGTATAATTTATTGACACATTATGTAGTTTCATTTTTCACATGGTATGACACTCTATCATTATAAAATGTTTAATTCATTTACATATCATGTAAATTACATGGCATTTTCTATAAAAGACGGTCTAAAACATTTTTATTATACCTTTTTTCTGTATAGGGTTTCATTTTCATCTCCCCCACAAAGGGCGGATGAGCAATAACTTCTCCCCACATCTAAATTAGGTTCCCATGATTATATTCCATTTTATCTTATTTTTATTCCCTATTATGATATTTTTATATAAAATGTTAAAATATCTATTCCTTTTCCTTCCATTAATAATTTATATTAAACTGTCTACACTATTTTGGTGGGAGATGATATGCACAATTTTTATGTTTTTTAACAATTCATTATAACACTTTGTTTCAAAAATACATAAGGGGTAAAAAATAAAATAGTAGAGTGATATTTTTTTAAATTATTTATTCTAGATCCTTTCCCTCAAGAATCATAGTTTTTATATCATTCATCATTGTTCTGTCCAGTTAACATTTTAGATAACACACTAAAAATTGTTAAAGAAATAAATTGAATTATTTTACATTCATAATAATGTCATAGGTAGTTGTAGAGTCCCACAATTGATGTACATTGAAATTACATATATTTTTTAATAAATAATACATGACACAATTATACACTCAATGACCATATTAGTTTACTGTATTTGTAAACATAGAACGTAATCTTCTAACATGGTGAAAGATCATTAACATCCCACATAATGATCATTCACTTTTTTCCTACCTAAAAATTTTCATTATAACCGAGGTAAATGAAAACAAAAAAATGGTGAGCTCAAATTATTAGTAAGGGTAAACATGGAGATCATAAAATAAAACATAAACATTTGTAAATAAAAATATGAACATAAAGATTATACATCCAAATCTTGAGTCATGAAATAAATCATGGCAGTACATAAGGAATAAAACGTAATGTAACATTAACCACGATAGAATAACATTGTCATAGAAAATATAAATTTGGAAAACTAATAATTATATAATATTATTTCTATAGTAGTGGAATCATTTTTTCCAAGACCATCAAAGTGGACAAAGTCTATCACTGAACCAGGTTAACATACTGTTCCTGCAATGTGTTACTGAACCAGATTTACTTGCAGTTCCAGCCATTACAATCTCATGATATATATATCTTTACACAATTAATTTTATGGAGATATCGGTCCCAACCATCTCATAAGTAAATCATTCTTACATGTGGCACTAAACATAAAAACATTCACCATATCTGAACCCATAAAATAAAATGGATTTATTCAACATTATTTGATCATAACATAATACATATATGATAAATTGATTTCATCAATATAATTTTATTATAACAAAAATAAAATAAAAGTAATAATACGGAAAAAATATAACCTTATGTCATCTTATATGGAAAATAATTTTGATTAAACAATTAAACTTAAATCTTGAGGAAAATAACCTTTCTTCATAAAAAACGTTTTCCTCTTTCTAAATTTCATGTAATTTAAAAACATAAGTATTTAGTAAAAAATAAACTTGAAAACATATATAGGATGATTTATGTAAATAAGTCATTATTAAGATGTAAAAATAAATTCATTCCATATAAGTTAAAAAACATTCTTCACATACTTTTTCTAGAATATTAAAAAACTACCTCATATGGTAAAAGTAAGAAAGATTCCTTCCAAACCATGTTGTAAAATAAAAAAGGGGTAAAATTAAATAAAATATACATAGAATAATATAAATCATTTTATGAAAATATTTTTATAAAATATGTACATGGATGGTAAATATATCCATATAAAATACTTACGTATAAACAATCTTGAATAAAAATGTGATTGCAAAAGTATGCCGTACCATAGGTCTGATTTCTTCTGAATGTGTATGAATATCATATATAATGGGTTAAATCATATTATTAAGTAGTAAAATAACCATAAGAATATTTATTATATCATATATGATTCAAATATGACTTTATATTACCTATTAATGTTTCAATTCCACGTTAAATCATAGTTTTGAGTAACAATCTTTTTTCATTATACGTGTTTGGAAATGTTATTCTTGACATTATAACATATAACATGGTTTACATAATTCATGAATGTAAAAAGTGATATATATATATATATATATCATAAATATTCTGTATATATATATATATAATAGCCAGATAAATGAAATGGAATAAACTGTTTATGGAGATTGTAGGATATACATACGCATGAACATTCTTTTCGATTCCTTATTGAATTTAATGGAAGTGATTATATACATAAATATAGTAGCATTATTATATCTTATATTTCATTATTTTTTATAATATATACTATATAATCATTCTTTAATGGTGAACGTGGATAATGAATCTCATCACTTCGTGGAGATGGTAAGTCGTATGTACGCATGAGCGGTAATATCGTTCCCATAATCATTTAATGGTATTGAAGTGAATGTTGTATAATATCTTATAATTATTATAATTTTATAATAATCATAAATAGTTACCATTTCCACCGTTATACCCATCCAAGTAAGGTTGTGTTGAAAAATAGATTACACCATGGTGTGGATATCATAAGCCATACGTACCCACGTGCGGTTATTTTGTTTTTTATAGGATAGATAGAAGATGAAATAGGGTTGCATCATAATATAATAACATATCAGATTATGTGTAATACTGACTTATTTACTCTATAATGAAACTAATAATAATGAGTAAGTATAAGAGTAATGAAATTTGAATGAATCGGTATAAAATATTACCTCTTCTTCTACGTTCCTCCTTTGAATTTCCTATTAGGGGAACTAGAGATTACCTAATATAATGTCCAGAACCTCTATAATGTTAATATAGAAGTTTTGAATAGATATTCCTTGAGTTTTTCTGAACATTGGGGATAAAAATGGATTGAAAATGATAGAGAGGAGGTTCCCTTTTATAATATTGGTGAGGGGAACTCTTGAAAACCTCAAAAATTATAATTATACTAAAATAAATCCCCCATAAGATCCTCCAAAAAGTCCCTATTTCAAGAATTATTAAATAAAGTCTTTTTATAAAATTATCCATCAAATTCTTGGAATTGTTTTCTTTGAATTTAAGAACCTCCATTTTAATTAACACTTAGTTATTCTATTTAATTTTAATTGTATCAATAATAATATAAATGTTTAATGGTTATAAATATTTACATACATGATGTTGGCTGACCATAATTAGGTATTTTATGAAATTTTAGATCTTATAATTACCAATTGGTAAATTTTAAATATATTTTTTAAAATAATTTAATAATTTTTTATAAAATATCAATAGTGACAATTTTGACACTATTCATTTATTTGATTACAAATAAAATCCTCACAAAAGATAAATTCGAAAAAAAATATTTAATACACTTATAACATGTCATATTCTACGAGGAAATTTTTATATAAATTTAATTAGTTTATATGATATTTCTTTTAATATTTTTAAAACCATTTATTTGATAATTATATTAATTAAATAGTTTTTTCATAACTATTGTGTCATCACTAATGATAATTAATTAATCAATAAAAATTATTAATAAATTCAGATGATGAAAAAAAAATTAATTATGTTTCTATTTAATATTTAATTTTGATGTTTTATGATGTTTATCTCTAAATTATAATTATTACACTTATAAGATATAATAGAGTGACATGATGTCACATTCTTTTGTTTTAATAATAATTACATCATTTTCATGATAAAAAGTCCATGATAGAAATATATTCAGACCCTTAGGTGATATGGGTTGACTTTTATTATTCTAATAAAATTTTGGTAGTTGTTGGGTAATTTTATAATATTATGTTTACCATTAATTACCCGATTTACCTTTGACTATGGTAATAAAAATAATTACTAACGTTACTATTCATAATTCCAAATAAAAGTGGCTCATTAACATAATTTGGTCCAACTGATTATAAATATGGAATACATTATAAAATATTCAAAACATATAAGTTGTCGTAATTAATTTAAAATTAATCTCATTGTCAAAAAAATGGGTTTTTGGTTAAAATGTAAAACATCGTCGATGTTTGAAATGTTTTTACATATGAATTCAATGTGACTTAATGAAAATGAATTACATTGTCCTCAAATATAAAAATATATTCTATTTATATGTTAAACCCATCCAATAATATATTTTATCACTATAAATTGTTTATAATGAAAATTGATTTTATCAATTAAAATTTAGAATATTTTCACTATTCGAAAAATTATGGATGTTATCAGAAAAATATAATTGTTTTTTAAAATTGAACATTAATAACCATATTCCAATTAAAAAAATAATTATGTCAAATTGAACTTTTAAACATGTCAAAAACTAGATTTAAAATGGATATTCCATCAAAAAGAGTTAAAACTAAGTTTTTAAAAAATACTTCTTTTATCCAAAAAATCAATACTTTCTTATATCGTGTTATATAAAATGGGTAGTATGAATTATAATGATATAAGATTATATATGTGGTAAATAATATTCATAACCTCTAGTTTATATACCATTAAATAATAATATTTGACAATATATCATTGTTTTGTGAAATTCGGAATCACTTACAACACAAGCAATCAAGGAAGGTCACTTTCACTTGTAATTCATGCCATTTTTGAGTTTTGTGTAGTGTAATATTCTGTTGGTGTTGCATATAGAATAATCCAAACATAGTTCATTTTTAAATTGAACAAAATGTATAGTCAGTGTTCTGTGAAATGAATTATATCAAACGAACATGAAATTGTGTGCAATAGAAGCCCAGAATAGTGTTGCATATACTGAAAGCTAATACGGTGTGGTGTATAGTGAAAGCTAATATTGGTGTAGCATACAAGACATCAATGAAAATACAAATAATCTTTCCCATAAAATTTAGGGGTGTTACATTGTATCCCCCTTAATGTTACTTTTCCCTTGATATTCTTCGTGGTTATATATGGTTTACTACATGAATGTTTCATTCATGGAAACCCACATCGTAAAAAGGAATACTTAAACTTTACATAAAAAAGGAATGTTAGAAACATAACGGTTACCCAAAGTAACTCATCACTTGGTTTCAATATATGCGAACATAGGTGGGATGTTAAAACATCAACATGAAAGTAAAATCTTACCATCCTGTTCTAATGGATAGTGATAGAGAATAATGTTTGGATAATGTTAAATACAAGAAATCCATAAATCTGCGATAGTTTAATGGACCATATGACTCATCATATAAGAAGATTATACGTTAAATTTTTTGGTTTTCAAGATCCTTTTTCTAATGTTGAACAAGTTGTCATCAGAATAAATAATTATATTATTTTTATACAATCTCACTTTTGTTCCTACCATGAACAATATCCACTTCATCTCTTAATTAATGATATTATGTTGAATTTTTCATTATTGAAGTGATATGTGATCATGCGATAGAATGACATGTCATTCTATCTATATTAAAAAAGGTTAGAAAGGGTAATCAAATATGTATAAGGCCACCTATAGTGAGATAATAAAAATCTCAACCGGAACATAACTTATACAATCCATAAATGGAAAATGAAACAATCCTTAAAAAAATTATAATATTTATGTTTTGAAATAGGAGAACTAAATTTACTTAACAGTTTTCCCTCATATCTCATTTGGCAGTTCATAGTTGTCACATTCCAAACATGTGAATACTGTAATCATGTATCTCTTCAAACATGATGTACCATAGAACCTTAATGAAATCATGAATGTTGTCAAAACATGACTCTTTCCACATACCAAAAATACCAACACTTATATATACTCAAACCATGATATCACTATTTCCTTATATCAGTAATAATCTCCTTAATACTAGAAAAAAGTTCATTATCTCTTTATCCCTTCAATATATGCATATCACATGCTTTCCAAAAATATTTCAATCACTTTTCATTGTTACCAGTACAATTTAATTATTGAAAACCACAACATACTAATACAACAATATTCCAATATTGCATAATACTATAAATGAGATTCCTGAACACTGTTTTGAAATCCCATTACATAATCACTTAATCATTCCCCCACATTGTTGTCATACTCAGCATCACCAATAGTGATCACATGTGATTTTCCTTTATCTCTGGCTTTTAGGTCAATCATCATAATTATCCCTTAATTTGGTAATTGGTTATCATAATGGTCCATTTCATTTCTCTTGTAGCATTGAAGTGTTGGTGCTACATTCTCTATATCCTTTTCACTATTCACATCATTAACAACCTTTTTCGCATTACTATGACACTCAACTTCTCTATGGCCTTCTTTTCTAGACTATAAACATTTTATTGTCCCATTAAGACAATATTCCCCATGCTTTTTCCCTTACATTGAGCATAAGGAAACATTCATCATTTTTTCACCATTATTTTGAGATTTTCCCTTGAACTCCATCTTTGTTTTTTTTCAATTCCATGATATGTATATGTTAAACCAACATCAAGTTATACCATGATAGCACAACGCAAAATATCTTCATAGATACTAATGTATCTTATAACTAGTTCCTTAAAAATAATTGTTTTTAAGCCACTCAAGAATCGATCAACATTACATTCAAGTAGGATGATAAACCCTAAAGAATACATTGCAAGGCTTATAAAATTTTCTTTATATGTAAATAAAAATTCAAAATACTTTTGGTTAATCTCAAGGAACTTATTTTTCATATTTTTTCAAATAATATGGGCAATGCACTAATTGTATAGAATGTTCATGAATTTGTCACATTCAATGGATTAAATTTCATCTTCCAACATTGTATTATTAATTAGAGTCTAACACTAGTCCGTTTCACATTCTAATCGATAAACATACAAAATGACTTTTAATGTTCTGAATAATGAAGGATTTTAAATATCTTTTCAATGGTTCTGGTCTATTGTTCCATAACAAGTGGCCCGGAAGACCTAACAAAAGAAGGTGGATGTTGCCTTATGATGGAATCGACATAATGTTGTACCCTTTTCTAGTCATTTAGAAGTCTGAATGAGTCATATATTGTGTAAGTATAGAAATAAGATATTTCATTCTATATAACATAACATTTTGTTGTTCAATAGGAAAATCATTTCATTACCCAATAAATTGATCTTGAGCATGGTTCATACAGGTTCCATCGATCATCTAAAACCCAAAAATAATAGTGTGAGTGGAAAAAATCATACTAGGAAAACAATGTAATCAGGGGGTGACATTTAATCTATAACATCATAGGTTTAATACTAGGTTATTCATGATCATTACCATAATTCTTGGACTATAGCTTATATTTATACTTATCCTTAGGGACATTCCTACATAAACATTATAAATATCTATAGGGATCTCATTAAAATTTTTGCATCCTCGTTTCCAAAGGATGACTAAACCTTCACACTGATACCAAATGTAGAGACACACACATGAAATAAATGGAAATTACATTTATTTTTCAGAATAATTAATAGATGACACAATGAGAAACCCAAAGAACATATTATTTTAGTGATTTCAAAAGCATGGAATTTGATCTTAAATATTTTTTAAGGATCTTCACCATGTCCCATAATGATCATTCCCTTTTTGTTTTACTACATAAAACATTTCTATATAAACGGGGAAAAGAAAAAACAAAATTAGTGAACTCAAATGATCAATAAGGGTAATCACGAAGAACATAAAACAAACCGTAAACATTTCAACATTAAAACATGAAAATAATGTTTAAACATCCAAATCATGAGACATTTTATAATTCTTGGAAGTATATAAGGCATATATCAAAAATGATGATTAACCATGATAGAATAGAATTTTCCTATAAAATTTGATTATGTCAAACTAATAATCACATAATATAATTTTTATAGTAGTATAGGAATTCTTTCCAAGACCATCATAATAGACAAAGTCCACTACTGAACCAGGTTAACATGCCATTCGAGCCTTGTATTACTGAACCAAATTTATATGTAGTTCTAGTCATGTATATCTCATTAGATATCAATCTTCATCCAATGAATTTGAGGGAGATATATGAAACACCCATCTCATAATAAAATCATTTTTACAAGTTCCACAAGTCATAAAAAAATTCACCATAGCAATACCTATCAAATAAATGGGTTTCATAAAAGTCAATTCATCATAACATAATATATATAAGAGAAATAGATTTCAGAAAAATAATTATATGAAAATCACAATCAAATAAAAGTAATAATAGTGATAAAAACCTGATCCTATGTCATCTTAGATGTAAAATAATTTTGGTAATAAGTTCAAATTAATTCATGAGTAAAATATCATTTCTTTTTTAAAAATGATTTACTTTATCCAAATGCAGTGAAAGTTTAAAAAAAGAAAATACTTGAAAATAAATATGAAAACATATGTTTGATGATTCATCTAAATAAAAATTATTCAATATTCAAAAATTAGTTCATGCAGTATAATATAAAAAAACATTCTTCTTGTACATTTTTCGGAAAATTCGAAAAGTACCACGAATTGTAATAATAAGTAACATTCTTTCCAAAACATTTTGAAAAAGTTAAAAAGGGGTAAAAATGTCTTTAATTATACCAAGAATAATAGAAAACATTTTATGGAATCATTTTTAGAAAATATGGACATGGATGATATACATAACCCCAGTAAATACTTACGAATACACAATCTTAGATAAAAACGAGATTGCAAAAGTATCAATTACCTTATGTCCAATTTCTTTAATATGTGTCCAAATCTCCTAAATAGGGGGTCTAAACATATTATTAACTTTTAAAAAAACCATTATATTATTTATAATATCATATATTATTCACTTATGACATTATATTACCCGTTAATTTTTCAATTATTTGTTAATGAATGGTTTTCGGTAAGAATATTTTTATTTATCGTACATTTTTGGACTTTTTATACTAAAATTTATTACATAGTTCATCATTTACTTAAAAAAAGAATATAAAACATGATTTATATATCATAAATATTCAGTATATATATAATAGATAGATAAATCAAATTGAATACACCATTCATGGAGACTGTAAGTCGTATATACGCAATAAATCTGTTTTTTCCTTATTTAATTGAGTGGAAGTAATTATTTAACACCCCAAGCTTCCACGGTATGATTCTATTTGAATAATACAGTAGCGTGTGTTTTACGCAAATTTGAGATTCTAAGACACTACAACCAATCAAAGTAGCTATTATGAATAGTAATTCCAATTTTTTAAATTTTATAAAATTAATCTCTCAAAATGAACTTCATTTTTGGATTCGTAATATCAAAATTAGCCTAGGGCGAAATTTTGGTACTTTTCGGATAACTATTATATTTTGATGAATAGTGATAATTGATAAATTTTAATTAAAAACAACTATTTTAATCAAAATAATTAATAGTGATAAATTATGAATTTAAGTTGTTCTAAATTATATTTAGAATATATTTTTACAATTTAAAAAAAATTTGGTAATTGGACATAATTTCACAATTAAACCGGACAAAAACAAGTGTCAATCTTTTTAAATTTATTATCTCTTAAAAACAGGCTTTCTGTTTTAACAACGAGAATTAATTTTAAATTAATTTTTGCCACTTATGTGTTTTGAATTGGAAAAATGGATTCCATATTTGGAATCAGGATTCCCAAATTTTTTAAATATGTAACTTTTATTTTGATACATTTTGAATAATTATTTCAGCAAATATTTTATTTACCGTGGTTAAAGGGTAAATCCGGTAAATACGGGTAACAAATTAATATTATTATAATAATAAATTACCATAAAACATGTCCTAACCTTATTAGTTGATATATTTCCGACCATGGGCATCTTTGGGTAGATTTTGATACCCCATTTATCCACTTGTAATTGATAAGGACACTTTATATTAATTAAGTTAAAATAAATACAAAAATGACATAAGAATATATCTTTTAAAAAAATTTACATAGGGTTATATATGTTTGATTTTCGACTATAAATATTAATTATAAATATAAGAATATTTCCTATATAATTTATTTTATTTATAATTTTTATAAATTTAATAATTAATATTATTTATGACACAATAACGATTCAGTGTTTTCCTTATTAATGAATGAATCAAATAATTTGCATTATAAATTATACCATAAATAATTTGAATGTTTTTATAACATCCATGGATTTTATAGGTTAATATGAAATTATAGGATTTCTTAAATGATTTTTATTCTAATTAATAATTTTTTTAAGACTTTAACAAAAATCAATTATTGAATAGTGTCAAAATTGACATAAAAAAGTTTTTAAAACAAATATTATATTATTAATTGATATTATATTCCTAAAAATATACGGTTCAGACAAAGGACTTATATCATGATATTTTTATCATTAATGGACCACTTGGGTGTCTCTTGGATGTATATAGTAAGTTTATTTACTATATAATATAAAAATACAAAGTGACATGGTAAATGTCAAACTAATTAACTAAGAGTTAAAAATAAAAGGTAAGGTTAATATAATGACCCAAACCTGATTAAATTCTATTGGTTGAAATTATTTCAACCAATTACCACCTTATACTTTTAATAATCTACATTGGAGACATTAGAAACTGAATATGAATGTATTATAAAATAATATTTCTAGATTTACCAAAGGTGCCCCCCACCCCTATTATAAAAGGGCACTCCCCCTTCTCAATAATTCACACATTAAAAGCCTTTTGTCTCGGCCCAAACCTGCCAAATACTCTCTAAACGTACATAAATTCATCCAATAGGCCTTATTTTGATCAAAAAACCATTCTATGGTGCCCTTTTGATCAAATCAAAAGGAAGAACCCGAAGAACTGGTAATGTTTTCACCACACTTTTTCAAGTTCCTTTTTTCTTAAACTTCTTCTTTATTTGTTATTCTCATTATAAAATAATAACTCCAGTATCATCTATATAATGAGATGTTATTATAAATATGGTACAAGAATATTCAGTATTCTATCCATCCTTTTAATGACATGTCACCATACGTGCGTACGTACGGCATACAGTCTCCACGTCGTGGTGTAATTGTTATACAAAACATAATTATTTGTGTTGGTATAATAATGATGTGTAATTCATGTAAATAATAAATATAACATGATAATAATTCTTTATATATGATATAACATCCAATTATATTTTATTTTAATATCAAAATAATTATATTGTTTCTCATGGGTACGTACGGAGTACCGTCTCCACGAACGCGATGAGATTCTTTCCCCATCATATACATTCAAGACTAATTATCATTTAATGATTAAAAATAATGTTTATGTACTTGGTATCATTCTCAATATGAATAATATACATCCCATCCATATCAAATATGGCTCACATAACAAAGAATATAAAGGAAAACGAATCTGTTAACACCCGAAACGATGATAATACTAAGATATTATTAACAAATCAATGTTAAAAGATCATATATGATATAATACTAATGTATATGATTCATGTATAATTTAATTACAATTATTTCACCATTATACAGGAGTTTAACCTTCCCCCAACCAAGTAAAAGTACAAGGTAAGGGTTTATTTCACAATCTCTTCATTATCCGAGGTTGTTTATACATAATTATCTATTGGGACTTCTTCTTCATCCACATCAATGTTTCTTAAAAATGTATTTCAAATCATTCATAATATTTTACAGAATATGTGTTAAAGTCATTTATATCATTTTTTTACTTTTTATAAGATTTTTATAAAGGAATCTTTCCATCGTTTTCCAAACAAGGTCCTTTTTAACCTTTGCAACATAATTAAGGTTTGAACATCTTTTTTAACTTATACGGAGGGTGAGGCTATTTTCCGCCGTTATAAAATCTTAAAATCATCCCTTAAGATCTTATAGGTATATATTCAATCTAAATGTTTTATTTTAAATTTATGTGACATTTAAATGATTTAAAAAAAGTGATATTTATCTAAAACAGTTTTTATTTCATCTATGTCAACATCCTTTGATTGATTTTAATCTTATTTGAAGTTGATTTATTACAATACAAAACTCCTATTTTGTATTTATGGTTTTGTGGTATGTTTGACTGTGGATGTGTTATTTTTATACCATTTATGGTATATGGGGAAAGTATTGACATTTCGTGTGCTAGTTTTAATATGAATTTTTATGTTTTGTTTAAACCTATTCATATGAGGAATGCATTGGACTTATTAAGTTACAGGTGGAGCCTGCTATAACTAATCGATGCATCGGTAGGTCTCATGAGACAAACTACTGTCTTGGAACATGGCCTTGACAAAATCTTATTTGTGGTCTTGGAACGAGGCATTGACAATGTGGTTATGATAGTATACCATTATGCATTCCATCATTATGAAAGTGGTTATTCATATTTCATGTTATTATTTGACTAGTATAATATCCATGTGAATATGTAACTGGAATTATTTCATTTTATACTTTCGATATTATGTCGAAGTTCATGTTTAAAAGGCTTTTGTTTTAGTTATACAGGGACTTAAATGATTATGCTTATTTATGAAAGTTTCCGCTATATTGTAATCCTTAATGACCATCTGAGCTCACCCCTTTCAATGCCTTATTTTTTCCAGGATGTGAAGAAATAATTTATGAATGACCTGTATGGATAGTATAAGGGTATATTGAGACAATATGTTGTTGTAGTAGTTTTCACATTAGGACTTAATGTAAACTTTATGAATGTATCTTGTTATTCTAAGTCTACTAAACTAATCGGTTTATCGAGATTTGATCTTTCTTGTGATCATGCCAATGTTATGTAATAATGCACCGACTCTGGGTAAATATAGTCGGGGTGTTATAGTTGGTATCTGAGTAAGTTTAGTACAAACATTGGAAGATAGATTTAGATAAACTCATAATAGAGCACATAGCACTAACTTAGACTTTGAGGATTAGTATAGAAGAACTTCCCAGAATTTTTGTATTGTAGAGATTTTTTGTGTTTTCCGACCAATATATCCCATTTTGGATATGAGCAGGTAAAGGCGGATTTGGAACAGATGTACCTATGTGTAAAACCCGAAAGCACCGCTTTGAGATAGACTCCAACGGGAACTGGTGCACGACAACGGGGCTTGCTGCACTCCTGGTTACGAAACTCGTGGGTGATATGATTAGGATAATTCTAAATTTCTTTATATACCATTATGAAGGGTTTATGAGTATATACATCCTCAAATAAAACTTTTTTATGATTATGGACTATATCCATAAATAGTTTGATTTATGTTATGTTTTTACAAGTTTGGATTTATGTATATCGATTCATTATCTAATCATGAGTATGACATTGTTTAGAAATGAAGCCTAGTGGATGAAATGGAACTGTATCAATGCACGTACTCTATGTAGGGATTTTCCTCATGCTCAGGATTATTATAGTGGAGCTGGTGATGCAACTAGAGCTGATTAGCTAATCACCATACTAGGACAACCCACTCAGGTTATGAATAATTACCTTACCTGTATGGAGCACTTTGATCCGTAGTGTGATGGATCAATGTTAGATCACTTCATGAGGCAACAACCACCAACATTCAATGGGTGTTAAAATCCCTTGGTAGCTGAGCAGTGGATATGTTCCCTTGAAAAAATATTTCCGGCTTTGGGGAGTAGTGAAAAGGAAAAAGTTATCATGGCAGTTTATCGCCTCACTGGAGATGATGATCAATGGTGGTCATTGATAAAAAACACAAAGGAAGATGATGAAGTATCAAATATGTAATGGAGAGAGTTCAAATAACTTTTCTTAGAAAAATTCTTTACTAATGACCATCGAGCAGATATGGAATGATAATTTCTGAGTCTGAGAAAAAAGGAGGATTTGAATGTCACAATGTATGAGGCTAACATTACAAGGATAGAAAGTTATTCTGTATATTAAATACTTAAACCAATAAGTAATACTGATCATTTCTTCTATTGGTTAAAATAATTTCTTCGTTGATAATTAGTTTCACAATCCTTCTCATTGTACGAAGATATTGTCTCATGTGCTATCAAGATAGAAAAATAATTCTCTAAGACATATGAAATTAAAAAAAATAAATAGATGAAGAGATCTTCTGATCAATCTAGGAATGAAAATAAGGGGAATAAGGGAAAAGTTGATTATCCATCCAGCAGTAAATGTGGGAAGAAACACCCTGGTACTTGCTTGAAGGGAATGTGTGTCTATTACAAGTGTGGTGAAAAAGGCCACCAAACTCGTGATTGAAAAGGGAATAAAGATGCTATTGATGTTCAATGCTACAACTATAGGGAGATGAGACATTATGAAAATGAATGTCCTAAGCGTTATGGGAACTTACCTCAAGAAAGGCCAAGGGATCAAGGCCAAACTTATGATATCACTACTGCTGAGGTAGAAGCTCTGAAAGACATGGTGGAAGATAATTTAATGGTTTCCTCAAGTTTAGAAAATGCTTTATTTGATTCTGGATCATCGCATTGTTTCATATCTTCCCAGTTTTCTAAGAAAATAAGATACTTCCAATATGATTTAATAAGGGAGTTGTCAGTTAAAACTTCTAAGGGAAGTATCATTGCAACAATTATTTGTGAATCAGTCCTCATTAGAGCACATAAATGTTCTTAATCCGCTAATATGATCGTCATTACTATGATTGAGTTCAATATAATCCTTGTTAAGGATTGTCTTTCAGACCATGATGTGAAGATTTATTGTAAGAAGAAGGAGGTTACGATTTTTGATGATGATGATAAGGAACACCTTATCTTTAGAGTAGAATCATCACCACCTAATTCTTATCTAGATCCACCCCTAGTAGCTCAACTAAATTCTATTATTATAAAGGAATAGAATGAATTGAATTTGGGTAAGGAAAGGAATTTTCAAATATATGATGTACCTATTGTGAATGAATATGCAGATGTGTTTCCAGAAGATTTACCCGGACATCCCCCATAACGAGAAATTGAGTTTACCATTGATTTAATTCCTAGATCAAGGCCTATATCAAAAAACCCTTATTGAATGGACACTGTGGAGTTAGTTGAACTAAAGAAATAATAAGAGGAATTGAGTAATGAGGGATTTATTCACCCTAGTCTTTCTCAATGGGGAGCAGCTGTTCTTTTTGTTAAAAAGAAATATGGATCTATGAGGTTATGTATCGACTACAGGGAAATAAATTATATAACAATAATGAAAAAGTATCGTCTACATCGCATTGATGATTTATTTTACTAACTGCATAGAGATCAATACTTTTCAATGATTGACCTTAGATCTAGATTTCATCAGTTTTGTGTGAAGAAGAAAGACATTCCGAAGACAGTATTTCAAAATAGGTACGAGCATTACAAGTTTATAGTAATGCCTTTTGGATTGACTAATGCACCCTCTGTATTCATGGATCTAATGAATAGAGTTTTCAAGGAATATTTAGATGAATTTGTGGTGGTATTTACTAATGATATCTTGGTATACTCCAAAATCTAATAAGATCATGAAAATGACTTGCGCATTATCTTGAAGACTCTGAGAAGACATGAATTATATGGTATGCTTAGCAAGTTTGAACTCATGATTCTGGAGATTTCGTTTCTTGGACATATTTTATCTAAATATAGAATCTCTGTTGATCCTTCTAAGACCATGGAAATAAAATAATGTCCTACACCGACGAGTATAACTGAGGTACGAAGTTTTATTGGTTTAGTAGGTTATTATCGACATTTCATCCAGAATTTTTCCCGATTGGCTAACCCATTAAAAAAGCTCACTCATAAAGGTGTTAAAATTATTTGGAAAACGTAGTTTGATGAATGTTTTGAAGAACTGAAGAGAAGATTAGTCAATGACACTATTTTGACTCTACCATCGGGGAATTATGGGTTCGTTATTTATAGTGATGCATCGAAGAAAGGACTTGGTTGTGTTCTTATGTAGAATGAAAGGGTTCTTTCCTTTACATCACGATAGTTGAAAATTTATGAGAAAAACTATCCTAATAATGATATCGAGTTACCAGCTATGATCTGTTCTTTGAAGATATGGAGACACAACCACTATGGTGAAAAATGTGAGATTTATACTGATCACAAGAGTTTGAAGTATATTTTCTCACAAAAATAACTTAACATGAGAAAAAGGATATGGATTGAATAACTCAAGGATTATGAAATCACGATACACTACCACTCGGGGAAGGAAAATAAGGTGGATGGTCCTTTGATCAGAAAAGATCATGGAGTTTTGAAAAATAAGATAATTGAAAGGGGTCAAATTTTCATAGATCTTGTGAAGATGGATATGGGAATCACTATGGAAGGTAAAACGTCAATACTTATTCAAATGGTTTCCAAACCATCTTTACAAGAAAGGATAAACAGTTTTCAAACAAGTGGTGATGAATTTCAAAAGAAGATTAAATCTGTGAATAATGGGAGATTGAGAGACTTTGTGCATGAAGATGGAATTCTGAAATTTGGGAAGAGACTGTCACGACCCGTCCTCGGGGCCCGTGCCGTGACTACCCCAAGCCCGCCTTCCATAGGCCAGGGGCTGGCGACTAGCACCAAGGCGTAAAATCCCAGTAAACAGGGAAGGCATTGCCTTTATAAGTAACAACCACACAGAGTCAGCAAGCGGAAAGTAAAGTGCAGAAAAGTAAAGGGGCCGGAATACAAGCCCAACTGTAAAGTACAAAAAGTAAAGTACAGCAACTGAAGAAAAGACGGCGGCCTCGTGTCGTCCACTGGAAATCCCACCTGAAGGGTGGGTACAGATAGCCTCCAGGCTCCTCGGGTCCCACGTCCGCTCCGAGCACGTCCCGCCCAGTGGTCCACCTCCAGGTACCGTCCTGCTCCACGCCCCAACCGCGATCAGCGCTGTCCGTCGTCTGCAACCAACACCACGAAGTGCGGGCATAGCCCGTGCAGGGGTGAGTACAAGCTACTCAGTAAGGACCCCGAGACCCCCGAAGGTCTCCCGAAATCCACAAAGGATATAGCACAAAAGAAAGATGCAATCACGAAGTAACATCAGACTCGACTTAGGTATATGCCCATACATATACCTAAGTCCCCAATTCTAGCTCTGCTCACGAGCTCAAGAACAACTCATTCCACAAAGGAAAGCAAGACTCAAATCCACAAGGAGAGTAAATAGTAAATCCACAAAGGATAGTTCAACACAATCCACAAAGGAGAGTAAAAATAAGATTCAGCTCAACCAGGTATACTTTTTCAGATGACGTCAAAGACGATCACTGATCCGTCTAAGTCGTCGGACCCACGAAAGATCGATAGGTACTAACCCCCGCAGAAGACCCACACAGGATCGGGCTCACACAGAACCTGTAGGCAGTGGCTCACACAGAACCAGTAGGCAGTGGCTCACACAGAACCGGTAGTAGGACCCACACAGGATCGGGCACTGATCCGCATAGGATCGCTGAGTGCAGTAGTCGACGCAGTCCACTGAGGATCTCTGCACAGTCGTCGCCGCAGTCCACGAAGGATCTCTGCTCTGCCGTCGTCGCAGTCCACGGAGGATCTCTGCTCTGCCGTCGTCGCAGTCCACGGAGGATCTCTGCTCTGCCGTCGTCGCAGTCCACGGAGGATCTCTGCTCTGTCGTCGAGGTCACAGCCAGCGCTAGGGTTCCCGCACGTAGAGAGCTCGTTTAGGAGGGTCCGCTCCACGAGCCGAGGGGCTGATACATCAACTGAAACGTAGTCCGAAGTTGATGTATCCAAAAGTTCCGTATCGACAACAGGATCTCAACGCGACAGACGGCGCGTCAATCGGACGCCCGGTCTGAGAGTTATTGGCATTTTCGTCCCAGGGGCCCGGTTGGTTTTTAGGGCAAAACCAACCCGACCGTACTCCGCCTGTATCCGATCCTCGGGCGGAGTATGCCAAAAGTTCCGTCTCACTTAGAGGAAACTACCACAGCTGACGGTACGTCGTTCGGACGTCCGTAGCTCAAGTTATGAGCGTTTCTGCTCCGAGGGCCCGGTTGGCTTCGTGTACGAACCAACCCGGCCGAACCCAAAGTCTTCCGAAACCTTGAGTATAATATACCGAAACGACCGTCTCGATCCAAGGATCGCGTAGCCGCTGACGGTTCGTCAATCGGAGGTCCCAGGCCCATGATATGGGCGAAAGACCGAAGAGGGCCCGAAACGGGGGTACTGGGCCCGGGGCGACCCGACCCGACCCCCCCCCTGGGGTCGGCCGAACCGGGTCGGCCCGAACCGGGCCGACCCGAACCGGCCCGAACCGGCTCGGCCGGGTCCGGTCCGGCCTGGGCGCGGCCCGGCCGACCGGACCGGCCGGCTCGGTCTTCGGCCGAGCGGCCGAAGAGCCGCCGCCGCGGGGTTGACCCGCGGCTTTGAAGGAGACGCGGCCCCCGCGGGGGGCCGCCTGTCACGCGGACGCGGCCGGGCCGCCGCGTCCGTCCCGGTTCCGCGCGGCCGCGGAACCGGCTGCCGCTGCCGCCGCGGCTTCAGCCGCGGCGGAAGATTTCCACGGCGACCCGCGCCGCCGCCTCCTTCCGCGGGCCGCCGGAGATGCTCCGGTGGCCCGATTTCTTTCCCGTCTGCGCCGATGCTCCTCCCGGGGGACGATCTTCACTGCGGAACCAACGAATTGCCCTTGCCGCACGGTTCGTCGTCGTCCGCCAAAACCGCACAAAAAGAGAAGATCGGCGGAGGGTTGCCGGGTCTTGTTCGTTAGACCCGCACCCTCCGCGTTAGTCATAATCCACGGGAGGAACAATAAAACAATCAACAACAATTTTAAATGTTAAAATTGTTCGAAGATCAAGTTCTTTACTTTAAAAGAAATAAAATCACGGGAAGGAAAAATATTCCAATCAACCCTTACTTTGTCGTCGTCGTCGGACGAGGGGTCGTCGCGGAATCGCTCGTCGCGGAGGAAGGAGATCGTCGCGTCGTCGCGGTATCCGGCGTCGCGTCGCCAATCTCCGGATCAAGATCAAACGGATTTAATTAGTTTAAATCCGTTGATATTGAAATTAAAAAGGGAGAAGAAAAGATCCGATTCTCACCTTAGTTGCCGAACGAGGATCGGCCGCGGAAGAAGAGGCGTCGCCGAAGAACGTCGCGGGTAGATCTCGTCGACGTCGCAGATCTTGGTGTGCGTCGTCGAATTCCGGTCGCCGGCGTTCTTCGCGTTCTTCGCGTTCTTCGCATTCTTCGCGGAGAGGGTGGAGGAACGAAGATTCTTTCAAATCCTTTCCAAGGATTTTTGGGTTGGTCTTATTTTATAAACATGCCAACACGAAACCGGTTAAGAAACGATCCATCAATTCGTTGAATTAATTCAACGAAAGAAACGACCCATTTAATTCACGAAGAAACAGTCCATTTAATTCACGAAATAAACCGCCCAATTAAATGGTCTGTTAAGAATTAAAGAAAACGCGTCGGTTGACTTTTCAGTTATTTTGACGGGTTTTCGCGGGTGCGTTACTTAGCGAAAGAAACGGCGTGGCTCGTGCGGGTCCCACCGCACAAATATCCTACCAAGGGGGTAGGATATTTCTGGATAGCATCCTATCCAGTTCAACTCAGTTCAAGCCGTCTTAAAGTGACTTCAAGTGGCTTCCAAGCAGCTTAAGTGAAATAAAATAAAGTTGTCGCACAAACTTTATTTTATTTCTGACTTAATGCCGCAAAATCTAAAAACCACGTCTGAGCAAACGCAACTCCGGAAGAGGCGTTTCTAAGCAAATACCGGCGCTGCGAATTCATCGGTGCCCTCAGAATTTGATTCTGGGCACCGGTTCAAAAGATAGAAAAACCCGCTCGTCCGTTCACTGAACGTACCCGAGCCAAACTTCGGAAATTGATTCCGGGCACACCGGGCCTCGGAATCAGGTGCCGTCTGAAGCTGCGCTCTTGTAAAATTCCAAAGAAAATTAAGAAAAAAATTTCCTTGAAATTTGCGGGTCTTTACATTACTCCCACCTCAGGGCTTTACGTCCCCGTAAAGATACATCAAAAACTAGGGGAACAAATGGGGGTACTGAGCACGCATCTGAGCCTCCCGCTCCCAAGTGCTCTCCTGGAGGTTCCCGTGCTGCCATCTGATGCGCACAAGAGGAATCGACCGCCCACGTAGGACCCGCTCCTGTCGATCCTCGATCTCCACTGGAACCTCCGCAAAAGTCGCCCCATCGTCCACGTCCAGCTCCCCAAAGTCGATGATGTGCGTCGGGTCGTGCACGTATCTCCTCAGCTGAGACACGTGGAAGACGTCGTGCACCCGGTGCAACTGAGGTGGTAGAGCCAGGCGATAAGCCACCTCTCCTATCCTGCTGAGGACCTGGAAAGGCCCGATGAAGCGTGGAGACAACTTGCCGCCTCGGCCAAATCTCTGTAAACCACGTCGAGGTGAGACACGCAAAAAGACGTGGTCGCCATCCTCAAACTCTAGTGGCCTCCGCCTCCTGTCAGCATATGACTTCTGCCGGCTCTGAGCTGTCATCATCCTCTCCTGGATGATCTGGACCTTCTCTGTCGTGGCTCGGACCATCTCTGGTCCCACGAGTGCTGACTCCCCAGGGTCTGTCCAGCACAACGGTGATCTGCAGGGTCTGCCGTACAACGCCTCGTATGGTGCCATCCCGATGGTGGAGTGGTAGCTGTTGTTGTACGCGAACTCCACCAAGGGTAGGTGGTCCTCCCAGCTGCGACCAAAGTCAAGAACACATGCACGGAGCATGTCCTCGAGTGTCTGTATGGTCCTCTCCGTCTGACCATCCGTCTGAGGGTGGAAGGCTGTGCTCAGATGGAGCCGCGTCCCGAACGCCTCCTGCAACCCCTTCCAAAGCCGGGAAGTGAAACGAGCATCTCGATCGGAGATGATAGACGATGGCACACCGTGAAGCCGTACGATCTCCTGGACGTAAAGACGTCCCAAGCTCTCCACTGAGCCCTGCTCTCTGATGGGTAAGAAGTGTGCCGACTTGGTGAGTCGGTCGACAATCACCCAAATGGAGTCGTGACCTCTGGAAGTGCGTGGAAGTCCAGTCACGAAGTCCATAGATATGCCGTCCCACTTCCATTCCGGGACCTCCAAAGGCTGTACCAAGCCTGCTGGTACCTGGTGCTCTGCCTTCACCTGCTGGCAGGTGAGGCATCGTGAAACGAACTCTGCCACAGCTTTCTTCATGCCCGGCCACCAGTGCTGTCGTCTGATATCCTGGTACATCTTTGCCACTCCGGGATGTACCGCCAAGGGAGAAGTGTGAAACTCTCTCAGCACCTCCTCTCGTAAGGCGACTGGTACGAAGGTACGTCCTCTGAAAAGGATGTCGTGCTCTGCTCCAAGGGAGAAGCCATCAGGCGCCTGTCCTGAGGATATCAGTGCACGCCGGGTCTCACAGTCAGCGTCCCCACGCTGAGCCTCTCTGACCCGCTGTAGAAGTGGAGGAGAGACTGTGAGAGACTGAAGAAAGGCTGCTCCGTCTCTATCCACGAAGGATATCTGCAAGGAGGCTAGCTGCTCCGTCGCCTCCTCAAGCAGCTGAATGCCCGTCCTCCTGCTGAGGGCATCGGCTACTACGTTCCCCTTCCCAGGAGTATAGACTATCTCAAAGTCATAGTCCTGGAGGAACTCAAGCCATCTCCGCTGTCTCAGGTTCAGGTCCTTCTGAGAGAAGATATACCTGAGACTCTGGTGGTCAGAAAAGACCGTGAAGCGCTCGCCCATCAGATAGTGCCGCCACGTCTTCAGAGCGAAGACCACTGCTGCTAACTCCAGGTCATGAGTGGCGTAGTTATGCTCATGCGGCCTCAACTGACGTGATCCGTAGGCGATCACGGCCCGCTCCTGCATCAGGACGCACCCGAGTCCAGTCCCTGATGCGTCGCAGTAAACTACGTATCCAACTCCCTCCTCAGGCAACCTCAAGATAGGTGCGCTGGTCAACCTCTGCCTCAGCTCCTGGAAGCTCTGCTGACATCTGTCTGACCACACGAAGGGTTTCCCCTTCTTCGTCAACGCTGAGAGTGGTGCCGCAACTCTGGAGAAGTCTGGCACGAATCTCCGATAGTATCCCGCTAGGCCCAAGAAGCTCCGCACCTCTGTCACGCTCTTGGGTGGCTCCCAAGCTAGCACTGCCTCGATCTTCGCGGGATCCACTGCAACTCCCGCCTCAGAGATGACGTGTCCCAAGAAATGGACCTCACGTAACCAGAACTGGCATTTTGAGAGCTTGCCATAAAGCTGGTGCTCTCGGAGTGTGTCTAGCACAACTCGCAGGTGGTATGCATGCTCCTCCTCAGTCGTCGAGTATACCAAAATGTCGTCAATGAAGACAACGACAAATCGGTCGAGGTATGGCTGGAAGATCCTGTTCATGAGGCTCATGAACACTGCTGGAGCATTGGTTACGCCGAATGGCATAACCAAGAACTCATAATGGCCATACCGACACCTGAAGGCCGTCTTCTGCACGTCCTCGTCTCGAACTCTGAGCTGATGATAGCCTGACCGGAGGTCTATCTTCGAGAACCACCGCGCTCCCTTGAGCTGATCGAAGAGGTCATCAATCCGTGGCAGCGGATACTTGTTCCTTACTGTCACCTGGTTCAGGCGACGATAGTCGACACATAGTCGCAAACTCCCGTCCGCCTTCTTGGCGAACAAAATCGGGGAAGCCCAGGGTGAAACGCTGGGTCGGATAAACCCCTTGCTCTGCAAGTCCTCCAACTGTACCCGCAGCTCTCGAAGCTCGGCGGGGGCCATCCGATATGCTGGAGTAGATATCGGGGCTGTCCCGGGGTACAAGTCGATGTAAAAGTCTACCTCTCTACGAGGAGGTAGCCCTGGAACGTCGTCGGGAAAGACGTCCACGTACTGGTCCACCACTGCAGGAAAAGCCGGACTCCGCACGTCCACTGCTCCTAGGATGAGGCTAGCCAACTGATGAGAGATGGGCTGCACTCTCCTCCGCGGAAGTCCATCCTGTGCTGCAAAGGTTCCCTTCTCGCCGGTGAAGGTAAACCTGCTCCCGTCGGTACGAACACATCGCACCTTGCGCCTAAAACAGTCGATCTGGGCATGAACCGTGGATAGCCAATCCATGCCCAAGATGACGTCGTAAGGCCTCGACGCCGCTACAAGGAGATCCCAGCCGAAGCTCTCGCCTCCTAGAGTAAGCTCACACTGCCGGCACCAGTGCGTAATCGTCGAGTCTGCTCCCGTAGGAGTCTCTAGCCGTAAGGATCGAGCCAACGGCTCAGTCGGAATCTCCGAGCTCCGAACAAGGGCAGATGCTATGAAAGAGTGACTCGCTCCTGTGTCTATAAGTACTGCAGCAAGGGTGGAATAGACACAGATCGTACCTCGAATCATCTCTGGCATGTCGGGGTCGTAGGCCTCCACTGCCTGGAGCTGGGCCTGTCCCTGCCCACCAGCTCCCTGTGGTCGAGGTGGCCCTCCTGGTGGTGGTGGGGGTAGAGCCTGGAAGCGTCGCCCACCACCCGCTGCTCGGCCAGCTCCTCTGCCTCGTCCGCCTCCTCCCTGCGGACCGCCACGGTCGACCCTCTGCCTCTGCCTAGGTGGCCCCTCCACCATCTGCTGCTCCTCTGGTCGGCGAGTCGGGCAGTCACGAGCCATGTGACCCTGCCCGCCGCAAGAGTAGCACAGCCTGCCTCTCGAAAGGCTGGCACTCCGCTGTGTGCCTTGTACTGCTGAGCCGGTGTCCTGAGGCCGTCTGCGTGGGGGTCTGGTCTGCCTGGACCCGTGAGTCATCCGTCGGCTGCCTGCTGCCGATGACTCAGCTACCTGCCGCCCTGCGCTAGGTCTCGCTGCTGAAGAAGGCTCTGCCAGGAAGCTCTCGATCAGGAGGGCTCGCTCCAGCACTCCCGCCTGGGTCGGAATGCTGAGAGAGATCAGCGACGCCCGAATCTCCTGTCGCAAGCCCTGCTCGAAGGTCCGGGCCCGGAAGAAGGGGTCCCGTACCATGTCGGTCGAGTAGCGAGATAGGTCCGTGAACCTCGCCGCGTACTGAGCGACCGTCATGCTGCCCTGGCGCAGCTGGAGAAGCTCCTGGATGCGCACCGCTCGGAGGGTGGCCGGGACGAACTCAGAGCGGAAGAGGTTCTCGAAGTCCGCCCAGAGCAAGGATGCCTCATCGTGAACCTGGAGCATCAGGCTCCACCATCGTCCTGCCGCCGCCTGCAGGAGGCTCGCTGCGAGGATCACCATGAGATCCGCTGGTGTCCTCACTAGCCTGAAGATCCGTACCACCGCCTCTAGCCAGTCCTCGGCGGCCTGGGGGTCCGCCTCACCGCGAAACCTGGGCGGTCGCTGGCTCTGAAACTCATGCAGTGCCCTGAGGCGACGTGCATCGTCAGCGTCTGGTACTGGTAGCATCGGTGGCTCGGTGGGTAAAGCTACCGCCGGTGCCACAGCTGGCAAAGGGCCCTGCACCGAGGCCTCGTCGCTCGGTGGGCTGCCGTCGCGCCCTACACTCGGAACCCTAGCTGGCAGTCGTCGCGGGGCCATCCTGAAAAGGAGAACAAGAGCACCACAGTCAGAACAGTATACCTGGTGAGCTGGCACAAGTAATCACAAGGAAAACTTGAGACTTTCATAAAGCAGATCAGTATACCAGGTGAGCTGACACAAGTAATCACAAAGAAAACTTGAAACACACACGCAATCAATGTTTTTAATGCATTAAGTCGGAAATCAGGAGTCAGGGTCCTGGTGTACGGATACGTCGGCCGCCGCACCAACACTGGGCTCCCTGAACTGATAACCACACTCAATACACTAAACACTGTTGCTTCACATAGAAAGAAAGGACGATCAGAGTTTGCGGTAGAACCGACCACCTCTGATACCAATTTGTCACGACCCGTCCTCGGGGCCCGTGCCGTGACTACCCCAAGCCCGCCTTCCATAGGCCAGGGGCTGGCGACTAGCACCAAGGCGTAAAATCCCAGTAAACAGGGAAGGCATTGCCTTTATAAGTAACAACCACACAGAGTCAGCAAGCGGAAAGTAAAGTGCAGAAAAGTAAAGGGGCCGGAATACAAGCCCAACTGTAAAGTACAAAAAGTAAAGTACAGCAACTGAAGAAAAGACGGCGGCCTCGTGTCGTCCACTGGCAATCCCACCTGAAGGGTGGGTACAGATAGCCTCCAGGCTCCTCGGGTCCCACGTCCGCTCCGAGCACGTCCCGCCCAGTGGTCCACCTCCAGGTACCGTCCTGCTCCACGCCCCAACCGCGATCAGCGCTGTCCGTCGTCTGCAACCAACACCACGAAGTGCGGGCATAGCCCGTGCAGGGGTGAGTACAAGCTACTCAGTAAGGACCCCGAGACCCCCGAAGGTCTCCCGAAATCCACAAAGGATATAGCACAAAAGAAAGATGCAATCACGAAGTAACATCAGACTCGACTTAGGTATATGCCCATACATATACCTAAGTCCCCAATTCTATCTCTGCTCACGAGCTCAAGAACAACTCATTCCACAAAGGAAAGCAAGACTCAAATCCACAAGGAGAGTAAATAGTAAATCCACAAAGGATAGTTCAACACAATCCACAAAGGAGAGTAAAAATAAGATTCAGCTCAACCAGGTATACTTTTTCAGATGACGTCAAAGACGATCACTGATCCGTCTAAGTCGTCGGACCCACGAAGGATCGATAGGTACTAACCCCCACAGAAGACCCACACAGGATCGGGCTCACACAGAACCTGTAGGCAGTGGCTCACACAGAACCAGTAGGCAGTGGCTCACACAGAACCGGTAGTAGGACCCACACAGGATCGGGCACTGATCCGCATAGGATCGCTGAGTGCAGTAGTCGACGCAGTCCACTGAGGATCTCTGCACAGTTGTCGCCGCAGTCCACGAAGGATCTCTGCTCTGCCGTCGTCGCAGTCCACGGAGGATCTCTGCTCTGCCGTCGTCGCAGTCCACGGAGGATCTCTGCTCTGCCGTCGTCGCAGTCCACGGAGGATCTCTGCTCTGCCGTCGTCGCAGTCCACGGAGGATCTCTGCTCTGTCGTCGAGGTCACAGCCAGCGCTAGGGTTCCCGCACGTAGCGAGCTCGTTTAGGAGGGTCCGCTCCACGAGCCGAGGGGCTGATACATCAACTGACACGTAGTCCGAAGTTGATGTATCCAAAAGTTCCGTATCGACAACAGGATCTCAACGCGACAGACGGCGCGTCAATCGGACGCCCGGTCTGAGAGTTATTGGCATTTTCGTCCCAGGGGCCCGGTTGGTTTTTAGGGCAAAACCAACCCGACCGTACTCCGCCTGTATCCGATCCTCGGGCGGAGTATGCCAAAAGTTCTGTCTCACTTAGTGGAAACTACCACAGCTGACGGTACGTCGTTCGGACGTCCGTAGCTCAAGTTATGAGCGTTTCTGCTCCAAGGGCCCGGTTGGCTTCGTGTACGAACCAACCCGGCCGAACCCAAAGTCTTCCGAAACCTTGAGTATAATATACCGAAACGACCGTCTCGATCCAAGGATCGCGTAGCCGCTGACGGTTCGTCAATCGGAGGTCCCAGGCCCAAGATATGGGCGAAAGACCGAAGAGGGCCCGAAACGGGGGTACTGGGCCCGGGGCGACCCGACCCGACCCCCCCCCCTGGGGTCGGCCGAACCGGGTCGGCCCGAACCGGGCCGACCCGAACCGGCCCGAACCGGCTCGGCCGGGTCCGGTCCGGCCTGGGCGCGGCCCGGCCGACCGGACCGGCCGGCTCGGTCTTCGGCCGAGCGGCCGAAGAGCCGCCGCCGCGGGGTTGACCCGCGGCTTTGAAGGAGACGCGGCCCCCGCGGGGGGCCGCCTGTCACGCGGACGCGGCCGGGCCGCCGCGGCTTCAGCCGCGGCGGAAGATTTCCACGGCGGCGCGCCTGGCGCCGCCGCCTCCGGTCGCCGGCGCCGCCGGAGATGCTCCGGTGGCCCGATTTCTTTCCCGTCTGCGCCGATGCTCCTCCCGGGGGGACGATCTTCACTGCGGAACCAACGAATTGCCCTTGCCGCACGGTTCGTCGTCGTCCGCCAAAACCGCACAAAAAGAGAAGATCGGCGGAGGGTTGCCGGGTCTTGTTCGTTAGACCCGCACCCTCCGCGTTAGTCATAATCCACGGGAGGAACAATAAAACAATCAACAACAATTTTAAATGTTAAAATTGTTCGAAGATCAAGTTCTTTACTTTAAAAGAAATAAAATCACGGGAAGGAAAAATATTCCAATCAACCCTTACTTTGTCGTCGTCGTCGGACGAGGGGTCGTCGCGGAATCGCTCGTCGCGGAGGAAGGAGATCGTCGCGTCGTCGCGGTATCCGGCGTCGCGTCGCCAATCTCCGGATCAAGATCAAACGGATTTAATTAGTTTAAATCCGTTGATATTGAAATTAAAAAGGGAGAAGAAAAGATCTGATTCTCACCTTAGTTGCCGAACGAGGATCGGCCGCGGAAGAAGAGGCGTCGCCGAAGAACGTCGCGGGTAGATCTCGTCGACGTCGCAGATCTTGGTGTGCGTCGTCGAATTCCGGTCGCCGGTGTTCTTCGCGTTCTTCGCGTTCTTCGCGTTCTTCGCAGAGGGGGTGGAGGAACGAAGATTCTTTCAAATCCTTTCCAAGGATTTTTGGGTTTGTCTTATTTTATAAACATGCCAACACGAAACCGGTTAAGAAACGATCCATCAATTCGTTGAATTAATTCAACGAAAGAAACGACCCATTTAATTCACGAAGAAACAGTCCATTTAATTCACGAAATAAACCGCCCAATTAAATGGTCTGTTAAGAATTAAAGAAAACGCGTCGGTTGACTTTTCAGTTATTTTGACGGGTTTTCGCGGGTGCGTTACTTAGCGAAAGAAACGGCGTGGCTCGTGCGGGTCCCACCGCACAAATATCCTACCAAGGGGGTAGGATATTTCTGGATAGCATCCTATCCAGTTCAACTCAGTTCAAGCCGTCTTAAAGTGACTTCAAGTGGCTTCCAAGCAGCTTAAGTGAAATAAAATAAAGTTGTCGCACAAACTTTATTTTATTTCTGACTTAAAGCCGCAAAATCTAAAAACCACGTCTGAGCAAACGCAACTCCGGAAGAGGCGTTTCTAAGCAAATACCGGCGCTGCGAATTCATCGGTGCCCTCAGAATTTGATTCCGGGCACCGGTTCAAAAGATAGAAAAACCCGCTCGTCTGTTCACTGAACGTACCCGAGCCAAACTTCGGAAATTGATTCCGGGCACACCGGGCCTCGGAATCAGGTGCCGTCTGAAGCTGCGCTCCTGTAAAATTCCAAAGAAAATTAAGAAAAAAATTCCCTTGAAATTTGCGGGTCTTTACAGAGACTTTGTGTTCCTGATATACCTGATCTAAAAAGGGATCTGTGGATGATTCTCATAGTTCCAATTTCTCTATAAACCCTGGGAGCACTAAAATGTATAGAGATTTGATGGAATATTTTTTGTGTGACAACATGAAGAGGGAGATTCCTGATTTTGTGTCAAGATGTATGGTTAGTAAACAAGTGAATGTTGGAAGACAAAAAACTAGAGGATTCATGCAAGCTCTTCCCATACCATAGTAGAAATGGGATAATATCATGATGGACTTTGTCATGGGTCTACCAAAGACTCCTACAAAGAACGATGCAATATTGGTTATTGTTGATCGTCTTACCAAGTCAGCGCATTTTCTTGCTATAAGGAAGGATCTGGAATTTTAGGTAAGAGATCATGTTTTATTGAAGGTATCTTTATGTAATGGTGTTATAACTTTTGGTAATAAGGGTAAATTGAGTCCTAGGTACATCGGACCTTTCAAAATTCTAGAATGAATTGGGGCTATAGCATACCATTTGTAAATGCCGCCAAGTCGCTCCAAAGTTCACGATGTGTTCCACATATCACTGTTGAGGAAATACATGCCTGACCTAGCACATGTACTCACCTATGGGGAATTAGATCTAGAACCCGATCTGTCTTATTGTGAAGAGCCCGTTAAGACTCTATGTATGAGAGATCAAGTGATGAGAAATCGAACGACTCATCTAGTAAAAGTCATATGGAGAACAATAAGATGGAAGAGGCAACGTGGGAACCCGAGAAACTTATGATGAAGAACCACCCATGTATTTTTATACAATAATATTCTTGAAATTTTGAGGAAGAAATTATTTGAAGGAGGGAATAATGTAACACCCCAAGCATCCACGGTATGATTCTCTTTGAATAATACATAAGCATGTGCTGTACGCAACTTCGAGATTCTAACACACTATGACCAATCAATGTAGTCGTTATGAATATTTATACCCACTTTTTGAAATTTTATAAATTTTATCTCTAAAAATGGACTTCATTTTTGGAATTGGAATATTGAAATTAGCCAACTGTAAAATTTTGGTACTTTTTGGATAACTTTTATATTTTGATGAATAGTGAAAGTTACTAAATTTTAATTAAAGAATATTTTTTAATAAAAATAATTAATGGTGACAAATTATTAATTTAAGTGGATTTAAAGTATATTTAGAATATATTTTAACATTTTAATACAATGTTGTTCATTGGACATAATTTCATAATTAAACCTCACATAAACAAGTGTCAATCTTTTGTTTGTTATTATCTCTAAAATTCACGCGTTTTGTTTTAACAATGAGAATTAATTTTAAATTAATTCAGCCACTTATATATTTTAAATATGGAAAAATAGATTCCATATTTGGAATCAGGATGCCCAAATTTTGTAGATAGGTAACTTTTATTTTTAGACAATTTGAATAATTACTTTGGTAAATATTTTATTTATCATGGTTAAAGGGTAAATCCGTTAAATAAGGGTAAAAATATAATAATATTATAATACTAAATTACCATAAAACATGTACTAAACTTATTTTTTGATACATGTCCGACCATGGGCATCATTGGGTCGATTTTGGGACCCCATGGATCCACTTGTAAGTGATTAGGACACTTTATATTAATTATGTTAAAATAGATACAAAAATGACGTAAGCATATATCTTTTAGAAAAACAATTTTTAAATAATGTAATATAAATTTTATTTTCGACTATAAATATTCATTATAAAGATAAAAATATTTCCTACATAATGGTATTTTATTTATAATTTTTAGACATTTAATAATTAGCTTTATTTATGACACAACAATGATGCAATATTTTCCTTATTAATGAAAGAATCAAATAATTGGTATTATAAATGTTAAAATAAATTTAATTTGAATGTTTTTATGACATAAATGAATTTTATTGGTTAATATATCATTATATGATTTCTTAAATGATTTTTTTTATTAATAATGTTTTTATGTCTTTAATAAAAATCAATTATTGAATAGTGTCAAAATTGAGATAAATAAGTTTTGAAAAGAAATATTATATTATTAATTGACATTCCATTGCTAAAAATCTAAGGCTCAACCAAAAGAATTAAAATCATGATATTTTAATCATTAATGGACCACTTGGGGGTCTCTTGGATTATATTGTAATTTTTTTAACTATATAATATAAAAATATAATGTGACATGGTAAATGTAAAACCAATTAACAAAGAGTTAAAACTAAAAGATAAGGTTTATATAATGACCCAAACCTGTCTAAATTCTACTGGTTGAAATTATTTCACCCCATCCCCACCATATATATTTAATAATCAACTTTTGATCCATTAAAAACCGAATATGAATTTATTATAAAATAATATTTCTAGCTTTTCCAAAGGTGCCCCTCAACCCTCTTATAAAATGGCACTCCCCCTTCTCACTAATTCACACATTAAAACCCTTTTGGGTCAGCCAAAGCCTTCCCAAATACTCTCTCAACTTCCCTCACTTCAACCTAGAGGACTTAGTTTGATCATAAAACCATCCTATGGAGCCCTTTTGATCAAATCAAAAAGAAGAAACCGAAGAAGAGGTAATGTTTTCACCACCCTTTTTCAAGTTCTTTTCTTCTTCAACTTCTTATTTCTTTGTTATTCCCGTTATAAAATAATAACTCTAGTATCATATATATACATAGATGTTATTATAAATATGGTACAAGCATATTTAGTATTCTATCTATCCTTTTAATGTCATTTGACCATACGTGCGTACGTACGGATTACCGTCTCCACGTCGTGGTGTAATTGTTATTCAAAACATTATTATTTTGATGGGTATAATAATGATGTGTAAATCATGTAAATAATGAATATAACATGATAATTATTCTGTATATATGATATAACACCCAATTATATATTATTTTAATATCAAAAAAATGATATTGTCACTCGTGCGTACATACGGACTACCGTCTCCACGAACGCGATGACATTCATTCCCCATCGTATCCATTCGAAACTAATTCTAATTTAATGATTAAAAATATTGTTTAAGGACTTGATATAATTCGGTATATTAGTAATATACATCCCATACATAATAAATATGGCTCATATATCAAAAGAATATAAAGGAAAACAAATCTGTTAACACCTGAACGAATGATAATACTAAGTTAGTATTAACAAATCAATGTCAGAAGATCATATATGATATCATATTAATGTATATGATTCTTTTATAATTTAATAACAATTATTTCACCATTTTACAAGAGTTTAACCAACCCCCAACCAAGGAAAAGTACAAGGTAAGGGTTTATTTTACAATCTCTTCATTATCTGAGGTTGTTTATACGTAATTATATACTAGGACTTCTTTATCATCCACATCCATGTTTCTTAAAATTTTATTTCAAATCAATCTTTATATTTTACAAAATATTGTTTAAATTCATTTATACCTTTTTTTTATTTTTTATATGAATTTTATAAAGGAATAATTCCAATATTTTCCAAACAAAGTCCTTTTTAACCTTTTTGGTGGAATTAATGTAAGAATGAGTTTTTTATCTTATACAGTGAGAGAGGCTATTTTCCACCATTATAAAATCATAGAAGCTTCCCTAAAAAGATTAGAAGGATATTTTAAAAGTAAATGTTTTTTATAATAATGTTACTTTTAATTGATTTAAAAAAAGTGATATTTCTCTCAAACAGTTTTTATTTCACCTATGCCAACATCCTTTGTTGGATTTTAAGCATATTTTGGATTTGTTATTCTTATACCATTCATGGTTTATGGAGAAAGTAGTGAAATTTTGTAAGCTAGATTTAATACGAATGTTTATGTTATGTTTAAGCCTATTCATTTGAGGAATGCATTGGACATAATAAGTGACGGGTGCAACCCGCTATAGCTCCTCAATGCATCATTAGGTCTCTTGAGATAGACTAGTGTCTTGGACCATGGCCTTGACAAAATATTATTTGTATTCTGGGTACAAGGCCTTAACTATGTGGTTATGATAGTCTGGAATTATGCATTCCATTAATATGGAAGTGGTTATTGATATTGAATGGGATTATTCAACTAGTAGAATATCCAAGTGAATAAGTAAATGGAATTATTTAATTTTATATTTTCCATATATTTCTGAAGTTCATTTTTAAAAGGATTTTGTTTTAGTTATACATCTCGTTAAATGTTTATTCTTATTTATGAAAGTTTCCGCTATATTTTTATCCTTACTGAGCATCTAATCTCACCCCTTTCAATGTCTTATTTTTTCCAAGATGTGAAGAAATACCTTGTGAATGACTTATAGGGATAATAAGAGGGTATATGAGGACAAGATTTTGTTCTAGTAGTTTTCACATTATGATGTAATGTAAACTTTATGAATGGATCTAGTTATTTCAAGGATACTAAACTAATCCGTCTTTCGAGATTTTATCTTTCGTGTGATCATGCCAATGTTATGTAATAATGCACCGACTCTGGGTAACTAGGGTCGGGGCGTTACAAAGTATATACCTAAATATAGTAGAATTATTATGTCATATATTTCCTGATTATTTTTTATATATACTTTATAATAATTCCATAATGGTGAATGTGGAGAATGAATCACATCACATCATTGGGACGGTAAGTCATTCAAATGCACGGGTGACGATATCATTCCAATAATTGTTGAATGGTATTAAATTGAATAGTGTAGAGTATCTAATAATTAGGATAATTTTATAATAATAATAATGATTTATTATTTCCACCATTATACCCATCCAATTAAGGTGGTGGTGAAAAATAGATTACACCACAGCGTGGGGATGGAAAGTCGTACATACACACGTGCAATGATTTCATTTTTCATAGGATGGATTGAAGGTGTAATAGGGTTGTTCCAAATTTATAATAACATATTATAATATGATTGATAATGATTTTATTACTTTATAATTAGAAAACTATATAAGTGTAAGTAGAAGAGGAATGATATTTCAAAAAATTAGTAGAAGAGATTACCTTTTCCTCAACATCCTCCATTGAATTTCTTCTTAGGGAAATAGAGTTGGTCTTTTGAAAACAAAAAAAACCTATAGAATGTTAACAATAATGGTTAAAAGGGAATTGGGTAGGTTTTGGCTGATCATGGTGGCTACAAATGAGTGATGAGGTGAGGGAGGAGGTTCCATTTTATAATTATGGTGAGAGGATATTTTGGAATCCTCAAAAATATTAATTTATAATAAAATAAACCCCCTTATAAAAACATCAAAAATGATGAAATTGTAACACCCCAGGTAAATAATGAATATTACATTTTCTCATTTATCCATATTTATGAATAAAATATTAATATTACTTTATAGGGGATGCTATGCTCGATGGCGTACCCAATACGCAACAAAGTGTTTCTTGGGAATCTTACGTTGCACACTAATAATAAAATAATATTATTTTAAATAGTAGTTAACGCCTAGGCGTTGTAATGGTGGGAATGAACAGAACTAAGTACAAAATGTATATATATTTTTTTCAAATATTTTTACTTTTTACAATAAATGTTAGAGGATTAAAAATGCGAATGAATCCAATTTTAAGCGTAAACATTCTAATATTCATTAAAAGGTCGATTAACCGCCTTTTGATGGAGAACCTCTTTTAAATACCCTTTTTGACAATTTTTTGTGTTATATTTGCCAAAATAAAATTCTTTATTAGAATAGGGACATCAATATTTACTTTTTGTAAATGTTTGGTATTTTTCCGATAAAGTTCATTTTTTTAATGAATAATGAAAAATGTTGTATTTTAATTCAAAACCTCTTTTTAATATAATTTATTTATATTTTTAGATTAAATTTTGAATTGTTTTTAAATTTAAATTAGAATATATTTTTACCATTTAATCCAATAGTGGTCATTGGAATTAATTTCACTTTGAAATTGGACTTAAACTAGTGTCAATCTTTTAAAAGATATTGTTTCTTAAAAACACGCTATTTATTTTGACAACGGGATTTAATTATTAAATTAATTAATGAAACTTGTATGTTTTGATTTTTTTAAAATAAACATAATTTTTTAATTCGGAATATCAAATATAGCTTATGTTGAATATTTGGTATTTTTCTGAAAAACATCAATTTTTGATGAATAGTGAAACCACTAAGTGGTAGTTAAAGAAACTGATTTTTAGTTTTAATGAAACTTTGGCACTTATGTTATTTGATTTTCAAAAATCCAACATAAATTGTTGTCACTAAGAATTAATATTTGGTTCAATGAGATTAAAATAATTTTGGGTGAATAGTAACTTTTAAGTTTTTTTAATCACGATTAAAGGTAATTAGTGTAATTTAAGGTAAAAATAATGCTAAAATAATATGAAATGACCTAGAAACATGTCCTACCCTAATTGGATGTGTCACGTACGACCATTAAAATCCATGGGTCAACTTGGGGACCCCATGGAGCCACTTTGGTAGGAAAATGACATAAATAACTTTTTATTTAAAGATAAAATAAAAATGTCACAAACATGAGTTGTTTTTCTAAAAAAAAATTTAAATGGGGTTATACAAGTCATATTTTTTACTATAAATACTAATTAGAAATCTAAAAATATTTCTTAGATCATGATAATTTTTCTTATAATTTTTAGACATTAAATAAATTAATTTATTTATGACACCATGATGATGCAGCGATTACCTCATTATTTAACGATTTAAATAAAATGAAAATATAATATAAAATATAAGACCAAAACATGTCAAAAACCAATTGGATGGGTGTATTTTGAACTTTTATCACCTTATCCAAGAAATATATAATTTTTTGACTTTTAAAATCTGAAAATAATTTTATAATAAAGTAACCTTTTATAACATTCCAAGAGTGGCCCTCCTCTCCTCTTATAAAAGACACCCACCTCTACCACCTTACCCACACCTATCAAGCTTTTGGCTCGGTTAAAACATGCCCAATTTGTCTCTCCAAATCCCTCTATTCATCATTGAAGCCTCACTTTGGTCAGAATCCTTTCCAAGTATGCCTTTGTGCACAAATCAAAGAGAGTTACCCGATTTACATGTAATGTCTTCCCTTGTGATCTTTTGTTTTATTTTGCTTCTCCAAACAACTAAACTCTTTTTATTAATTTTTTTTGTAACAACACCAGTATCATAAATATATTAGTATGTTGTTATAAGATGTATTTGAGCTACACTTTCACACACCTCCGCCTAATGGTTAAAGAACATACTGTTTCTGCGGATGGCGAATTACTGCCCCACGAAACGATGATTGTTCAATAATCTTTTAACACCTTAAAAGGTGGCCATTAAGATGTCACTACATTTATATATGATTTATAATATTTTTATGTTTTCCTTAATATTCTGTATTTTTCATTTATGGCATACCTTTATGGTTTCCATTATGGGTAAAGGCGATATCTTCATTTTAAGAAGTGCGGACTACCGCCTCCTCAATGTGATTTGATTCGTTAATGACATATGTGGGATCTATAAAGGATGGAATTTATTTTATTAAATATGATATACTACTGGAATTATAATATAACTTTATATAATTATTATTTAATTACATTTAATACAAAAAAAGGAAATGCAAGTAGCGTTCATGCGTACGTACGGGTTACCGTCTCCATGAACGGTACATTTAATTTTTTATCTCTAAATGTTATGTACTATTATAAGTACATATATATATTGGATATATATGAAATATGTTTAATATAAATGATTTATATCATTCTGTAATTATAATATATGTATATCTATCATTTTGTTTTAATTCCATTAATATGACAAAAAATGAAAGTAGCGTTCATTCGTACGTACGGCCTACCGTCTACATGAACAGTGATTTTAATTTTTTTATCTCAAAATGCTATGGAATATTATAAAATGAATATATACTGGATATATGTGATATTTAAAACATAAATACTATTATGGATATGATGTACCTATATCTACATGGAAAATAATTTTCCAACAAGTTCAATTTTTACTCATGTACCGAACATCGACAAAAACGTCTGATATGAACTCACTTTATTAACCAATTATTATAACATTATAATATGTGATATGAACTGAATAATAATCCTTAAAGGAGGTCCTTTAAAATTATAAATTGACCAAATTTTATTATTCAGGAGATTAAAGAACGATCGAGTCATGTCGGACACGAGATAAGGGATCCTACCTCTCTCATTCTTTTTAAGTACTCTCTTTTATGCCATTTATGTTATGCCCATATTTCTTATGTTTGGGGATGTTATTTTATATTACTAATTCTGTATGTTTTATTTTTATATTATGAGAAACCCTATTTGATCTCATAAAATCCATTTTTGGATGTTTCAAGTGGCACAGTTTGGCTGCCGAGTTTTCGTAAGGGGGTTTTCATCTCACTTTTATTCCTGTGAGATTTATTCTTCATTTTCCACCGTTTCCTATGAGTGGTGTATGTACTACCAATTATTGTACTCATTGGTTAACATAATTTCGTTTATAAGTTTTTACATCAATGCTTTATATTCCTTCTTTCAGGGGGTGTACATTTCGAAAGTTACCTAAGTCTGTGATGGAACCGTTCATCCTCTTTTTTTTAGGTGACTTATTTTTGTTAGGTATTTTAATTTACATCTTCATATGTTGTGATATGTTTTTATATATCCTTATTTTGGTAAATTTCTTTTCCAAGTTATGAGATACCATTTTCTCTCTCATCAACTAATTTTAGAAATTTTAATGTGACGCCGTTATGCTGTCGAATTTTACCAAGGGAACTTTTTAACCCAATTTTGATTTCATTGGGTTCAACATGTAGTTATTGAATATCTAATCCTTTTATTATGTGTGAACGACCTTTTATTTTTTTACACATAATATCCACTTATATTTGGTGTATTTATATTTTTCACACATAATTTTGAGACTGATTTATCCTTAATTTAAGGATACCTTCATTTTATGAGATTTCATCTCATTTTACATTGAGAATTCATTGTTGTTATGCACCAATTCACTCTTATATGGTGTATATACTGTCCTCTGGAATATTATATCATGAATCCATTTATTATCATGATATTATAAAGTTCTTAATAATAGTTATACCTCAAATATTTTATTCAAGTGTCAGTCATTTTTTTAAAATCCCTTTATCTAAAATTTCATTTTAAATGTTTTAATGATTTGTTCTTATAAATATTTCTAATAAATATCCATCTTTTCAAAATGGTTTTAAGTATTTATTTATATGGATATTAACGGTTTAAAATTTTAAAAGCATCAAAGTGTAATGGGACACTTTGATTCAAAAATCTCTTTATTAAATGTTTTAAATAGTTTTTAGAATGGATTCATTGTTTCAATATTTTAAAATTTTATATTGTTATTGAAATGTGGGAATGTTATGTTTCTTTTATGCATGTTTTATGTCATACGATTATGTTATGGTTCATGGGCATTATTATGAAGACGGGTGGTTTCGTGATAAACTAAGGGCGGGTGAGCCTGATATAGCTCTCCCATGCATTGGGTAACGTGAAGGAGTTAAATGTTAGGGTTTCTATGAAGAGATATAGGGAATATACTATGATGGGTATTCCAAACGTAACCAAGAGGGTTACTCCCTACGTAAGAATGTTATGAATTCCTCAAGTTACCTTTATGCCTTATGATTTCTATGATTTATTCATTATTTGATGAGTTATGTTAAAATGATTATGTTTTATGAGTAAAGTATGATTTCATACATGGACTAATGATTTATTTTCGTACTTTTATATCCCTTACTGAGCTTTTTATGATCATCCTAAGTTTGTGAAATTTTTTCATAGGTAAAGGGAAAGGTGCATGATTTAATGATAGTGACATAGAAGTTTCAAGAAAGAATCCATGTTTTATTTTAAATATGTTTCTATTGATGGGAAAAAATGAATACTATCTTTTATGTAACCAATTTTTTTAAATGTGGAATGTTATTCATGATTTATGATCTAATTCTCTAAAACTCTAAACCTGAAAAGATCCTCAATGTGAATTATTAATTTAATTCAATATTAAGTAAGGTTTAAGTTCAGGGCCTTATAGTTGGTATCAAAGGGAGGTTTAGATAACTTTAGAGGTTAGGGTATTCTCTAGGCATAAGTGACATTACCATAATGGTTAGGATTTCAGAAAGAGTCCTATTTTTAGATAAAGTGAATGAGTAAGTATATATTAGTCTTTATCTTCCTCATTAGAACATGATGGTTTTGTTGATACACTCACACTGACAATTCTATTTTTAGTGAATGGATGGATCTAGCAGGCACCAAAGTGAAAATATGTTTGAAGGAAGCTCTGGTGTTTATCTGATTAAGAGACTAGATGAAATGGGGGATTCAATGAGGAAACTTGTGGTTGTTCTAAACCAACTATCAAGGATTCATGATAAACCACTTGAACCTTGGTATGTTCTGTAATGCATCATGTATGAGATGACCAATCGATGCGGAAGTTCCGGTAATAATTATAAAGGTAACCATTAGGGTTTATATGACCCTTACTTTTGAGGTAATTATGGGTTATTATATGTTATAAAGGAAAATGAAAGGCATGAGATAAACATTAGGTTAAAATATGTTATGATTATTTTTGAAGATTTTATCTCTTTTTGGGGAATGTTTTATGAATTATATAGTTTTGGAAAAAGGACAACACATAGACTGTGTGACAACCCGTCACGTCAGACAAAGCTACAGGAATCGAACCCACAACTAAAGTTCTACTGGTATTTATCACCTACCACTGGACTATGTGAAGTCCCTGGTTAGTTTCACTAATTATTTTTAGTTAGATTATTTTAGGAATCAAGAGTATGTTTATTTTGGGTTATCTATGGAAATGATTAACCTTTCATTGAGTATATGTTATTAGTTTAATTACTTTTCAATATGATAATTTAAGAGAAACTGATGTTATTTGGAGATAAAATTTAATTTGTACCTTGGAAGACTATGTGATTAAATCCTTCAAATATTTGGGTTTCAATCTTAGTTTGGTTTGCATTGAAAAATTTTATGGACAATTATTTATCAAATGGTCTTCGTTGAACTTTGGGTTTTTTTGGACAAATTTTGGAGATTAAGAATAGATTTTCTTTTTATAAAGGATTATACTTTTGTGGATTATCTGATCTCATACTAACAATTTTGGTTTTGGTTTTTTTCTAAAGACATGGGAAATATATAGTTCTCTTTTGTGGATTAGGTGATTCTCAAGAAGTTGATTATAGTACTATTAATGCGAACATGTCTTCCTAAATACTCGTCTTTTGGAGAAAATGTGAGTTTGATTAAGGAATCTAGTAATAGTTAAAAGTCTACGTGACAAGTATGTATGATTCATTATGATTTAGTTAAGCTCAAAAATAAATTCATCAATGAAGAGTAACTTAAAACAAAAATATTGTCTGTTATCTTTTCATAATTGGGAATTGAATACCGTTTAACACATCACAAGTTTGTGATTTTCTTATGGTTAACTTTCTCCTAGAAATTTTTACTATCACTCTCCCTCAGAACATGAACCTTTGTTATTTCCTCCATATCCATGTTTTCCTACATGGAATCCTAGTATGGTTTAACTCGGGTGACCTCTGTACTTCTCTTTGTTTATTTTAAAGTGATTGTTTTACTGACTCTTATTCCGATGTGGGATTTTCAATGACGTTTCCAAGCCTAATTTTAAAATTGTGAGGATGAAATTCCCAAAAGCGGGGAAGGATGCAATACCCCAAGTAAATAAAGAATATGAAATTTTCACATTTATCCATATTTATGAATAAAATATTAATATTACTTTATAGGGGACACTATGCTCGATGGTGTACCCAATACGCAACAATGAGTTTCTTGGGAATCTTACGTTGCACACTAATAACAAAATAATATTATTTTTAAATGGCAGTTAACGCCTAGCCGTTGTAATAGCCGGAATTAACAGAACATACTACAAATGATTATATAGTTTTGTCAAATATTTTTACTTTTTACAATAAATGTTAGAGGATTAAAAATGAAAATGAATCCAATTTTAAGCGTAAACATTCTAATATTCTTTAAAAGGTTGATTAACAGCCTTTTGATGGAGAACCTCTTTTAAATTCACATTTTGAAAATTTTATGTGTTATATTTGACAAAATAAAATTCTTTTTTAGAATAGGGACATCAAAATTTACTTTGTGTAAATTTTGGTTATTTTTCCGATAAAGTTCATTTTTTAATGAATAGTGAAAATGTTGTATTTTAATTCAAAACCAATTTTTAATCTAATTTATTTATATGATTAGATTATCTTTTGAAATGTTTTTAAAGTGAAATTAGAATATATTTTTACCATTTAATCCAATAGTGATCATTGGAATTATTTTCACTTTGAAATTTGACTTAAACTAATGTTAATCTTTTAATAGATATTGTTTCATAAAAACCCACTATTTGTTTTGACAGTGGGATTTAATTATTAAATTAATTAATTCAACTTATATGTTTTGAATTTCGTAAAATAAATATCAATTTTTAATTCGGAATATCATATATATCTTAGGGTGATTTTTTGGTATTTTTCTGAAAAACTTTAATTTTTTATGAATAGTGAAACCATTAAGTGGTAGTTAAAGAAACTGATTTTTAGTTTAAATGAAACTTTGCCACTTCTGTGATTTGATTATCAAAAATTCGATATACATGGTTGTAACTAAGAAATAAAATGTGGTTCAATGTGATTAAAATAATTCTTGCTGAATGGTAGCTTTTAAGTTTTCTTAATCGCGATCAAATGTAATTAGTGTAATTTGAGGTAAAAATAATGTTTAAATAATTTGAAATGACCTAAAAACATGTAATACCCTAATTCAATGACTCATGGACGACCAAGGCAATCCATTGGTCAACTTTGGGACCCCATGGAGCCACTTTGGTAGGAAAATGACATAAATAACTTTTTATTTAAAGTTAAAACAAAAATGTCACAAACATGAGTTGTTTTACTAAAACAATTTTTATATGGGGTTATAAAAGTCATATTTTTTACTATAAATATTCATTATAAAGTTAAAAATATTTCCTACATCATGAAATTTTTATTATACTTTTTAGACATTAAGTAAATTAATTTATTTATGACACCATGATGATGCAGTGATTGCCTCATTTTAATAAAATAAAATGATAATGTAAAATATAAGACCTACACATGTAAAAAACCTATAAGATGGGTGTATTTCAAACTATTATCACCTTATACTAGATAGATATAATTTTGGGTCTTTTAAAATACAAAAACCATTTTATAATAAAGTAACCTTTTATAACTTTCCAAGAGTGCCCCTCCTCTCCTCTTATAAAAGGCCCCCACCTCTACCACCTTACCCACACCTCTCAAGCCTTTGGCTTGGCAAAACACTGCCAATTTTTTATCTCCACATCCCTATATTCATCATTAAAGCCTAACTTTGGTCATAATCCCTTCCAAGGAAGCCTTTGAGCTCAAATCAAAGAGAGTTAAGTGATTTAAAGGTAATGTCTTCCCTTGTGTTCATTTGTTTTATTTTGCTTCTCCAAACACCTAAGCATTTTTATTACTTTTTTTTGTAACAACAACAGTATCTTAAATATATTAGGATGTTGTTATAATAAGGATTCTAGCTACACTTTTACACACCTCCGTATAATGGTTAATGAACATACTATTTCTGTGGATGGTGAATTACTGCCTCACGAAAGGATGATTGTTCAATATTATTTTAACACCATCAAAGGTGGCCATTAAAATGTCACTATATTTACATATGATTTATAATATGTTTATTTTATTCTTTAAGATTATGTATTTTTCATTTATGGCATACCTTTATGGTATCCATTATGGGTAAAGGCGATATCTTCATTTTAGGAACTGCAGACTACCGCCCCCACAAAGTGATTTGATTCGTTAATTCCATATATTGGACGTATAAAGGATGGAATTAATGGTATTAAATATGTCATCCTACTAGAATTATAATATACCTTTATATATTTATTATTTCATTCAATTAAATATAAAAAAAAGAAATGAATGTAGCGTTCATGCGTACGTACGGCTTACCGTCTCCATGAATGGTACATTTCATTTCTTATCTCCAAATGTTATGTGCTATTATAATTACATATATATAATGGATATATATGTAATATATTAAATCTAAATTATGGATATAATTCTGGAATTATAATATATATATCTCTCATTTTGTTTTAATTCATTAATATGACAAAAAATGAAAGTAGTGTTCATGTGTACGTACAACCTACCGTCTCCATGAACAGTGCTTTTAAATTTTTTATCTCCAAATGCTATGGAATAGTAAAAAATGAATATATATAGGATATATATGATATATAAAACATCCATTCTATTCCTGATATGATGTACCTATAACTACATGGAAAATTATTTGCCAACAAGTTCGATTTTTACTTATGTACCGAACATCGACAAAAACGTCTGATATGAACTCACTTTATTAACCAATTATTATAACATTATAATATGTGATATGAACTGAATAATAATATTTAAATTAGGTCCTTATGAAATTATAAATTGACTAAATTTTATTATTCAGGATATTAAAGAACGATCGAGTCATGTCGGACATGAGGTAAGGGATCCTACCTCTCTCGTTCTTTTTAAGTACTCTCTTTTATGTCATTTATTTTAATCCCATATTTATTATGTTTGGGGATGTTATAATATATTACTCATTCTCCACTTTTTATTTTCATATTATGAGAAACCATATTTGATCTTATAAAATCCATTTTTGGATGTTTTAAGTGGCACTGTTAGGCGGCCGAGTTTTCATAAGGGGTTTTTCATCTCACTTTTATTCCTGTGAGATTTATGCTACATTTTTCATCGTTTCCTTTGAGTGGTGTATGTACTGCCCATTATTCTACACATTGTGTAACATACTTTTGTTTATAAGTATTTACATCAATGTTGTATAGTCCTTCATCATGGGGTGTACCTTTCGAAAGTTACCTAAGTCTGTAAGGGAACCTTTCACCCTCTTTTTTTAAAGACTTCTATTTGTTAGGTCTTTTAATTTACATCTTCATATGTTGGGATATGTTCTTATATATCCTTATTTTTGTAAATTTTATGTCCAAGTGATGAGATACCATTTTCACACTCATCAACTAATTTTAGGAATTTTAAAGTGACGTCGTTATACTGTCGAATTTTACCAAGGGAACTTTTTAACCAAATTTTGATTTCTTTGTGATCAACATGTAGTTATTGAATTTTTCATCCTTTGAATATTTTTGAATGACCTTTGATTGTTTTACACATAATATCCACTTATATTGGGTGTATTTGTATTTTTCAGACATAATTTTGAGAATGATTTTTCCTTAATTTAAGGATACTTTCTTTATAAGGGATTTCATCTCATTTTACATTGAGACTTCATTGTTGTTATGAACCAATTCACTCTTATATGGTGTATATAATGTCCTTTGGAATATTATATCATGAATCCATGTATTCTCATGATATTATAATGTTCTGATTAAATTTTATTCCTCAATTATTGTATTCAAGTGTCACTCATTTTGTTAAAATCCATTTAACTAAAATATCATTTTAAATATTTTAATGATTTATTCTTATAAATATTTCTCATTAATATCCATGATTTCAAAATGGTTTTAAGGATTTATTTATATTGATATTAATGGTTAAAAATTTTAAAAGCATCAAAGTGGTAGGGGACACTTTGATTCAAAAATCTCTTTATTAAATGTTTTAAATGGTTTTTAGAATGGATTCATTGTTTCAATATCTTAAAATTTTATATTGTTATTGAAATGTGGGAATGTTATGTTTCCTTTATGCATGTTTTATGTCATAATATTATGTTATGGATCTTGGGAATTATTATAAAGATGGGTGGTTACGTGATAATCTAAGGGCGGGTGAGCCCGATATAGCTCTCCAATGCATTGGGTAACGCGAAGGAGTTAAATGTTACAGTTTCTCCAAATAGATTTAAGGAATATACTGTGATGGGTATTCCAAATGTAACCAAGAGCTTTACTCTCTACGTAAGAATGTGATGAATGCATCAAGTTACCTTTATGCCTTATGATTTCTATGATTTATTCATTATTTGATGAGGAATGTTAGAATGCGTATGTTTTATGAGTAAATTATGATTGCATACATGGACTAATGTTTTCTTTTCATACTTTTATATCCCTTACTGAGCTTTTTATGCTCATCCCATGTTTTTGAAATGTTTTTTCACAGGTCAAGGGAAAGGTGCATGATATGATGATAGTTTCAAGGAAGTGTCAAAAAAGAATCCAAGTTTTATTTTAAATATGTTTCTGTTGATGGGAATAAATGAATACTATCTTTTATGTTACCACTTTGTTTAAATGTTGAATGTAATTCGTGATTTATGATATAATTCTCTAAAACTCTAATCCTGAAAGGATCCTCAATGTGAATTATTCATTTAATTCAATATTAAGAAAGGTTTAAGGCTGGGGCCTTATAGAAATTTTTAAGATTATTCGATATAGGTTTGAAATCACATTAACCAATAAATTGTATACATGTTTTTAGGTAAATTTAAGCATCATAATTTTAATTAACACTTATTTGTTATATTTAATTTTAACTATTGAAAAGACATTTTAAATGTTTAATGGTTATAAAATATTTACATATATGGTGTTGATTGACCGTAAATATGAATTTAATTAAATTTTAAATATTATGGTTATCAATTTGTAAATTTAACAAATTTGTATGATTTTTAAATAATATATTAATATTTTATTCTTATAAAGCATAAATAGTTTCAATTTTGACACTATTTATTTATTTGACTTTAAATAAAATCCTCACAAAATATAAATCAAAAATAAATTATTAAATACACACTTGAAATGTCATAGTCAACATGATAATTCATGTAGAACATTAATTAGTTCATATGAAATTTATTTTAATAATTTTAATACAATTTATTTGATATTTATATTAATAAAATAATTTTTACATCACTATTTTTTCTTCATTAATGATTATTAATTAAAATATAAAAACTCAATATAAATTCACATGATTTAGATAAATTAATTACCTTTATACTGAATATTTAATTTTTAGTTTCATTAATGTTTGTCACTAAATTAAAATTATTAAAATTATAAGATATAAGAGAGTGACATGTTGTCACCTTATTTTATATAAATAATAATTACAAAATCATCAAGTAAAAAAGTCCATGAAATCAATTTCTTCTGACCCGTATGTGATATGGGTCGACTTTTAGTCATCCAATAGATTTTTGGAAGTTTTTATGATAAACATATAATATTAATTATAGCCTTCATTACATGATTTACCTATAACTATGGTAATAAAAATAATTAAGAAAGTTACTATTAATAATGCACAAAAAAATCAAAGTAGTCCATTAATATAATTTGGACATACTGATTAAAAACATGTAATTTTTTTACAAAATTAAAAACATAGATGTTGAAATAATTAATTTAAAATTAATCTCCTTGTTGAAAAAATTGATTTTTGTTAAAAAGTAAAATCATTTAAAAAGAATTAAATTTTTTTAAATATGACACCAATGTTAAATTAAAGAAATTGACTTAAATTGGGTTAAAAAATGAAAAAAAAAATTTATTTATACTTTTAAACCGTTCAATAATATTATATATATATATATATATATTTTTTATTTTGTTTTCAATTTAAATTTAGCGTATTCTCACTATTTATCAAAATTTGAATGTTTTCAGAAAAATATTGGAAATTTATCCAACGTAAAATTTTATATCCTTCTTCTAGTGAAAGAATTTTATTTTATCAAATTGAACATATAAACTAGTCAAAAACTATATTTAAAATGGTTGCACCATCAAAAGGTGGTAAAAATCATTTTTTTAATATTTTTTTTATCCGAAAAAATTATTTTTTCCTCATATTGTGTTCTTGAAAATGTGTAGGATGAATGATAATGATATAAAAATAAAAATTTGGTCAATAATATTCATAATGGCTAGTTTATAACCCATTAAATATAATATCATAACCACATATCGTTTTTTAGTGATGCTTGGTATCCGGTACAACACATGCTTTCAAGGAAGGTCACTCTTGCGTGTAATATAAGCCTATTCAGTGTTGTGTGTAGTTTAAGCATACATTGGTGTAGATTATAAAATATTACAATAATATTTCATTTATACAATTAAGAAAATCTATAATCAGTATTTTTGGAAATTTATTTTATTAAAAGAACATGAAATTTTGTGCAACACCATCCAATAATAGTGTTGCGTATACTACAAGCTAATATGGTGTTGCATATAGTAGCAGATAATATTTATGTATCATACAAGAAATCGAATAATATATAAATAATATATCCCATAAAATTTTGGGGTGTTATAATAGTGAAAAAACAAACCCTTGGTTGATCTCTATGATGTGAGCCACCCCTATTGTTGTTCCTTCTTTTAGTGGCCTAATAAATGTTACCTAAAATTGTTAAATGACCTTTGAGGTTTTTTACCTTGTAATAAATAACTTTGATTATATAATTCACTAATAAATTATTTTTCACCATGTTCTAGTTCTTTATTCCCATGCTATAGTTTGAATTTCATGTATTAAATTAATTGGGAAACTGGATTAATGTATTATGACTATAATACATTGTCTAATGTTATAAAATACAAATATTTCAAACATTACTTCCTATTATGTGAAGGAAAATACATGGACTACCATTTATAGTTGTCCTTCGATAGGATAATTATGATTTATAGTCATAATTTCTTTAATGAACGGTAGATACATTAGGAGTGATAATTGATCCTCCTTGGATAGGATTATGATGAATTTTCTCTTCCATATTATGAGTGATGCTAGTTCCCTATAAGAGATAATATTGATTGGATCAATGTCTATATTTTTATTCTATGTCAAGTGTAATACTCAGTCCCTTATTATTGAGATTAGGGATATTATTTGAGTGATTTTCCCTCACACTATACCAAGAGTGATACATGGGATTCCATTTATGGGTTTCCTTGGATGAACTATTACATTAAGGTGAATTTATTATAGACCTATATACATTCTTATGATTCCTTTACATATTTCATTGGATAGGATCAGGTTCTTAAATTTAAATTCTAATTATTTATTTTAAAATAATAAATAATAATGCATACCTATTATCCAGGAACATGTCTACCATGCCAAATCCCATGTTTGGGTTAAGTCCAAATCATTATTAATTTCCTATGATGGATACTAATTGTCACAATTACATCATATATATACAATTTAATAATTTTTAAATAGATTTTCCTTAGGATGAATCAATTATCACGATCTGTTATCCCACAATAATAACGTTGTAACATAAACATGTTTAAATATATTTATTTATTCATCCCACTCATTTTTTATTTTTTACACACAAGTCATTTTATTTGCACATACTGGATTGATATATTCTCTATTTTTTGTGGCATAATGAGTATATCTCACATAATGCATGGGAAATTTTTGGTATTGGAGTATACATCATTATTGTAGGTGTAGATAAATGGATGACTTCACATTTTATTTCATGACTTCCAAAACATGGATGGAGTATTGAAGAAGTTGATCGATCCTATGTGTGTGAGACTATTAGAAGAAACATTTTGGTTTCTTTTTTTATTTTTTTTACATATTTTCTTATATTTCTCTTCCCATGTTTCTCATGTAACATGTTTTTGGATAGCTATGTGACATGATCATCACTGTCATATTTGTGTATATTATTGATTAAATATATGACTACTTAAATATGTATCTAATTGAATATTATTTTGTTACTTCTTCATTAAAACTTATTCCATTATCTCAAATTTATTAGTTATTATTATAATACACTCAAACTGATAAAGGAATAGACACCCATGGAAACACCATTGGCCCTTGTTACTATTCAATTGCATCTTGTGTATGGGAAATAATACTAATGAACATGTGGAGAAATGTTCATGTATGATCTTAGTATAACCTAGGGTAAGATGATACAATAAATAATATATACATATAAATAATAACATAATTTAATCACGTAAAATTATAAGGGTTATAGAACTATTATGGTCATAAAAACTATTATATTAAAATAACGGTCTTATTAATTAAATAGTTTAAATTATCATTTTAAAAAAACTAACTTTTATTAATTTAATTACAACTTTTAAATCAATATTTTTATCCAATGGTAAATATTTAAAAATATCATTTTTTAGTCAAATTTCTACACAAAATTAACTATGGTGTAAATATATGATATGTATTATTACATAATAATATCCCAAAAGATAGATAATAAATATGATAAACAGAAACAATGAACAAAATATAGTTTCCCATTTAAAAATTATATATTAATTTTATTTTTTTGGTCTTATAAATAATTAATGAATCTTGATAAGACAATATAATATTTTAATTTTTTAAAATAAATTAATTATAGTGATGATTCTCTTACCTATCACCAAGGTTATTATTTTAGGGTGTTCATTTCTTGAGCATAAAAAATAAATAGATAAAATGTTAATTTTTAGAAGCCTTCGGAGAAATCATGGGATTGTTTAGGGATTAGATTAATTTATTATATAGAGACCAAAAACTAATTTTTTAAAATTAATTAGCAATTACCCATTCTTGTATATAAATACCCACCCATTCAAATAATCTTCTTCACATTAAATACATTTATCATTAAGTGACACTCTATATCCTTATCTTTATTACACCATTGGTGTACCAATTCTTATAAGAATGTCCTCTCAATCATTAAAATCACCCTCCCTAGATAAGGTATTGTATCGTCATTATTAAATAATATTGATTGTAATATACAATTCCATTTTTAAATTATCATGTAGGACGTAATTTTTACACATAAATTTCATACTCCTTAATATTTTATTATAATGGGAGACCTCATTTTAGTAATATAAAACCCTTCCATGAATATTTATTTACACCTTATATGTCACCAAAATTACCTGTTGATTTTTCAATTCCAAACAATTATGTAGTGAATACCCATCCCTATTTCTAGTCTTGAGTAATCACCAATATGTATCAAATCATAATTTATTTTTTATGAATTTAATATAACCCATAATCAGTATTTATGGGATTAAAAGGGATCAATGGTGTTATTTTATTTAATGATATATGTTTCGAACTGACTCTTGTACATGATTTTAATGTGATGAGTGGGTCCAAATTTATACCGCTCACAAATGGATTGGGTAATCTTTTTATCTTATAATATTATATGTATTGTGCATGTAAGGTAATTCTAAGAACATTATGTTATGATTTAATAAAGCATCCTTCACTTATTTATAGGATTTCATGTTTTATGTAGTTTTGAAATCCATATGTTTTCCGGGTGATATCATATTATATCTTGATTTGATGATGATGTTTATGATTACCACTATAGTTCTCTCACCATGATATGAATATTTATTAAAATATACTACATTTATCTTATTTTGAATTATGTATTCCCATATTGTGTTGTATAGCTCATCCTTTTCATATTTACTAACCCAGGTAATCATTTTAATTATTAGAATAATTATATAATATAAGGAAACAATTTAGATTTTTATAAATATGTTTGTTATACCCATGTATCTAGTTAACGTGTTCTGTACCAAATTTCACAAGTATATTGGGCCTAATGATTATCTTGGATTTTAATAATAGTATATTTATGTAATAAATTGAAAATCATGTTGTATTAATGATATTGGTTGTCATTTATCCCTTCCACGGAAATTTTGGTCAGATATTAATGAAGATAATATCCTGGAATATTTAAGGCCACCATAGACATATTCTATGCATAAGGGTGGTAAGTGAATAATCTTGACATTTTATGAAAAAAAATCAGTAGAATTAATTTATTTTTCCATAAGTTTAGGTGCATGGAAAACCAATTTTATTTTTTGATACATGTGACAACGTGTTTCTTCGATAGAATGCATGACCTGCAACATAGATCTCTAGAAAATAATAAAATAATATTATTTTAAAAATGTTTTTTATAACATATATATTAAATAGAAATATATTAATAGTATTATTTATATTATTAAATATATATATTATAGTAAAATATTATACAATAATTCATAGTAAATAACAAGTGGATTTTGAGTGATGTAATTATATTTATCAAAAATATTATTTCAATAAACATTATTAATAATTTTATTTATTAGAATATTAGAATATATATATATATATATTTGAAAATTTATTAATAAAATATACTTCATTTTCTGATTTCATCATAGAAAAATTATCAAATAGTAAAATTTGGACATTTTTTACAAAATATTGATTTTTAGTGAATAAAGATAAATAACTATTTTAGTAAAAATATCATTTATTTTAAATAATTTTTTTAATTTAAATATCCCTATTATGTTATAAAATTATATTATTTTATGTGGTTATTTATAATCCATGTAAATACATTTTAATTAAATTTATATATTATTTTAGTAAAAAAATTGGGTTTCAACACCTGTTTCACTAAATACTATTTCAATGTTCTTAGTATTTAATAATTTTAATTTATTAAGATTTTCAATAATAAAGAATATTTTAAATTATATTTATTTATGTTATATGAATAGATTTATCATAGATATATATTTTTGTTATTATTATAAAAACATTTAATATAAAATCATTTTTGTGCTTGAGAAACACCCTTCTCGAAAACATGCTTTTTTCACCACATTTGCACGTTTTCGGTATAGTATTTTTTCAACTTAAGTCAATTGAAATTATTATTACCGATTAATAATATTTAATAAAAATAATATATATTATATAATAATTTCAAATTATTTTTGACCATAATTAATTATGAGGAAAATAAAAATCAATTCACGTAGGTTAAGGTGAAAAAGGGTTTACTGGGGGGTAAATATAATAGAAAAGGGGTAAATAACCTATTGGATTCTGAAAAAACCATTGTATAAAAATATTTATAATATTTATCTTTAGGATCGATATATTTTTATTTTTCCCTTATTTCAAGTGACAAACGTGGGTAAATATTTTTAATTATAAAAATTACAAGGTTACAAGTCGCCTGACTTATATATGTCCATCCCTCTCCTATCATATTGAAACATAAAAATCATATTATAACAGAAAATATAAACCAAAATAACATAGTTAATTCTATAATCAGATCCTATAATCCATATTTTTTATTAAATTCAAAATAATAATCCATTTGGCGCATAAAAAATAATTTCTTTGAAGATGAAGAAACATGTCTAACAGAGAATTTTATTTTATATATTCCTTCACCCCCTTCAATTTTTATTATGTAACTCCAATATATTATCCTATTTATAACCCTTATACTATTATATTGATATTTAACTGACATTTCATACATTCATCACCACTTCCATCAAATATGAAATGAAATAGTTGATCTTGTGTACGTAGGACTACTGCTTCATGAACAAGCATAGATTTTTTTCCCATCAATGTTTCTCATAGATTGTTAGGATGATGGATATTAAGAATGATTATGATATATTAAAAAAATTATTCTTTGATTATTAGGATATTAGATATTAAATTTTTTACTTTCAATTCCATGAGGTATATGATGATGTCACCCATCTGTGTAGCGGACAAATGCCTTGGGATGCAATATGATTCACTCTCAACTATTTATTTAAATGGAAGGTAATAATGATAATGATAATTATTAGGTAAGATATTAGTGACCAAAATATACTTCTACAAATATAATATTATATCTAACTTCTTACCATTCAAACCTTTATTAAACTATAATGTCGATCCAGTATACGATGGACTACCAGCTCCACAACCGATATGATGTGTTCTTCATATTTGATTCACATCCATCCAATGTCCCAAAGGCATTCATTTTTTTTATTTATTTTGATAATACACCATTCAAGGGGTGATTTTTAACCCCTACAATGCCCATAAGCGTAAGTATTACATTTCCCTATAGGCCTTAGAGGAATTCATTGCCCGTAGGATTCAAAAATTACATACAACCCAGAGTAACTACATAAAACTGCTCCTCCCAGCTTCTTCATTATGAAATCATATCTCCACATTCAAATGGATGTTTGGATAGGCTATACCAGGCATTCATAGGCTTTTCCCGATGGTAGGTGTCATACCATCTCATTATTCTAATCCATGTTACTTCTGCTATGGTGAAATCTCCATTCTCATCCTCTTATATAGCTTGTTCCTTGTAGGTTTTCTAGTTTGCATCTCCACTAAAAGTGGCCCAAAGGCCATAAGGTGTCATGAAGGCCTTACTAGACCAATGTATTGGGTGGGCCAAAGGCCTTAATGGACATGAGGACCAAATCAATGCCCCAAAGGCCCAAACGGGGGAATATTACCTATGTCTACAGTGACAAACAATGAATACTATAGTTCCCACCATAGTGCCTGCTACAGTACTACTACAGTACCCCAGAAATCGTGCCTCTACCTAGATTTGATCACGAGTCACCTGGATGCACTAAAGAGTCCTCACCAACTAGGCTGAGGCTCATGTGCTTTGATTCACATGGATTTTAATAAGAATAGAATAAATTATAGTGGCTTAAACTAGGTTCCACAAATAAATTCCCCAATATGTTTGGACACATTACCTCAATCACAAAACCTCGTAAGAAATATGATTCTGACTATTAGTGAGGGTCTTTTATAGATCAGGGGTAGTTTGTACCCTGTTTATAAAAGCAGCACATCAATGGAAATAATTAAAGAATATCCAAATGAAAAAACCATAACTAAACCTGATCTAATATCACATGATCAACCAACTAGAATAAAATATCAAAAACATGGTAGTACATGTGTTATTTTAAAATACACATCATGTTTAAAATGAAAAACCCCAATATAAAGACACAGAAAACTCCCGAGTGGTTCCTAATATAATTTATCGTTCCCTCACACATGATTCATCCCATATTAGTGATATAACATAGAATAAATTCCATTTTCTTTTCTCAAAAATTTGATGTATTCTCATTTACTTATCAATTATTCTGAGTATGGTGTGAGCATAACTCAGTAGGGAGCCACTAAGAGAATCTAAAATAGTATCCCATAAAAATAGTATATATACTTTTATAAAGAATAATATTTAATCAATTAGGTGTGTATATTACATATTCAAATATTCCTTATTTAACTACATATACCTGGGGTTCATGAGGACTCCAAAAAAATAAATACCGGTTTCGTCTCATTATAGAGTATAAAAAATATAAAAAAGACAAAAAAAGTCATAATAAAATGGTCTTTCATTATCCCATTAATTTCAATTTGTTAATTATTGGCAATTGGATCCATAGTCTAATACCAACCATTTGTCCTTAAAATGCCTTGGTCAAGAACCCATGATTTTTGGAGCAATAGTCTACCTTTCACACCATATATATATATGATAAACATATCAGTATTTGGATCATCATTCCATGTACCACACTCATATATAGGTCAATCACATATGGGTATTTCTAGCATCATTCATTCTCACAAACTAATAATGAAATAAATAAACCAATCAATCAATCATATATGATAAATATCACGTCAGTAACATCTAAACAAAATTTACCCTCTTTTTACTATTTCATTTCAAGGAAAAAATTTCAATTACCAAAATATTTACAATAAAACACTTTATCCATATGGAATAATATGATAAATTCATCATTAATCAATTCTAAAATATTTAAATCATATAACATGTTATCCCATAATGGTTAATCTAAAAAAATAATAATTATAATGGTCAAATAATTCATAATAATGTTAATTGGATAATTACAGAAAGCTATTTATTAAAAAATTTCATGTTCCCCACATCCTTTAAATTCCATAATAACCTATATTCCATTAATTCAATATTAAATTAATTATTCAAATTCATGTTTTGATTTATTAACATCGAATTTTTCGTTTCAAAATCCCACACACAAAATATTGTTAGATACTATGGTATTAGAAAATTAGACCACATAGTATAATATTGATAACTAATGCTCACCAACAGTAATCCTCAAATTGAAACAGAGTGATCAATAACAAATTTAATAATGAGTTCTTGAACCAAATCCTAGAAAACAATACTGAATCGTTCAATGTCTATGAAAAATATGTATAATCCATTACCAATAGAATAAAAAATCCACTAATAATATGAGATAATTATGTAAGACATGGAGGAAACTAAACCAGATGAAAATATATTAATAGGAGAGGTGAAGATCATCAATCCGGTATTAGATTCCTCAAGAAAAGTGTTATGAATTCATTATAAAATCTTCTAGATACTCAAAAAATAAGAGAAAATATTCAGGGTTAAGTGGTGTTTAATTATCATGATATCCATAGAGTTTATTAAATTTTAATCTAATTTTTAGATGATTAAATTTCATGAGTATAGTTTCATTGGGATGATCATAGGGTCTGGAATACCATTCATCTTTCCTATATGGGTGCATAGTTACTCCTAAGAGGTTCTTGATTTGTGAAAAGTGTGCCAACTATGAATTCCCTTTCTCTCTGGGGTTTTGCGGATTTCTTTTCTGAACATAATGTTTTGGTCAAATATTGTACCTCCATGAAATTAGAAAAATTTCCTTCAAAACAACAATTTTACTTCCAAACACACACAATATAACACCCTTCATGATTTAATCAAATCAAGGAAAATGAGTAACATTAAATGTGCATGAGAAAACTTCAGAATGGTAGTGATCCTATAATCTCCCCACGTTATAATATCTATTAATCGAGATATTTTCCCAAACATCTCTAAAAATTTGAGGAATAAAATACTAGGCCACTAAGACTGTATATCTTCTTCTCTATCCCATGTTTCCTTCTTAACGCTTTAGTGTTTCTAAAATACACAAACAATCGACAGTTTCATTGCCCACAACCCATTATCTCTATAATCCAACACACATATCAGATTATCTTAAAATAATGCATCGATATTAATATCAAAATTTTCCTCATCAATTAGAAGAGAAGGGTTTGGGTGTTATTAATGTAGTTTTGACGTATAAAAAATTTCATGTGTTGTACAATACGGTAGTCTATGATCCAATATATATTACACCATCATGATTCTCTCTATAATCTAAAATGGTCCATCAAATTTGGGTGATAACATGACATGTCTCTAAATCTTATGATCACCTTGTCTACGTTACACCAAAATGAGCACAATAATACCCACTATAATCAAATGGGTTTTTTGAATTCAATCATTACCTTACTTGAGTGTACTCTATGCCATTGCGAAAAATTCTAAAATCATATGAAATTCCTCAAACATCCACTACATGAGACTCTATCCCAATAGCTCTAACTCTACAATATCCATCCAAAAAAGGTAATATATATGTCCAAACATAAATAGCCTTCAATGGTTTCATATGTCTAGTTCATGATAAATTAGTTTTAGGTGAACACCATCTATGCTAGATAATTCTTCCAAGACAAGACAAATTCTAGGACACATTACAAAAGAATATAATAAAGAATCTATATAGTATTTTTTTGACTTCTCTTATTTAATTGAGTAAAGATCCATACTTTAATAAAACCTATATAACACATTCCTTCTATAATTTCACCCAAAAGTATTAATTAATGATTTTGTCATTATCAAAAAACATACCCATAAATTCTCTATGAAAACATAATATACAATCGACGTTCATATCTGACTATTTTTACTTTATGGAAGTATCACAAATAGTAAATAAATGTGATAAATTTTAACAAATTGATAATTATCACCAAAATTTTGTCATTCTATCCAGGATTCCTTTGGAGACCCACCACAATTCCCATGGTAAAAAAATCCCACTCACATTCTAAAACCAGAAATGATTTTAGTAAACCACTGAGTCATTTATTCTCAACCAATACATGTTGATAGGTCTAGCATCGTGTAACAAGCCAAGTTATTTATTTTTTAATACATGGTCACTAAAACTACTTTCATAGATAAGTGTATATATTCTCATATTTAGATGTACCGACCACTTCATGTTATGAAAGTCATGAATAATCTACTCCCATATTCTCATTTACTTTCACAACATCATTAATGATATAGATTGAGTCATCCCCATATATCAATAAATAAAAAGGTGGATCCATACCTTCTAGCCATTCCCTTGAGGAAATTTTTTTCATACTCATACATTATATCTTTAATCTAAATAAAATGTATTGACTCGACTAATATCATGGTTAGTGTAATCTACTCCTGAATCTCCAAAAAACACTACTTGCATCTAAACTAGTGTGGTAAAAAAATCTACTCCAAACTAAACTCTTGAACATATTGAGTATGAGTTCTCAACCTCAAACAATCAACAACAGTTATTAAATCTTGGGCATATATACTTGCTCAAAATAAAATTAATCGATATACTCAACCAAACTATAATACTAGAGATTAATGTTCCATTGAGAAATGATATAATTTATGATCTTGTGATCAATATATTTAGGAAACTTTTCTCCTAACAGATAATGCATCCCACCCTTCAACACATTACCCGTTGTAGGTAACTCGAGGTCACTCGAATGGTAGTTCCATTCATGTGGCCTGATCTGTCGACACCCATATTCCACACCTTGTTCTCCTTGAATCAACACTACTCCAAGCCTGATGTCATAATAATCAAAAAAATAATACTCAATGACATGATTTTTTAGGATCATGATTATTTTGGAATTCAAATACTTCATCCACTCCTGGTAGGAATTCTCACATTATCCTAGATAATAAATCTTTATCCACTTCTTAAGGAAACCAAAATTATGTTCTTCTAGACAAGAAAATTATTTTAATAACCACCGATAATAACCATTTTATTCCTAAAAGAAGTTCAATATCATATATATTTTTTGGATACTCCAATGAAACAATTGCTTTCACCATATCTATGTCCACTATCACTCCTTCCTCTAAGAATATGTGACCCCACAAGTGTACCTAATCTATACACAATTTTTACATAGTTATCTTGACCTATACAAGCTTCATTCTCAGTTTACTCAGGATGATTCCTTGATATGCATCATGATTATCATGATTCAGGGTGTAAACTAATATTTCATTCAGATTCAATTCCATAATTCAGTCATGTATGAGTAGAATATTCTATTCATCATGTCCATAAACACTAGTGGTGATTTCATGAAAATTAAATACATCATGAAAAATTCCTAACGTTTATAATTGGTTTTTAATGTAGTCCAAAATATATTATAAGTTCAAAATATGAACTAATTATACTATAATCTCATGTAAATCATTGACAAGTAACAAGCCCCCCAAACTATTTAAAGAGATCATCAATATAAAGAAGAATATATAGGTTCTTCATTTCCGTATGGTTCATCTTCTGGATGTCAACACAAAAGTTTAACTACCCATCATCCTTCATAGAAAAAAAAGTAGAATCCCCGGGAGACATACTATGATGGCTAAACCCCATATCCATCAACTCTTCCAATTGATTCTTAAATGGTTGAATTTCTTTTGTTGTTTTTCTATACGGTTGAATATAAACAAAATCATCCGCTAGAATGATATTAATTTTAAATTATATATCTCACATAGGTGGAAACCCTTTGATGTATTCCCGAAACAAGTCTTGAAACCAGCCCTCTAAGTGTTGAATGACATCAGGCTTCACACCCCAAACATCCATAATTATACATGAAACCTGGGTAGTGATCTCCTCTAATATCTGATGAAATGGGCCTGTAGACCTACCTAGATATCCAACTCTCCAAGATGAATATAATTTACAGCCTTATAATATGTAAATATCACTATCTATATATAATAATTTTTGTGGGATTATTATAATACATACCTGTCCTAGACCATAATTTGGTTAATGAATAACATGTCGATGATTTTATGATCCCAACTGAAACAATACTACCAAAACTCATGATAAAAATCTCTTTCCAAAATATATGTCCCTCAGTTGTAATCCAAAAGGTGCATCTATAATCATTTCCCAACTCAATAACTCAACTTTTGGGCTAAAAACATTAAAATGTTGTGAGGATATAAAGTAATAAGAGCGAATTGTATGAAATAATGCTCTATAAAATGTTTAATCTAAATGTATTGTACCTCTAAATAACAATGGTATGGCCTCACTAACCACAAATGTATGGTGAAATATATGTAATTGTCATATCCATATTCCTTGTGTTGTATTATTAGTCCCCTGAGCTGCAAAACATTGACAATACATATTCTCTTTCCAAACAATACCTTTTCCTCTACCTCAACCACCACGTCCAAAAAGACTCCAACCCTTAGAATTATATGTGGTAGAAGACCTACTTCTAATACTCTTATTCAACATGGATCCTCTATCACTACACACCAGTCATGGGTTCTTATAGAACCATTTTATATGTACTATAAAACCCCATGATCCTATGGTTATCCTCTTTTAAAATTTAATATCTATTATTGTTTATGATTTAAAAAACACCAAGTTAATAACTAGAATATACTATTAAAAATAGAGGTTATAATTTTAATGAGGACATTATGAAAAAATACAAAAAATATAATTTCAAATTTATCTATGTAAAGATTTATAATATTTTTGTGACTTTATAATTAAAATATAATATTTTTATATAATTGGATAAATAAATTAAATATTTTATATTTTATGAAACAATAATGTTAATTAACAATATTATAAAAAATTGATTTTATAAACAGAAATTTATTTTCTAGAAAGATATTGATAAATTAATATTTTTTATCATTTTACAATAAATTATTTTTATGTGACCAAAATTATTTTTTTAGTGTATGATAAAACCAATTTTAATTCTAAAATCATTATTATTTAATGAAATGATGATTTTGTTTAAAAAATTAATTTATCATATTTAAAAAATTAATATCATAATACAATGTCCATTTTGGAATTCTACACACCAATAATGGTGTGGGTGAATTCTCAAAAAATTTGTAAAACAGATGAATTTTTAGGAATAATGAAATATTGCTATTTAGAGTACGTAATAAATACAATATTTAATGAGTCATAGACGATGTGTGGCTTTTGTAGCCCAATAACCCCAAAATATTCTACATTATATTAGTATACTATGTGATTATTATCAAACTATTCATATTCTCGATCCAAAAATGTAAACAAATGTATAAAATTATTTAAAAACAACAACCATGCCCTCCACTATAAACACTGCCCTCACCACCCTTCTCCTCACTCTCCCATAACCATGAATCATACATATATTTTCTATCTTTAATCTCCAGAACAACTAAATTTTTTATTATTCATGCAGTAATCACATTACTACCACTTCAAATTACTTTCAGGTGGTTCTCATGGAAAATAATTCTAGACATAAATCCCCTTTCATTCTTTTAATTGACCTTCAATTTCTTTTCATTTCATTTCCCTTCCTTACCTCCGCAATACAAAAAATTTATGATATAGACATTATAATATATATAATATAATATTAAAATGATAATGTAATATCAAACATCAAATTTATTCTCTTCATGTTTTTATTATAAAAATATTAATATTGTCTGGGAGGTGCCAATTTACCGTCTTCATGGACAATGAGAGATCATTTTTCTAATTATGCTTTCCTGGATGATCATAAAACCATTTTAATAGTTAAAAATTACATTAATATATGTGATTAAAGATATTTGACATTATATAACTTTTATAGTAATTCATAATTCTAAACTAGTGTGTGATGATTGAAAACCACCAAAATAATTTAAATAGTTTTCACTAACATCTTATCTAATGACTTCTTGTCATAAAAAATTACCAATAGATTTATATAACCATTTAATTTTTTTATTTTAATTAAAAACAAAAAATATTAATTCTATATGCCTATTCAAATATTACATGATCTATCGTATAGGTGTACAAGTAAACCAATCATGGGACCCATGGAAAAGGATAATCCCGAACAACGAGATTAAATATTATAACTCATTCAACAGACTATAAATGGACATAAAATTTATTATAAAAAATTCCATGTTGAATAGGTTATGAGTTAAACTATTAATAAATATAAATTTTTTATCCAGAATGAAATGTACAAGTGTAGAACACTTTCGTTAACAATATATGGGAATCTACCTAAATCTTTATTTTCCATCATATAACGAATTCTCTCTCATTAACCGAAGTAAATTGTTTTTTATTTCTATATAATTATTCTAAATTAAGTTTATTTTTTCCATACTCATATATCCATATATTTACTTCTTTTTTTCTGGTGAAATTCTTGATTTATATCTTTCCCACTTCAATTCATTTGGATAACTGAGCCCTATTATAGGGAACATCCAAATTTCTCATACCTTTTCAAGAGAACACCTAAATTTGTTTTAAGAAAAAAAAAATTATAGTATCACTATTTTTATCAAACAAAATACCTAATATATTTCATCATTTTGATGTAAAAATTTATTCCTTTTCCATTTTAAAGAGACTTAACTATTTTACCTTAAAACACACTAAAGCATCTCATTTCTAAAGTTTCTTAAATGATATTATTTATTTTTTTCACATTACAAAGAATTTTTTTTCTATAATGCCTTCAATTGACCTTATATTTTATTTTCAATGATATTAATGTTTAATTTCTAATTATATTCCAAATACACATTATTATTTAAAAGAACACTTTTTTCCAATGTAAATAATGGTATTTCTCTCAATAATGCATCGATGATTTAATTATTGAATTTTAATCTATATAAAAATATTAAATTGAATAATATTATCAAATGGTATTATTATTTTATTATATAATGAATAATTTATTATTAAATGTTTTATAATCATTTTGACTGTGGACATGCCATTTCTATATCATTCACCATATTAATCATAATTATTAGTGGTTTTGTTTTCTTATTAGAGATTGTTATTTATAATTCTTATGTATATGTTGTTTATGTTTAATAATATTCCTATATGGAATGACTTGGGTATATTATGTTATGGGAATGTACCACTATAACCCCTCTACAAATCAATTGGTCTCATGAGACAAACAAGATTCAGTTTTAACCCACTTCTGTGGGGTGTATTTGATGAAACCATGTTGGTATGTTTATGATGTCTGGTATTAAGTATTTACTCATTGTGCTATTATTATTTTATAGTACATGTGATTGTCAAATTTTAATATTATTAATGTTTATGATTAATTATCTTATGATTATTTATGTGGAATTATCTAATCATCATATATTCCAACGAAATTATGATATTGTTTATGGCTACAATCTAGTTTTTTTGTTTTTAACCTTGAATTATTGTTATCGAATCTCTATTAACAACACATAAAAAGAATATATGATCACCCCTTATATATTTTTTTTCCTTTTTTATGAAAATTCATAAATGATGAATGAAATCTAATGATAAACTACGAGTTTATGGGTGTTAGAAATGGAGTTTCTATGTTGTATTTCATTTCATATTGTAATATGACGCTTCTGTTTATATATAGAATTGTAATTATAATAAACTATTAAGTGATTGGGATGTGAAAAATTATTCACAGTACCAATGTAATAAAATAAGGAACTGGCTTCATGCAACTAGGTTCAGGGTCGTTAAATTTGGGATTAGAAAAATTTTAGTAGAAAAAATTGAAACCAGATTTAGAAATCATGGACCAGGGAATGCAATCATAAGATATACTTTTAGAATAAACATATAAGAAAATACTATAATTTTGGTATGTTATATATTATTTGGGTCTTCATAGAGAAATGATCTTATATATATAATACTAGTGGATGTATTTATAGAAAACATGTACTATAGTGTAACAACATCGATATGGTGCAAGGACCCTGCAGATATTGAAATTACTAATTATGTGGTTTATGGTATATTAACCATATCCTATAACTTATCAAATGATTTATTTTATTATATATCCTAATATTATTTTATATCATTCTAGTTTTCTATGAGTATTATACTTTTATTTTATGATTTAATAATTGACTTGGCTGTCAAAAATACTAAGGGAGTGTCATTATGACAAAGATGTGCCAGTCAGATCCCATGTATGATAGATAAATTTTATTTTGTTGTTTACCTAATCATAATACCTAGGATTTACATCGTTATAATACTCAATATGGACTAGATATTAAAATGTGATGTGAAAATCTATTGCAATTAGATTGGAATTTCTATTATTGGGGAATATGTACAATCCCTTGACTTTAGAGTAGAAACCACACAATTTATATCTTATCATGATCCATATATTGTATATATACTAAATGATATTCTTGGGAAGGAAGATAAAACATCATCTATGGATAGGAATAGAAATATTCAAATTTAATATATACCAATCGTGGATGAATACATTGATTTATTTCTAGAGGATTTATCTGGATGTCCTTTAGATTGGGAAGTTGAGTTATGTATTGAATTAATTATTGGTAAAAAACCTATATCCTAAATCTTTATAGAATTTCTTCTATGGAATTAGTGGTTTTAAAGAAACAACTATATTAATTTAATGATAAGTGATTTATTCACCTCCTGTGTTTCTTTACGGGGATCCCCTACTCTCTTTCTCAAGAACAATGATGGATCCATGAGGTTGTGCATTAAATACAAAGAAATAATGTATCTTAAAACAAAAAAAAACATTCATCACATTAATCATATTAATGAATTATTTGATCAATATCATGTAGGAAAATATTCTTCTAATATTTTCCTTCATTGTAGATATCAACAATTGCATGTAAAGATGGAAGATATTTGAAAGGAAAAATTTCAAACCAGGTATAGACATTATGAGTTTACATTAATTCCAATTGGACTCTCTAATGATCCCTTTGGTTTTATTAATATGGTTTAAAAAATATTTAACGAATATATTAATGATCTTATTATGGTATTTATCAATTATATCTTGGTATAATCCATAAGATACAAAGAACATTAGAACAATCATAGGATATTTCTAAATACTCTTAGATGAAAATTTTTATATGATATGTTTAGAAAGTGCGAACTCTGGCTTCAAACTATTTTTTGGCCATATTTTCTCTTAAGATAGAATCTTATTTGATCCTTTCATGATAAAAGATTTTTTTGAATGGACTACAATAATGAAAATAATTTATGTATGTAGTCATGTTTTCTATTAGGTTGCTATTAGTGTTTCCTTCATAATTATTCACGATTATCTATTTAATAAATTAAGATTTCTCATAAGTGGTTTATGTTTATTTTCACATGGGGATTGTGTAGTGATATTTGGAGAAATAAATAAGAGATTAGTGAATTCCATGATTGTGACTCTACCAACTATAAATAATGGTTGTGTGATTTTTTTATTCTTCAAAGAATAGAATTGTTTGTGTCGTTATTCTGAATGATAGTGTTCTTTCCTATGAATTAATGTAGTAAAAAACTCCAAAATAAAACAATCCAAATCATGATCTTAACAGAGTAGCTATAATAGTTTCTGAAAATATATAGAGACACTATATATATGGTTAAAGATGTGTGATATATTTTGATCACAACTGTCTAAAATGTCTCTTATCATAGAAAGAACTGAACAAAATGTAAAAGAGATGGATCGAGCTACTCAGGGGATATAATTATTCAGTGCACTAACACCTAGAGAAGGTGAATAAGGTAAATGTTATTTTATGAAGGAAGGATCACGATGTTATGAACAAAGGGATTGTTCATAAAGAACCTTTTTATATGGATCTAGTAAAATTAATTCTATGAAGGATAGAAAATTCGTATACTTCTTATATGAATATGGAATTTTGAAAATTTGGTGGTGGTTTTGTGTACCCACTATACCCAATCTAAAATCAGAATTTTTTTATGATGCATAATTCTAAAATTTCTCTATAAACATTAGTAAAAATATCATTAATATAGATTTCATGGGCCATTTATAGTTGGATAATTTGAAGTGGGAAATTTAAAATTATATTTCAATATGTTTCGTCATTTAATAAAATATAGTTGAAAAAACATCATAGAGGAGTCATGCTGCCAATTCATATTCCCCCATGGAAAAGGTTGATATTATTATGTATTTTGTCAAAGGATTACCAAATTAACCAATATATAATGATGTAATATGGGTAATTATTGATTGAAATATCTACTCTACACATTTAGTAACTATTAGGGAATATTTTCAACTAGAGAACCTTACATGACACTATATTAATGATGTTTAAAAAATTTATGGAGAAACTATTTCAATTCTATCTGATCATGATCCATGATTTACATCAATATTAAGGATTATACTTCAAAAAATTTCGGTAATTTATTTTCATTTATGTATAGCTTATCTCCCTCAAAATGATGTATTGTTTGAAAGAACCGTTCAAACATTAAAAGACATGTTGAGATATTGCTCATATGATTTTCAAGGTATATGGGATTAGTATTCTCAATCATTAGATTCTGGGTAAAATATTTTTTTTAATATATTTTTCAAATGAAGCTGATAAGGAATTGTATAGAAATATATGTCATACATAAACTTTTAAGATGAATTTATAGAGAGGATTCCAATAGGCCTATAACATGTGGAGTGACAACAAAAAAGTTAAATACTAATAAATACATAACAAAGTTGTTCAATGTATCCAGAATATCTATGTCGGTAATCAAATGAAGGATTTGAAATTTATATAGTGATATCTTGTATTCTTGAATGTATCAGTATAGAAGGGTGTTATAATATTTTAAAATAAAGTAATATTAAGCCCCATGTACATTGGTCCTTTTTAAATGTTTTAGGGAATTAGACTATTGTATTTTTACATAGCGATGCCACATATCCTTTCTAAAGTGCATAATGTATTCCAGGTAATCTTATTTTGGACGTTCCTTCCAGAAACAATTCATGCCCTCAATTTTGAAGGAATATAATTGGGACTTGATGTATTTCATTTTGATGAGCATATCTCTATTTTGGACACTAAATGATAGGTTTTAAGGAACCAAAAGACTGTACTGGTAAATTTTATTTGAAAAAATCAAAAAATTGAAGAGGTGATGTGGGAACCAGAAGAATTTATAATGAAGAACTACCAAAAAAATTTATGAGGTGAAATTTTGTAAAATTATTTGGAAGAATATTATGAAGTATAGGAGAATGTAACACCACATTATCTTATGGAATATATCTTTTAAAATTTAATATTTCCATAATTTATGATTCACCAAAAACCAGATTAAAACCATTACATACTATTAAATTTCATTATTAGAATATTATTATGACCATTAGGAGTTTTTATATAAACAAAACAAAATTAACTTCACCTATGATATTGTAAATAAAATTTATTTATCTTATGTGTGAAAAAATAATATATTTAAATCATCAAATAACAAAATAATTTCTTTAAAAATAAGAAATTATATAATGGTTTGTTGAAATATATTTTTTTGTTCCTAATTCCATAATTAAAATATTTATTTCAAATAATATTTATTTATGATTACATTTATAAATAAGTATTTCTATTTATTATGATTATAATATAATGTTATGACTCATTCATTGATGTTTTCATTTTTTATAAAATAAGTTATCATATTAAAAATCCGAATTTATTGTGTTAATGATTATTTTATTTAAAAATTTAATATCTCATATTTATAAAGTTATTTTCATAAAATTTAGTTCAGTTTTTTATTCTACATGAATTAAAATGGTTTGGGTGAATATTTGTTTTTTTATAAAGTTATTGAATTCTCAGTGAATTGTGAAATGCAGCAATTTAAGCTATTTAATATATACATGATTTATTAAGTCAAAAATGATGTATGGATGATATAATACCATAATATGAAAATATTCTTCATTATTTTAATAATCCTATAGAATATTCTCAAACTATTCACAGCCTTTCTCAATAATTTTAATCAATTGAATAAATTATTAAAAAAATACTTATCCCCACCACAATAAATACGACCCCTCAACATCAATTATAATCACTCATATAAAGCCATTAATAATTCTTATAATATGATCATCTACACTCCCAAACCACTCCCCAACATTCAGATCTTGGTGGTCTCACCAAAACACTATTTTAAATTCCCTTAATGAAGTTCTCAGGGAGAAGAATTCAAGGGGTAAATTCCGTTTTGCTCTTTCCATTTTCTTTCAGTTACTTTTTCTCATATCATTTCTTTTCCTATTATATCCAAACATTTATTATTTCTATATTATAATGATTATATATTAATATTATTATGATAATGGAGTATAAACCATCAATTTTATTCTCATGCCTATATTATGAAAAAAGTGAAAACATCTTCCATGAGGTGTCTATTTACCACCTTCATGGATGATGAGTATTCAATTTTATAATTTCTCTTTCAATGATCAACATAAAACAATTTTTATGGATAAACTATACTTTTATATAGTTAATTAATATTCATTAATTTAATATAAAATTTATATTAATTCATAATTCAAAACTAGAACGTGATGATCAAAAAATGCCAAAATAATTCAAATTGTTATCACTAACATATTATCAAATAATTTATCCTCATACCAAATAATTAAATTATTTATATAACAATTTTATAATATAAATTTAAATGTAAATATATAATATAAAATCAATACAAATATTCACATTTTATATGATGTTTCATACATGTGTACATGTGAGCAAATCGTGAAAATCAAGGAGAATAAAACTCTTGAATTCTTTAATTAAAATTTATAAGTCATCAAAAATACCATAAAAGAAATTAATTATATTATAATAACTTAATTAAATGTAAAATATGTTTTGATTTATGTTATTAATAAATCTAATTACATTATAGAGGATTTTATGTACACGTGTAGAACACTTTTGTACATAAGGTAAGGGGTTATACCTGAATCACTAATTTTCCCTTCAGGTTATACTTTCTCTCTCTACCCCAATGTAATTCTTATTTCATTTTATAAAATTTGTTTATATTATATTTATATGAACCAAAATCATGTATCTAGATCTATTCATAATTGTTTTAAAAGAAATAGAATATTTATAATGATTTCATCTTTAATTCTTCCCAATAACCAGGCCCGATTACTGAGAATGATTAGAGATTATGTTTACTGAATGAATATAGTTATTAACATTTCATATGTATATGTTTGTTATATTTTACCCCACAGATTTGAGGAACTAATTGGGAATCATAAGGGACTAGTGGGGCATTCTATATCCCCTTGATGCATCATTTGGGATCATGAGTCAAACTAGACTTGTTTTTTACCCACTAATATAAGGGTTAATGGCATAATCATTTAATGTATGTTTATAATGTCATGCATTATGTATTTACTAATTAGTTTATTACAAATTCATAATAAATGTGATTATTCAACTATTATAGTATTCATTTTTATTATTCATTGTCTTGTGTTTATTTATATGGTATTATTTAATCATCTTATATTATTTCTATATTATGCTAAAATTTATGTTTACAGGGATGGGTTTTTACTAATTCACCTTTCCTAATTGTTAGATTATGTTATATTTATTACCCTTACTATGAATATGATATCATGCCTTTCATATGTTATATATTTCCACATTATGTGAATATTATTATTATGAATTAAATTCTAGGACAACCAAGGAGTTTATGGGTATTTTTAATGGAGTTTTGATATTGAATTTCAGTTGAAGTTGAATTATAATACTTATGTTTTTATATATTCTTCACAATTTACTAAAATATTATGTCCTTCAAGATGAAAAAACTTGGTCATAGTACCAATTTAAGATAAAAGGCACAATCTCTGAGCTATTAGAGTCATGTTCTTTACATGTACAGTCCTACAACGAGAAATAAAATCTACTCAATGTTGGATTAAATGCACTGGAAGGTGACTCAGCCTACAGAACTGGTGGCATAAAACACAATTAAAGTCATAATTAAATTATCTTTCCATTTTTACATTAACCTTTTATATCCCCCTATGGTATTATCAATACAATGATTCCAAAACTTGTAATATGTACATCTAGGTCTTGTAGTAGAGACCACATGTCCTATACTGGATGCTTTCTTAAGGTTTTCGTCATATATGGGTGGATGATTAATCACTTCATTAAACTTATTAACCATAAAATTATTAACCAATGACATAATATAACACATAATATCATCTTAAAACCACTTCACAACATTATCCTCATCCTCTTCTCATACTAGAAATGATCATTGAAAATAAAAAAAATGTCATGTATAGTGCATCATAGAAATACATCCATGGGTCAGTGTCATGAACTATATATCCCTCTCCTACCTAATCATCTCAGGGAGTATATGCTACAAGAATATCTCATAAATTAAATTTTAAAACATATTATCTTGTTATCCATTATGAGCCTAGTCCTACCGTTAATTATTTTCTTGGCCAATTAATATATAAGAATCCATCTTGACTGTCTTCTAAATAGTAGTTTCTAAGTTGTCTATAATCATCTAGAAAGACTCCATCCATAACTCAGAATCCTCATTACCACTATCTATAGTAAAATTAATAGGGTGAAACAACTATAATCGTCATGTTATGTCGGACATTTTTTTTAAAAACCCTCCTAAAGTAAACTTCCATATATTTCATGAATATATAAAATTTCTCATGGAACTTATCTGAAGATTCATCACACAAAACTATCGAAGCATTAGGTTACACTATTATAGGCACATTCCAACCATGTCCTTTGGCCATTCTAGTAACATGATTTACAATTGAGGTATATATCTACAATTCAAAACATACATATCAGGATACATAACGCATAATTAAGACATTTAAATATGAGTTATTTACATAAATATATAACTTTCCATACCCCTTGTCCTGTAACATGTTAAATACTGAGGAACTATAACTACACTTAACAAACCCTCATCCAGTTCATGGGAAACATACTGTAAATACATTTCCATAATCATGTTATTCTCTATAGAACAATTTGTCCACTTTAGTTTTATGAAATTTAGAATCATATACAATTTTTTGGAAATTCATGTTAGGAAAATCTTTTCATTTCAAATTCACATTATAATGAAAAGAGAATTTGTATAAAATACTCCACAAAACATACATTTCCCATGAATTTCAATGACGATGCCTGAAAAGTAATATTACTTAGTCGTTGTAATTATGTTTTCCTAATCAACTGTCATTACATACTAAAAGATGAGTCAAACAACATAAAATATAACAAATAATATTTATATCCCAAAAATAGTGCATTACTTGAGGTGAATTAATTCTAACTATAAAAACACACATTAAAAATATTAATATCAACATGTATACATGGATTTTATCCTTACACGTTGGTTAGATACTCCCATGAAGAATCTCTTAAATAATGCCCAACACATCATTGTATCAATTCTATTATTCCTTAAATATTATGAAAAAATAATCGAAAAGGAGTCCCCTTTAATACCACATTGTAATGTCCCAACAAAAATTACATACACCAATTCCAAGAGCTGATTCTCCACATGAATTCATATGTTTCTTCACTTATGCCAGAGGCAGCTGACTTGTAGTGAGGGTCTAATATCGATCATTGAGAGAATATAAAATCATTATCAAAGTAATAGAAAAATAGAAACTATTAAACCATATCCAAATGATATTGCCTTAAACATAATAATTCAAGTATAAAATGACCATCAAAATTGGAATTCAATAACAAAAACTAAATTAGTGGATGTGTCATGTAAAATATGTGTCAATTTTCAAAGTGAAACCCCATGATAATGACACTTATAACTCCAAATATGGTCTAGAGAACATGAATGGATCCCTACATCCATGATATGTCACATATCAGCCATATAAAAAATTCATTAATTATTATCATGTCCCAAAAAAAGTATATTTTGGTACCAATATGCCAGTTTGAGTTTGGTGTGATTACACATCAGTAGGCCACCACTAATGGTGTCTAAACAATATCCATTTAGTAATAGTGATTTTATATTTATGAATAATAAAATTATAGTAGTAAGGTAAAATGTTTAAAAATTAAATTATTCTTTATTGACTACATAATCATTATGTTAATGATGACACCTCAAATAACAAGCCCTTTTTCAAACCATGGCGGTTTTAAATCTATATCTCCTAGAGAATCACAATTCATTATTACATTGTCTATAATAATAAATTTAATTTCTATTTTGTAATTATTTTTAATATGAACCAAAGTCCAAGGCAAAAAAATTTGGGCCTAGAACTCCATGGATAGTACCCCATTACTATTTGAGAAATTAGTCCCAAGAACACACCCCTTTTATTAGTGAATCACATATCTATATTCAAAGCATTAGTTAGTGTCCCACAATCATTCATCAGTAAATAACATTCAAATATTTTGAGTACAAATCTATATACCACACTCAAAAATAACTCATTTAAACATATAATAAATATATCACATCGAACAATGTTAGTCATTATTACCCCTCTTATTATCATCTCACACCAAGGATATTGTTTCAATTTTCAAAAAAAAATAATCAAAAATTTAAATTCAGGGAATAATATTATAAATTCACCATTAATCCAATATAAATACTTAAATCATATTAAATATTAACTGATTAATGTTAATCAAAAAAATTAATAATTCTCAAGGTCATTTAATTAATATCCAAATTAATTTATCAATTTTAAAACCCATAAATTAACACATTTCATATTCCACACATCACATAGAATCCATATTAATGTCAATTATATTAATTAATTTTTCAATTAATTAATAAAACTAGAAATGAAATTTGAAAACAAGGAAATTCTAATTTCATAATTACATACACACAATAGTAATTAAGACTATAACATAATCAATTTAAACCCCATACCTGAAGATTGATGATCAAAGACTACCAATATAAATCCCCAAATTAAAGAGGAATGATAATTAACATGATGAAGAATGATATCTACAAAAAAAATCTATAAGCAAGATCGAAATTCCAAATTACATGATAACCTATTTTTAAAACATCACCTATGGTGGAACACATACCTACCAAAGATTGGATAATGATAAGAGATTGATAGGAAAATAAATAGGATAAAGATGCGTTATTAAGAGAGGATAATATCGAAAATCCTATAAAAGATTTTTCTTGAATGGTGTTTATAAGGCCTCAAAATAAATCCTAGAGCCCTTAAAAATAGAGAAAATATTTATGGTTGTGCTGGTATGAATTAGTTTGAATGAAACGAGGTTCAAGAGTTTTTAATATAATTTTATGAGATTTAATCCCACATGTACAATTGATATGTTATGTGGGAATTGATATCCAAAATGTCTACCCTAACCATGCCCCTATCCTATGGGGGTGCATAATTACTCCTAATAGGGAACATAGTTGCACAACCCATGTGTCCACCATGTAATCCCCCTATTTCTTGAGATTCATGGTATGTTGTTGGGGTAGGGTGCACAGTGTTAGAAAACCACACACAAATAAGATCTAACCAAAACCCCTCCAAAAACATCCAAATTTCACCAAAATTAACAAATAATTAAAACAAATCAATATAAAATGGAAAGAAGAAAAATGTGTTAATGTAAACCAACCTATGATATATCTAGAAAATTTCAGGAACATATATAAATACATATATATGGTAGGTATATAAGATTTATATATTTATGATAATTATAGAATTATAATTAATCTGGATGGGTGATATATTATTTACCTTTTTTGGGTATTTTCAATCAAGGAAATGAATTCAACATTTATGAATATTTACGACTTACCATCTCCATGAATGGTGTATTTCTTATTCAATATATAACTCTAATTGACTAATGTAATTAAATTAATAATTGATATTTATGTAATTGTTAACATTATTTAAATTATAGAATCATTATGTAAGTAAAATGACCAAAAAAATCCAAACCAAAACTCTGGTGAAAAACCAAGAAGGTATTTCTCAAAACATTATTTTCATAAAGAATTGATAAAAAATGTGTTAAAAATGGTATAATTATTTCCAATATGTTATGATATGTATGAATACAATTATATAATATATATAATAATATCTAATTTATTACATAGGATAATTTAATGTGTACGAAAGGAGCTGATAATTAAGGTAAGGCATTTTCGTCTCAGTTTTCACTTATATGATAATCATTCTTTATTAACCATCTATTACTTTTATGTGTTGTATAAAAATTACATGAAGGTATTAGATGCTTTTTTAACTGAAAATTATGGTTATTCATATATTCATTTCCTGATCATTCTTTCGTAGTGTATATGGTTTCAATGTTAATAAGTTGGTATGAAATTGTCTTCTAATATTTCATCATTGAAGTATATGTTATGGAATGCACCTATCATTGTATATGAGGTGCATATATATCATCATAGAAATATAATATTATGACTTAATTTATTATCATTACATTTTATGATTAATGTAATGTTATTCATTTGTGGGGAACATTAGTAAATGATACCAATGTGTGTTGAATTAATGTAAAAATATCATTGTTTTCAAAAACAATTTATGAAAATATTTCTAATGACAAAATATTTTTTATCATTATCTTAATACATAAATAATATTTATTCTATTTTCTTTATTTTTTGGGAAAACATATTTTACAATGATATTATAATCATTATATAGAAAATAGTTGAAAATAGTTTTTTTACCCAAAAATATATTTATTTTATTTTAAGGAAAAAGTGATTTTTCTTCAATAAAACTTTCCTCTATAACTGTTTTAGAAAATTTTAAAATATTATCCAAAGGATTTATTATAGAAATTTTTTGCAAATGAGTTTTTTTTTTGAAAGCAATTTTCATGTCTTTTTGAAAATAAATAATGTTTGGAATCATCCAAAATAATGAAACAAAAATTATTTCTTACTTTCATGAATAATTAGTTATTACAATATTCCCCATCATGTCTATAAATTATTAATCAAAAAAATTTAACTTATTGGTTTCTAATGTTTTAAAAAGATATTTATAGAGTGGAAAATTTATTTTATATAAGAATTGTTTTCAAATTATATCTAAAAAAATATAAAGAAAAATATTTTAAATTGGACTATGTTAAAATGTATTTATTCCAATGGAAATGTTATTTCCAAAAAATTATTGTATTAAATTAATATTTAAATATTATTCACAAATAAAAATTTATTAGTATGTATAATTTTTTCAAATTATTTTACAAGTGGGAATGCTATTTTCATCCAAAAATGATTCAAGTGATCTTTAAAATTAATTTCCCATATATGATGAAATCCTTTGATGTAACTTATAATTTAAAAGAGATATGATCCAAGGTAATTATTATTATTATTTCTATGAATTGTTTTGGTTTTAATGGATTTTTTTCATGAAAATCAATCCTTTTCTAGGGGAAATTATATGATAAAATGTTGAAAATGTTATGAAACCCATTAAATTTCCACAAGTTTAGAAATGATGAAATTATTTTGAAACCTATTTATTTTCCATTTTTATGATATAAATTTAGTGAAGCCCATATCTATTCATTGGATGTGATAAAATGAATTTTTTTCGTGGGGAAAAATTTGGAATGATTTTCATTCTATGATAGGTTGGAACTATATCCCATTCCAATTCATTGGGTAACAATTTATTTCTCATGAGATTGATTGGACATGAATGGGGAGTGAAAAAAATTTTGTGAGGTAATTTATCAACGGTTATGGTTTTGATTATATACCATGACTTCAATAATGGTTTTTAGAGTGAAATAATTCCACCACGATAACATTGAAAGTGATCCTTGAATACTATATAAATTATTTTCAATAATTATGTGTAATACAAAAAGTTATGTTTTTGTCTATTTTATTTTACCATGATTCATTTTCAATGATTCCATAATTGTTCATGGCTTATGAACTGAAAATATTTCCCCATGAATCATGTTTTTGTGGTATGATACTTGCGTTGTGGTTGTCAAATATTTTCCCAATGTTCTCATATATATTTTATAATTATATGTTGATATATCCATTTTTTACCCTTATTGAGAATCATAGCTCACTAGTATTTATGTATAATTTATCAATATTATTATGAATGTTATTATGTTTGATATTTTTATGAAGTTTTCTAGTAATGAAGAACTCAGTGGGAAAATATTTATCAAACTTTTGTAAGAGTAGTCTTTCTGTCTATTTTTTCAAAGAAAACCACACCATTATGATCCACAAGTAGGGATTTTTAAATGTAGTGAATATTCAACTAAGAAAATTCAATTTCTTTTTATGATATCTTTGGGGTTTTACAGTAGGTATTAGAGGATAGGTTTTTTATCCTTTGGAAACAAGGGTGTAAAAATATTTGTGATAACCCCTTGGATAATGTTATGTATAGATGAACACCTTGTGTTATGGTAAATAATGGAGTGTTTCTCTCAAATAAAAACATCCTTTTATAGATATTATATGTTTATTAGGTTCTATAATAGAATTACCTAGTGGTAATAACTCAAAAAATATGTTTCCTAATTGGCTTGCACATTATGTGACATACAAAAATATTCTTTATATTGCACATATTTTGGCACTCCCAATGGATTTTCAATTATTAAACAAATTTTATTTAAGAACAATTTCAAGGATTTTAATATATGATAATGAGTAATATATTAATATAATCTTAATATGTAATATATTCAATAGATTTTTTTTATAAATTAGACAATATGATAAGTTATTTTCCTGATTTTTTTTTGTTTTTCACTATGATTACTATTTCACACACTATGTTATTTGGTTTTCCTAAATAGTTGAAACCAAAAGGAACTTTGTTAAAATTGAATGTTATGGAAATTTTTTTATGAGTATCCAAATTGTATAGTTACTATAATGAATGGAATTATGATTAATCCAAAACTATTATCAAAAAACATGACTAATAATTTGCACCTTAACCGACTATTGGAATTAACAAATAAGATATGCATAAGGTTACCTAAGTTTTTTGGAAGTGAAAATAGTTGAGTAATTATGATTATGATCCCCAAATATCAATAATATGTTATGAATAACAAAAGGTAATTTTCTATGTAATGGGAATTTGTTTAATATATGGAGAATAAGTCCACTGAGTAATTAATTGTAGAGTAAAGATAAAGAGTTCAATTAACACACTGCATGTGAATAATGGTTCCCTATATCTTCACCAACTATTGAGTGATCTGTGTTTATAAGTTATTATCATTATTAAAATCAATTTTTTAGGGAGAAGGATCTTGAATCAGATCAGAAAGGATATACGTTTAATGAATTTGATATCAATGATAATGAATATTTGAATGACATATAAAAGGAAAGATTTATTAAATAATATGATAATGTATCGTATTTAATAGTTCATGGATGAGGTTTGATATTTTAATTTTTTGTGTCTTAAAATCAAGGAATTGTATGATATGTATCACATAATTTAAAAGGGTCTTTTGAAATATGATTTTCAAAAAATATTTTATAAGATAATGTTGAATTTCCCTGATTACCTAGAATACATTTTTAATGGAAATGATATATTTTATGGAATAACATATTTGAGGGATAAAATACACGTAATATGTTCCTGATATTGATATAATATTTTTTAGAGAAAGAGAAGATTGATATGGATAATATAAATTGGATAGTGTTGACGACTCTAGAACTATTTAGTGACATGATAAAAAATTATTTATTATGACATTGACATAGTTTATAGAACATTTGGATTTATAAAATAATATGTGGTTTTATATAATGAATTTGTAAACTATTAATTGTTGATGTATTTCATTTTTCATTAATATTTTATAGTAATTGATGATAAAACCATTTTTATTCAATTATATTATCATAATAATCACATATGATTTTTCTTACAATACGAGTTGTATTATTATGTATAATAAATTTAATTTTATGCTTATTTTGGAATCATAGTGAACTTAT